>PVKB01000125.1:292108-861067 GCA_004027205.1 Ctenodactylus gundi
AAAAAAAAAAAAAAAAAAAAAAAAAAAAAAAAAAAAAAAAAAAAAAAAAAAAAAAAAAAAAAAAAAAAAAAAAAAAAAAAAAAAAAAAAAAAAAAAAAAAAAAAAAAAAAAAAAAAAAAAAAAAAACAAACCAAAAGAAAAACAAACATAACAAAAAAGCATTTTTTTAAAAAAAATCTTTTGCTTTTCTTATTAGTATTCATTATTTCAGTTATAAAGATAAAATTTTAAACCTTGATTTTTTTAACCCAGATTATATGAACTATCTCCCCAAGTAATAATTTAATATGTAGATGAAATAGTTCACATTATTTGTAAAAAATTTACTAGAAACAAGACCAAACAGAGAAAAACCTTACAAACTCTCAGATGTTTCTCAAGTCTGCTTAAGATCACTGATCTACATACTGCTTCTCGTTTTCCAGCTAGCTCTGGGTTTATTGAGTTTTGTTATCTAGCCACATGCTTTTGTATGATTCATAAGGCTACCATGAGAAACTTTCAGAACTTTTCTGGAATCTAGTTATCCTTCATCTGGTAATTTCCAATCTACCAAAATTGGTCAGGCAGTCATTTGTGGGCAGAAGGAACAGGAAAGCACTGAGGATGCCTGCGCTATTCTGGCTTGGGAAATAGGAGGTATGGCCCATGGCAGTGACACTCATTGAGACAAGGGAGCCATGGAGGGAGGGCTGTTTTGGGGTCAAGTGCCTCTTGGGCCATTGAGAGCCTGCTGAGCTTCTCTTCATGTGCTCACGTGGAACCATCCGGAGTTAGTCATCTATCATCACTGCAAGGGTGGCGGGCCGCAGTTGAACACTGCGTGAGTGTGGGCTGCAGAACCAGTGTGGACCTGTAGTGTGCAGGACCTTTAGTGTGTGGAGAAGAGGTCCCAGGTGGGAAGGAGGGGTAGGCAGTAAACATTGCTATGTTAATGGAGTTCATCCTACAGAGCCTTGATTTTCTTGGTGAATTGAGAAGTCTTAGGTCTGATACGAGAGAGAACTGGAGATTTGAGAGCCATGATATGTATTTGGAATCCAAGTGGAAAATATCAATAGTAAAAGGAGTTTACTAGAGATAAGAAAATGAACGTGACTCATGAGGGAAGCATTGTTCAGTTTATTTCTTCCTTGCTGGCCTTAAGGACAAGCACAAAGTCCTCTGCCTGCTCCCTACTAAGGGTTTTTACGACTGAGCATCAGGCCAGTGACTTACCTGGGAGTGATTTTGGACATCTCGTCACTGTTTGTGTGTCATTTGTGTGACTTAGATCTGGAATGTCCGCTTAAAGCCTCGTGAATTTGAATATAGTGGGACGCCTATGGAACTATGTGCAGTTAAGAGGTGAGGTTGGGTCAGAAGGAGCGGATCACTGGGGGTGACCGGAAGGGGCGGATCACTGGGACAGCACCTGGAAGGGTAGCCCACCTTTCCTCCTTCACTTGCCTTCCTATCTTTCATGCCATAAGCAGCCAAGCCTCTGGCATGTGCTTCCACCATTGCCAGCCCCCTCTGAATGAACTGAGACCTTATAAAACTGTGAGCTAGAATAAATACTTCCTTCCTTAAGTTGTGAGTATTGGGTATTCTGACCCAGCAAAGAAAAAGTAGCTGAGACAATCATTTTTATTGTTTTTTTTTTTTTTTTCCTTCTGGCCAACTGGGTATGCAGGAAATGTCCCCTTAGCCCTCTAAACTTAGGACTTTATGGGGGATGAGAATCAATTTCTTCTTTTCCTGCTGGCTTGTAAATGTGCCTCCCGTTTAGTATTATAAACACCAGGGCCTGGTGTAGGATGGCTTGTTGCCTGGAGACCGAATCAGCCCTGGCTACTCTGTCTGAGGACCCCTGGCTCTGGCAGTGCCCTGCTGGCAGAGGATGTTTGGTAGCTGAAGGCAAACAGGTGTACTTCAGACCTTCCTGTGTTCTTCCCTACCAAGAAACCAGATTCAATTAAAGTTTATTCTGTCTTGGCAAAAAGTACAAGCTTCATTGTATTCTGCAAGTCTCTGGAACAGCATTTCTGGTGTCCACAATGCCTATGTATCAAGATGGATTATTTATATTGTAGAGGGCATAACTAGACTCATATAAATTGTGCCAGAAACACAGCGTGTTCCAAAGTTTACTACATGTATAAAAATATTGAAAGCATGAAATATAACATTTTGTTTGCTCAGGATTAATTTGTCATTATAATTAAAGGAAAATAATGCTATTAGAAATTTTGCAAAAACTAAGTTCACTGTATTTGATGTCCTGCAAGTCACCAACCATACAGAAGATTAAACTTTTGAAATCCTCTGTATTTCCTTATGCTTCTACAATTTACGGTATTGTCCATCGTAAGCCTCATAATCAGACTCTCAGAAAGCCCTAATGTTAGTAATGAGAGTCACATGGTTCAACCATTTTTACCATTTCCTTGCCTATTTGAGGGACCTAAAGTGAACGAATGGGGCAGCTGCTTCCTACTAGAAGTCTTGCTTTTCTTGGGAACATTTGTAACAATCTTTAGTCCTTGATTTGACGCGACTAATTAAGCAAGCTGCTGCTTATTAAGAAGCAGAGCTGAGTGTAAAACAATTTAACTGGCTTTTGTCTGTTGAGCCTTTAATAGAAGCCACAGCCTGAATATATGGAGTACTTTACTGAGTTTTAAATGAAACGTTTTCACAAAGGGAGACACTCCACCTATATACCCCCAAAACTAACTGAAAACAAGTCTATTGGAAGTATTAAATATTCAGCTAGTATAACGAAAACTTAACGACAGCTAGATTTGGATTTGGGGAGAAATAATTGATTCCTTAATAGTGAATTGTTTGAGTGCTTTTTAATGTATTCCTAAAATTAACAATTCATCAGCTGCAAATTTTGCATGATATAAATATGAGACATGATCAGAATACACAGAAAATATTTAAATTTTATACATGTGATATGGTAGAAAAACATATTGCTATTAATTCTCCTCAAAATATTCCCCGTTATCTCAAACGTGTTTATCCTAGCCTCATCATTCTTGCCACTTTCTGAAGTTCTGGAAGTCTGCTTTCATGTTTTTTGAGGTGTAGTAAAAAAAAAAATATGGTGGATACTGCTACAAAGTGCCACGGAAGGAGGACTTCCGGAATGCTTGAGACAATGGTGAGAGTGGCAGGATGGAGTGTGTTGAAAGGAAATGGGAAGATGTTGAGGGGGAATAATGCAATATATCTCTTACTGTAACAAGTTAAATAACTTTAAACACTATCTTTTTGATCGTACTTCCTGTTTTAACACAACATTTAAGAAATATTAGTAAAATGCTCATTTTTGTGTCAAATTTTAACAAAAGTAGATGAGCAGCCCAAGCCTAGGAGCTTCTGGAGGGCTGGCAGGGAGTGAAAGCCTTCAGGACAAACGGCCCTTCCCTTAGGAACACTCTGCTCCGCTCCTCAATTATCTGCCCACCTGGCCCCCAGATCCCCTTTGCTTTAATCTTAGAACAGCATTTCCATTTTATATCTCATTTAGCAAATTATAAGGATGCTTCTTCATTTATGTACGAAACTTTTATGTATTATTTGGTTAGTATTAAACCTTGGCCAAAAGGCTACGAATTAACAATTTTAATACCTAACAAGCAAATGTTGAGCTAAAAAAAAGTGAGCAATAAAATTAATGGAGCCTCACAGAGAAGAATTGTAATACCAGTAATTTTCCCAAGTAAACAAACAGAGAGAGAGAGGAGAGAGGGAGGAGGATTCTTTGCAGACATCAGTTCTGTCTGAAGGGCCCTGTGGGAGACCAGTTTTTATTAGGATATCCTGGTTGGAAGGGAATGAAATGGTATTGTCCCTGCAGTCCACGACTTGGCTTTTCTCTAGTGAACTGGCTTTAATAGGTGACTTTATTTCTTCACATTAGGCAGCTGGAAATGTGCGTTGATTCATTTCCTTTTCATCTGAGGATAAGCTCTATGGAAATGCTATATTTGTTGGATATGAGGAAATGCTTTAGTCTTTTTTTTCCTTTCTTTTTGGAACCTGAATGTTTTCACTATAACTAGAAATATTATGAAAAGAATACTTTTTAGTTATCCAAATTGCCTCTTATTGCTAAGCTCAGAGATATAATTTTGAATATCATGTTAAATATATTCTGAAATCTATAGATTAACATATTTAAGATAATAGGCCCTTCCTTATTTGTGTTCTTGTAAACACAAACGTAAGATAGATAACATTTCATAGTAAAGGTGAAAAAAGAGGCCTAATACTTTTCGGGGGATACTGGGGTTCCAGCCCAGGGCCTTCATGCATCCTCACCCTAATGCGTATATATTTTTTGTTATTTTGAGATAAACTTTTGCAAACTTGCTGAATTATGATCATTTCTGCCTCAGTTTGTCAGAATGCTAGGATCATAGGCCTGTGCCACTGGGCCTGGCCTAAAATTTTTATACTTTCTTTATATTTTTATATTGTGCTAAATTTTCCAAAATACTAAAAATAAAAGTATATACCCTTTAAAGGAAAAAAATTAATCCAGGCTTATTGCAACATCATTTATAGCTATTATTTCTCTTTACAGGTTGAAGAAATATGGATACCTACACCATCTTGGTCATCAGCACTCTTTGTACCAGCTTTCTCACCTTTCAGTTTCTTTTCTACTTTGTAAGTTACTGGTTTTCAGCAAAAATTTCTCCAGGGTTTAATGGTCTCAGCTATGAAAAGAAGATAGAGTGGAACTCAAGGTAAAGCATATGAAAATGTAATTGACTTAAAAAAGTGGTATTATGAAATAAGTTTTACTTAAAACAAAAAGTTTTTGAGACAGAGTTGTGCTCTGTAGTCCAGGCTAGTCTTGAACTCACTGTGTAGCCCAGGCTAGCCTTTGACTCATGGCATTCCTCCTATCTCAACCTCCCAAGTGCTGGGATTACAGGCACATGCCACCATGCCCAGGTTATGTGGTGCTAGGGAATGGAACTCAGGAACTTAGCATTTGCTGGCAAGCACTTTTACTACTGAGCTATTCCTCCATCCCCTGCTTAAAATATTTTTAAGAAGTCCTTGATTCGGCTGTCACAAAATTCAAGGTCAAAATTTGCATTTGACCTTAGAAATAAAATGAAAGACAAGTAGATCTTGTAGAAGAAAGAAATTCAAGAATTATTACTATACTGAAATGTGTCAGGAAAAGTTTAACTTTCTGGGGAAAAGTAGGAAGATTTGAATGGCTGATTATGATAGTGTACTATTTTGCATACTTCTCTGTAGTGTTTGTGAGAACAAACACATATCCTTTGCAATGATATCAGAAGAAAACATTTGTAGGAGTTATGTGTAACTTACGTATAGTATTGGCTAGCTTAGCTGGGCTCAGGGCAGTTGAGCTCTGACCCCTCATAGAACACAGTGTACAATCTACACAGTCATATCTTTTAATGAACTTTACATTGCAATTTAGAGTCTTAGAGTCTTCCAGAACTTATTTTATAAATCTAAACTAAAAGCTGCCTTTGGGCTTTTTAAAAAATTTTTTTAAAAGAATTAGTTTATGGATAAAGAAATCACCTGAAGTTTTCTTAAAAGTTGGTTTTAGGGATTTGTGTGTGTATATATGTGTATGTATGTGCAACTCATGAATCTTATGAAATTTCCATGACAAAATGACTCTGAGGACTTCTTCTCTTGCTTTAAAGCATTCCACGTGCCCAAACACCATAACAGTCATGGGAAATTTTTAGTTAGGGTTAATGTTAACTGTGATATACATTCAGCAAGTTTCCAAAATTACTAAAATGATTCGTCATTGAAATTTTCTCATAATTTAAGAAATTCTGCCAGTACATGGATTTGTTCGAGAATGGTCATATATGGTCTGAAATCCCTTTCTTTGAGCTAAACTGTTTTGGAGGCATCAATTTTTATAACTCAGACTGCGAATAAGAATCTGTTTGTTTTGGGTTTTTTTTGCACTTCACGCTGATAATATCTGGTTAATGCATACTGCAATTCTTTTCACTCAAAAGCAATTAGTGTTTGTCTACATGCTTTCACAAAATAAGAGGTGAGATTCTTCTCTCTTAAGACTGTACCAAGATCTGTTCAAATGCTGTGTGATAGAGTTGTCATTATCTTTTAAAACCTTTTCAAACAGTTAAAAATAGAATTGAGGGGACAAGACAAGGGTAGGAGAGATATACATGTTTTGATTAAATTTTGAGTTATTTTCATTTTCTTTTTAATGTGGTTAGGGCAGGTAAAGGTATTTGAATATTGGATAGTTGCAAGTCAAAGAAATAGGAAAGATGTGCGCGCGTGCACGCGTGCGCGCGCGCACACACACACACACAAACACACACACACACACACACAAACACACACACACACGGAAGCAGAGCTGAAAAGGAAATGGATGAAACAGAAAAATATTTTGCATGATTCAGTCTTATCACTGCCATTCCAGGATGCAGGAAATTACCACTTGGGAAAACAAGTTCTTACTTATAAAAGGAATCAGGGATGGTGTGTTTCGTTAAGCTATTCAAATGGTGTTTTCTCCTCTCTCAAAATTACTCCTGCTTCTTACTCTTGCATATGACAAAGGATTTAAGCTGTGTGGTAGAGAGTCTGAAGAAGACAAATATTGATCATTTTCTGTCAAGTACATAATTCAGCCTTTGATCTTGAAACATACAGGCCAATACCCCATACATCATTCTTCCCAATAAGGGAAAAACAGTCCCTGAATAAAGGGTGGTCCAGGGTGTGTAGCAGGAAAAGATTGGGGGAAATCTAGAAAGTGCGTGCTTGGAGGTAACAGTTTACATGTGAAAAATGGTGCTCAGTTACTGCTTTCTCTGAAAATATACCAATTTGTGGATATACTCTACATCTTATAGCTTAAAAAATCTGAGTTATTAATGTTCAGTTGCTTAATTATGGTATAGAAAGTCCTATTGTGCTGAAATATTACTGACCTTTAAATCTATTTCTCCAAATTTTAACTTTTGCCTGTTAAACTATAAACAATTTGCACTAAAATTACTCACACTACTTGTGATTAAATCAGTAACTTTAAATTGCTATTCTAAAATGTCATTTTTTTTTTCTGTTAAAAGTGCTCTTTATAAGAAAAAGCTGTTTTTTTTTTTGTGTGTGTGATACTGATTTTTGAGACCAGGACCTTCGCATGAACTATATCCCAATCCATTTTTGGCTGTGATTTTGACAGGGTCTTGCTAAGTTACTGAGTTGCCCAGGCTGGGCTCAGACTTGCAATCCTTTTTACCTCAGAGAACAAACGTTTCTTAAAAATCTTTTTAGAAAAAATTATTTGGGGGTTTCTTTTTGATATTAAGTGTACTACATTCTGACTTGCCAGAAATATGGCTTTAAAGATTAAAATATGAAATTTTTACTGACAGAAGTTTCTGAGTGTATATTTTTAACACAGAAGAGAGTGTAATGGGAGCTTTTGACAACACTAAGTAGTGCTTAACTTTATGCTTGTGAATTCTGTGTCACCTCTGTTACCTGATGACATACAGTGCTTTCCATTTTCCATGTAACATCTCAACAGAGAAAGTTGTTTGAAACCCAAGCTTCATAATTATAAAAAACTTAGATTTTTTCCCCCCCAAAAGAAGCCTTTTATACCTATGGTTACTGAAGCAAGTTAGTAAGAGGTTGTGTTTCTTCCATTCATAAAAGTTTTGATTAGTAACAGACAGCTGCCTGTATGATTATTTAGATGAAGTGTTTTACTTGATATCAAGGAATTTACATTTTTATCCTGCTGTGCTCAAATGGAATACAGGTGTGTTTATCTTAAAAATTTCAGGCTTGTAAATCAGATAAATTTAGTTAATTATTCACACTTCCAAACAGTCCTTTGGTATTACAAAGAATTGTTAATGACTAAATTAGTGAGAATCTTTGTGAATACTTAATATTGGTAGATAGAGTTCTCTTATTTTAAAGTCATTTTATAGGAATTCAGGGTACATCAACAATTTCTAGCTTATACTTTCATCCTTTATTCGAATGAAAAGAAAAAAAGTCATTGCTTATAAATTTCTAAGTCAAGATGAGAGAAATCTAAAATCTTTTGGTAAAACCAAAACCAAAACTTCCACTGGGTGGATATCTTACTTTTTCATCACTGTGACTCAATACCTGACATGCATAAGTTTATGGAGGAAAGATTTATCTCAGCTTGAGGTTTCAGAAAGTCACAGTCCATTCACAGGTAGGCAGCTGGAAAACAATGGAATCACACTGTGGGGCTACAGCTAGAGCCAGAGCCAGAGCTCCAGAGATGGAGATCCTCACAGAAATATGGCAGAACAGAGACGAAGACTGGGAGGTAGGGTGGGACCAGCACACGTCCGTCCCTGCAGGTCAGGTCCCAAGCATCCACCCCTTCAGGCCATGCCCCACTTCCCAACAGTGTATAGTATTCATAGGAGCGTGAGGCTTTTGGGGAGGGACACTCCGCATCCAAACCACCACAACATCCTGTCTACTTCTCCCTAAAAGTCAGATATTGGTTGAACCATTGAATTATGAACAGTATATCTATCTATCTATCTATCTATCTATCTATCTATACATTTCATAGAAACATTTTTATCTAGACCTTATTCCTCCTGTAAAGGAAAGACCCTGAATCTTATAAACGTTTTCCTTTCACTTGAGTGTTTCATTTAGAAATGGATTTTCTAGCTGGGCTTGATGGTGCATGCCTGTAGTCCTGTCTACGTGGGAGGATCGCCTTGGGTCTGTGGATTGTAGACTAGCCTGGGCAACATAGCAACCCCCCCCCCCCCAATGACAGTCAATAAATAAAAAAATTGGTGATTTTATGCATAAATGTATGGCACTTGTTTTTTTTCCTATTTGGAAGTTCTCAGAAGAATCAACTATAATAATGCATACAAATACATCCTTAAGGCCAAAACTCCAGTGATAATAAATCTTTAGGTTATAATCCAGTCAAATCCTTCTCAGACCATGGAGTTGGTGAGCTTGAGAGCACTGGTAGTGCACTTGCCTAGCCAGTACCTGGGAGACCTGGGCTTTGTTTCCAGTGCTGCAGGAGCAGCAGCAAAACCAAACTACCACTGAGACCACAGCAGGTTGGTGAAGACCTGTAGCCATGGAAGTCATTCTCAGCTGCCCGGGTCGGGAGACTCATCCTGTAACGATGCTGTGGGGGATGGAGCACAGAGCAGGGTAGAGGGCAATAGCCAGCAGCCGTCAGTCTGTCCCATGCCCTGTTGAGTACACCATCACAAGCCCTTCTGCTATAGAACTTTTAGCCAAGAAATGCGTCACCAGTTCTTTAGTGTGAAATTTGAGACCTTAGCATTTTTTTCTGTTATTCATGTCAAAGTAAAGTCGTGACCTCGAATTTCTAAAGGGCAAATTTGTGTTACAATCTCCAATAGACTTCATGACTATATTTTAACACTTCGAGGTATATATTTTTCAGAATAAGTGTTTTATTTACTAGAACGAGTAAAAGTTTACTGCAAGGAATCTAAAATCTTTATGTGTATTTTATTTAATTTTAGGGTAGTATCTACATGCCATTCCTTGGTGGTTGGGATTATGAGCCTGTACATTTTCTTGTTTGATGAACCCTCTAGAACTGACCCACTTTGGTAAGTTGCTTCTTTCTAAGTAGTCAGTTTGACTAATGTATTGAAATTAATTAAAGGTCAGTTATTTACTTTAAAACAAAAACATTAATAATGTATGCTTTATTAAAATACTGATATTCAGACTTCAGAAATGTACATTAAAATATTTTACATTTGGATATAACTAATGAGGGCAATTTTGTTTTAGTATTGCTACTGTTTTCAAGGGAAAGTAGGATATGACATTAAGGTAAACATTCATACTGTATTGGTGAGTAAAGCCGAGTTGCTATAATCACTCTTCAGGGCAAAATTGAGTCATTGTTTACTGCAGTAGGATATTTGGCTGGGAAAATATCTACTTAAGAGTTTGCCTTCAAAGTTATGTGTGACCCATTGTTTGGTATCAAAGAGATGAACTAAGAATTATAGATAGATATGTGAGACATGTGAGAGGAATTTAGTACCACAGGAGAAGCACTTGACTGTGTTTGGCAATATTAGAATAATTTATAATATGATTATCTTCAAAAAATTTAAATGTCATGGCAGATATTTTGCAAAAGTTTCCTGGCACTGTACAGGAAGGCCTAATTCAGCTTAGTTTGAGAGAGGAAGGATCTTTTATGGAAGCATGCTTTAGGATGTGTGATAATTATTACCTCTAGGGGATGTAGGGAATTTAATTGTTTTATTTTTTTTTGATGGTCATTATTTGCAAAAAAATTTTTTTACATAAGTGTGCAACTGTTTGCATCAGATTATACCAGTTGGTAAATTTTCATTGGGAAGATATTTTTCAAAGTGAATCAATTTAGCAGATTTAGCTTCTTGAACAGATTTTTTAAATGTCATTAACCTGGGGTGGGAAACTTTTTTCTGCCATTTGGATATTTAAGACATTATTTCAAGATCACACAAAATTATCAAATTAAAAATCAACCTGCTATGTTTTTGGTAAAACATTTAATTAACTCTTCTCTAATATGTTGGCCCACTACTGGAGATTGAGCATAAGGCCTTTACACTGAACTAACTATATTCCCCATCCATTTTTTTATCTTTTGTTTTGAGACAGGATCTTGTTAGGTTGCTAAGTTTTCAGGCTGTGCTGGGTTTAATCTTGTGATTCTTCTGCCTTAGCCTTCCAGTGTGCTAGAATTACAGGTGTGAACCCGTACATGTGGCTTGATTCCTAGCTTAATTTTTGTTTTCATTTCTAATTTACTCTCATTATTGACAGCAGAACCAATTCTTTTGGGAAGCAATTTTTATAACAAAGATTTTACTTTGTTAAAATTTGACCATGTATATATTCACTATCCCATGGTTTGTTCCTAGCCCCATTTTCCTGGGTCATATTTGCAGATAAAATTTATAAGGAAAGTAAGCTTCTGCTGAATTTTTCCATTTACAGTGTACTCTTACCACTTTCATTTTGAGTTAATTGTTATGGTAATTCACATTATAAACTGGATAAATGACTGAGCAGGGTAGAAATGTGCAATCTTGATGTGTATACGGATTGAATCTGCAGGTTGAACTTTCCAATCTTGACCCTTTCCTAATTATGTGCAAATCCCTTTAGTCCTCATAGAATGACGAAGATAATATTATGTTGCCACAAAAATCATAGATAGGCTAGATGACTTCTTAAGATAATAATCATAAAAACGATGATCAGTCATGCAGCTAAAAGGATTATCTTAGCTAACACAGTCTCTGTGTACTGCTGATAGGTTTAGAATAGGATCCAGAAA
Organism: Ctenodactylus gundi; assembly: GCA_004027205.1. NCBI lineage: Eukaryota > Metazoa > Chordata > Mammalia > Rodentia > Ctenodactylidae > Ctenodactylus > Ctenodactylus gundi. Next base: position 303,516 of record PVKB01000125.1, read on the forward strand.
TGACAGTAAGACGCTGTGACCTTAGGTGAACTGTAGTGGCCTTGAGGTGTCCTTCACATTCATTGTCAGTGCTACTGGTAGTGTGGATGATGCTGTCCTAATTTAGAATGCACACTATGATGTGCTCCTGGATTTGGAAGTTCTGGAAACAATTCTAAAATTTATATTCAGGAAGGTCACGGGGTGCTCTTAAGTCAGCCATTATTAATATTGGAAAACCTCCTTTGGATGGATTTTAGGTGCTTGAGGGGAGAAAAACAGTTCATCCTGGACAGGAAGTCCAGTAGCTTTCCTCAGGGGTGTAGGTTCCAGTTATCCTGGGAACAGCCTTCACCTGCCACATCAGGCCACATCACAGTTCTGCTGAACTGTTATTATATGTCTCCAATTTATATTTGAAAATGGTACTTTACCATTTGAGAAAATACAGACAACATTTTCATTACATGTAAACATATATAAACCTTACTAGAGAAAAATAGCTATCATTTATAATCCATATGCCTAATAAATGAACTTTTAAAAAATATTTACAGGGGCAAGTCATTAATCATAAACCTGAATATTGCGGTTATTTCAGGCTACCTCGTCTCTGGTATGTAACATGTTCCATTTATGTTATTCATGGAATTATGCAAAAATGCATTCGCTATGCTTTTAGAATTGATGCAGAGGAAAAATATTACCTGTGATGATGGTCAAAGTGAAACTTTTTTTTTTTTTTTTTTTTTTTTACTTTCTGGCTCCCACTGAGAATTGAGTTGCAGAGTGGGACTCCAAGCCACATAGGTTTGGATGTGCCCAGTCTCTCTTTCTTTGAAGAGTGCCTCCAGTGCCATCGCTGTGTGGCTAGTGTGGCTTAGGCCTTAGGGTCCCTTCCTTGCCTGCACCCATGAAATGTGTTCCAGTGGTTATGGCTCTATATTGTTTTGATAAAATTTACAGAAGTAAGCTATGTTAGCTATAATCACTTAAGGTCACAGGGATTTCTACTTTTACTCTCCTATGTTATATTTTCCTCTTCTATTGGATGGGGTTAGAATGGTCTTTTTTTATAGTCAGACCAGAGGAGTTTGAGAATATGTCATTTCAACTAAAATTTTGAGACACTTAGGCTGTCTTAATAAAGCAGGAGAAAAATAATAGAGCCATGTTTTGGACATTTCTCCAGGAACTGTATTTTATAAATTGTAAATTTATCAGATAACTGAAAGAAAATTCAAAAAAGTAATAAAATATGAAACAAGAATGACAAAGTATTGAATTCAATAGAAAATTTTGTGCCATCAAAAATGAATTATAATAGGAAAAATTATATCAAAACAATTCTTTAAGAGGAAGGGATATAATAAATTGGCTGTTGGGTTGATAGTCCAATTAAAAATGAATTATAAGCACACTGGTAAAAGATTTGCTCATTTGACAAAGCAATGATATAATTGACAAAGATAATTCATATTATGCCCCATATCCTCGATAGTGAATCTTGTAAATTCAGAAAATATTCATTCTGTAGGCAATAAAAGATTCCAAATAAGATAGCAATGAAAAAAACCTTATGAATGAGTAATGAAATGAAACAAACTTCTCTTAATCACATTGAAAAAACTGAATTTACTTTACAATCTCTGAAGAACATATTACAAAATCATTACCATGTAAATTTGTGACTAAAGAGCATACAGTTAAAATATTTAGAGAAAGTAAATGTATTTAGAGAGTGGTATCAGGAATTTAACTACTAATAAGTAGCTGACTTTTCACAATTATTGATAGCATTTGGTTTCTTTTTAAAGGTTATAATTTGATTCCACTTTAAAAATATTTATGTCGAGTTCAGTATTAATTTTTATTTTTATAGAAGGTTCCTACATTTTATAAGCACTACCCCTATAAAACTGTCTGTTCATATTTCATGTTTATTCATTTGTTTTTGTATCTTTGTTTTGTTTTTGAGACAGGGTCTTGTTCTGTAGTCCAGAGCTGGTCCTGAGCTCACTGTGGAACCCAGGCTGGCCTTGGACTCACAGCAATCCTCCTACCTCAGCCTCTCGAGTGCTGGGGTTACAGGCGTGCACCACCATGCCCAGTTTATGTGGTGTGGGGAATTGGGAATTGAACTTGGGTACTTAGCGCTTGAGTTAGAGCTTGCTAGGCAAATGCTTTAATGCTGAGCCATTCCTCCAGCCCCTGTTCAATCATTTGGTAAAGAAAATCGTTATGTTAACATTTGGAGCAGTTTCTGTTATGTTAAAGTTAACTCTTTTCTGAATCTTAATATTTATATTCTGAACTTTCAAAAGAGAAATTAATATCTTTGTCTCTAACTTTGATTGTCTTTTTATTTTTAAAATTTGACTTAATTTTTTTCTTTGAGACAGGGTAGTCTCTCTTTGAGGCACAAACTGGTCCTGAATTCACTAGCCCCTGCTGGCCTTAAACTCAAGATAATCCTCTTGCCTCAGCCTCCCAAGTGCTGGGATTACAGGAGAGTGCCACCACACCTAGCTAATTTTATGTGGTGCTGGGAAATTGAACCCAAAGTCTTGTGCATGCTAAGCAAATGCTCTGACCACTGAGATATACCCCCCATTCCTGTATGTCTTTTTAATAATCATAGTTCTATATGGTTTTGCTATTTTGATTTATAACAGTTTATTTCAATATTTATTACATTGTACATTAATTTTTGTACTATATTTGGTCTTTTTGTACTATAAATGAAATGGTTATTTTGTATTCTACCACCATCTTATCTGTTTGCTTTACTGTAGTTACGAAAATCAACATACTAGGTTCATTTTAATATTGTTTTATTTTGAAAGTATTTTCATTTTACTTAATTCTGGAAAGAGGCTATTCATTTACACTTTCAACAAATGTTACATTGTATACCGCATTCTGGGGGCTTGTGGTAGTTTCTAAGAATGTAAAGATGTCCACAGCTTGGTCCTTCTCCTGGGGGAACAATAAGAACTGAGTGATCCAGGTATGTGGGAGATGATAGTCTTGAGAAAATAGGTAACTGGACCAGCTAAGAGGTGGGCAGGTTGCTATGGCCTCAAATAGAGGGTAGGAAGTTGTCAGGAGAAAGATTTGAATACACTTGAAAAGCAATACAGCTTCCTTCCTGTTACATCTTACTTGTTTTTCCTTCTTACAGATTTGTTGATTATCATTTTGTATTGGAAAGTGATTGGTGACAAATTTTTCATAATTCACCACTGTACAGCGCTGTATGCGTACCACTTCGTGTTGGTGAGTGCCAAGATTTACAGTAGCCTACCAGCAGAAAGGACTTGGACATGCGTAATTGCCTTTAAGTCAACTGACTCAGTAGGGGAATCTTGCTCAGGCTTGGTATCAGATTTCCAAGTCTGATTTTAAGAGCTGGGTCTCTTTGCCTTGCCGTGGGTATCCCTGAGCTCCTGGGCTCAAGCAATCTTTCTGTCTCAGCCTCTCAAGTAGCTGAGACCACAGGGAGGCCTACTGTGCCTGGCTGAGGACTGAAGTCAACAGGTGATTCTTGAAACAAATCTCAAACAGTCACACATATTAAAATCTGTATCTGAAATTATGGTCTACACATATGTTTGTAAATTTGCAACTGTATGTTCTTTGTATGTTTGTCAGCTTTTCCACAGTCATTATCTCTTAGCCTAGCTCTACCAGCAGGCTCCAGATAGAGGTTTGTAAGTAATAGATATAAAATAGAACTTTATGACCTCTATATAAAGTTGATTAGGCATCATTTCTGCAAGAGTCAGATATATGAAAATATATCAGAACAGTTTTCCATATTACCTGTCCAAAGTCACAAATATAAACAGTTAATATACATGTTTTAAAAATATATTTCTTTTAATGTATAAACAAGTGCATAACCACTTCACTTTTCTGAAATAATGGGTTAGAGATGAATGCTAGTTCTGTTTGGGCTCTTACCCCTTTAAGAAATAAAATGCACTCTGGATTTTTTTTAATAACAAATGCCTAAGCGGTTCTCTCTTAGTAGCTAAGTAGAGGAAATCCAGTAGCTAAGTAGAATATTAAAATCCAGTGAAAAATTTTTTTCTGAAGATGTGTCCTAACAAGTTTTATTGTTTTTAGTACGAAAAATTTATCTAGAATAACTCTATCCATAGCAAAAGAAAATAGAAAAAAGAGAACGAAGAACATTTATATAGATTTGCAGTTCCTGTGTTATTTATAGATCGTATGTTTAGTCTTTGAATATAACGAAGATTTTTACCATGCAAAGAACTCCCAGCTCACTTTTTGCATTTTTTTTATTTAAAGAAGGCTAACAGAATCGTAATTACTATATTCAGGTGAAGATGGTCATGAAGTTCTTATCACTTATATTAATGTTGTAAAAACTGGTATATGGAAAGGATTTTGACTTAATTATTCAGACTTTTTTCTTAAATGATTTCATTATTAGAGTAAATAAAACATAAGAGAACATAATGCACTTGTATTGTCTCCAGAGTTGTGAAAAGACTATTAAGTGGCTAAAGGTTAATTCCTATGTTGGAATTAGCACCAAGGGGAGGGCTAAAGATAGGTTATTTTGAGAAGTAGGGGTGGAGAATAAAGATTATCTCATGAGCCTGTAGTTTCAATTGGGGAGTTAAGATTTAAGCAAAAGAGACTATTAAAATACTTAAAAAATATTACCCAGCGATAAACCAATGATACTGTAGTAATTTAGGAAAAGATGATTGTATTGATTTTGTTTTCCCCCTCTAAATATGGATATTTGTGAAAAATTGCCTGTTTTAAAAAATTTTGCGATTTAATGCGATAAAATCGAGGTCTGATTCTCCAGGCCATACTTATTGTGTACTCTTACAGCTTATATAAATTGTGCATAGATTTTCCTATAAATATTTTTGCCTTTTTGAATTTTCTGGGATGAGAGCTTTTGAGATAGATAGGACTTTACCTGAGCTTTGGAAAAATACGTATGTTTATATTAACAGAAAAGACTATAGAAAGCTTCCTAGATTAGAAACCATAAGGAAAGCCACCTGGAAGATGTCAGCTCTCCCTGGGAGCTATTCAGGAGCTGGGTCATGGGAGTGGTGTGGGCGTGGCGGTAGTGTGCACTTGGATGAGTTAAATGCAGCCACATGGTGAGTGGCAAGAAGATTCCAACTTGCCAGCTTTAAATTTTTCTTTTTCACACAATAGTTGTGGGATCTTTAACCAGAAAATAAATTGATATATTTAGAATATTAAAAAAATACAGCTGCTGATGATATGCAAGGAGAAAATACCTGAGTGGGCAAGGCTTTTAGAGTACTGTTATAGGCATTCACGTGGCTGGCAGGTGCTGCAGGCTGAGCACTCAGCTGGCCAGGGAATCTATATGTGGTCTCCTGGCGTGGCTTAAGCTTCTCACAGCCTGACGCTGTGTTCTGAAAGGGCCATTTCAAGAGTGATTGTTCCAAGACACTCAGGAGAAAGCAAAGCTTTTCATGACCCCACCTCAGGAGACTCAGTGTGCATGCCGTTGGTGGAGTGCTAAGGACAGCCGGCACTCAAGGGAGGGAAATGTGTCTCTTTACTCTTGGGTAGCGAGGAGCATTATGTACATGCCTGAAAGGATGGATTTGGCCATTTTCAGAGACCACTCACATCGTGAATTGTTGATGTTACATGGCAATATTAGATATTATCTTCTTGCCCTGACAGAAGGGGATTCAATTGCCTTCTTTAGCTCAGGAGTGATTGTGCTTTTGACTGTAGAGGTGGTGTGCTTGTTTGTCACGGATGAGCAGGCCAGGTGGTACCTAGGCTGTCAAGCAGATACAATGGTGTATGGGGCACATGGAACACTGAGGCAGGTGGATTGCCAGGACTTCGAGGCCAGCCTGGACTATAGAATAAGACCCTGCCTCAAAGGTAAATTGAATGTAAATGTAATAGGGATTACATCCACTTTGTGGATACAGTAGTGAGTGAGGCACAGGGAATACAGGTCTTTCTGGAGCTAGCTTATCTTTACAGACAAGTGGGAATATCTGTAGACACACATAACTCAAATGGGAGTTTGGAGGTCAAGGGAAACTGTTCTAGAGGAAGTGTAGCAGGTCCTTTCTATTAATGCTGTGGGTCTTGGGGGGGCATTGGTAAACCTTCACTAACCACAACTAAGGAAGGTAGCTTCTTTAGGCACCTGGAGATCTCCAGTCATCTCCAGCACTTCTCTTATTTTGATATACTTGGGAATCACCTGGAAGCCCAGAAGAACAGACCCAGGGTTTCCAATTTAGTATATTTGGGATGGGGCTGAAGAAGATGCACAAAGCCATGTTACCAGGTGATGCTAAGACTGCTGGGCTGGGTACCACACTTAGATAGTCACTCAACTCCAAATACAAGGACAAACCATTCTCTTTGAGAAGAGAGAGAATTAGAAGGACCAGGATGTCATGCCCAAGGGTTTTACAGATTTAAAGGGGAGTTTTCTCAAAGTGAAGAGAATTTATTCATTGGCCAAACTTGGTTACATGGAAACAACATGTCACATTATTTTTATTAGTAACTTTTAATATTTAAAGAATATCGTAAGTTCAAGTTTTATCTGGTATTGATTTGATACTTTGGCTTGTTGTTACTCTTAATTCTGCACTAATTTGAAGAAAGTTAGAAAAAATAAGTAATCTTTTAAATGGTTAATGTTTCAGACAGTATATGTCATGAATATATTTGTGCATTTTTAAATAAATAATATGAAAGAAAGTTGTGTAATTATTTTAAAATTTAATTAAGACTAATGGTATTGCTTTAATATGTGAATAACTTTGGGATGTCTATCAGAAATCATAAAAATAAATTTCAGTAGTTGATCTCATCTTCAGAAAAATATTTGTGGGACACAGTAGAGGTTTTGGCCGACATTAGGAACACATTAGCTCATAATATTTTGCAGAAGTCTACTCTGTCATGTTCTCTAAACATTGAACATAGTTATGCAGGATGCTGTAGACTTAAAATAACGAGCCAAAAGAGGGAAGTTGTTAGGGAAAAAAGACTGGAAGGAGAGCTGGCTTTAACCGAAGGGAGAAAGGTATGTTAAGAACAGGAGAAGCTGTGTTTAAGGAAGCATGCTTATTATTATTATGCTTATTATTATATGTATCAATTCAGTATAGTCAGGGCTTACACTAACAAAAATATTTCTAATTGCAGGACACAGTACTCTTGGTTCAATCCATTCGACCACAACCCAAAACAGCCTACAAATCTTAAATATCCAACAGAGTTAAAGGGACGGGGGAATAAAAACAAAACACTGTCATGTTTTTTTCAGAAGTTTTATTTGCACAATGAGTCTCACTCTTTACTGCTATTAATGGTACACTGTATTTCTATATGGAAACAATGAAGCCTGTGCATTATTTTCCTCACACATAGTTATGTTTGTGGACTGGTTTGGCTGTGCTGGTTGTGTCTCTACAAAGTTAGTCGTCCCTCTGTATACGCGGTGCTCAGCTTGCCTGCTGGTTTATCTCTTTATCCATCTTTTCCTTCTCTTCATCACCGAAGATAATGAGTTTGAGATTATAAATAGTATTTAACCTTGGGAAAGCTGATTCTTGTAACTCAGTCATGAATTTTAAATTCTTTGAATAAGTTAGATGACAACAGATAAGAACTAATGATCGTCAAATTAAAAAAATAATTTTAAAATGTTTCATGTTATTTTCATTGAATGTTGGTATAGCCAGTAGAAAAATTGTTTCCCAAGTTCTGTGTGTACCTAACTTACTCAGGATGGCTAAGAACGTGTTTTTCACTGCAGTTATAATTCTGGGTTACTTGGAAGTGCTGGGGTGACACCATTATCTATTACAGTAGTAATTTTAAAAGTGTATTTAATAAAATTCTTGGAATGCATACTTCTGGTATCTTCTCTACTGCTTATTAACTTGTACTTTTCATTGTACTACATTGGCGGAGTATGCTAAGTATCATTTTAATTTAGAAAGGAGCATAAGATGACTGCATGAGGCTTGTTTTCCTAAGTAAGCCCTCAGCACATGAGTGAGCAAAAAGTACAATATACCATCTTTTGAAAATATTGTATAATTCTAAAGCTATTTCTAAATTCTTGTAAGAAAGAGAATTCAGTATAGCTGTAAAAGGTAGCAAATTTCTTGGTTCATTTTCATATTGATGTTAATATTATTTCTTGTAAGCTATTGATATTTCTAAAGTCTTTGGATGCTGTGATGAGAATATTATCCCTGATACTGTGTTTTATGCTTCTCACCCAGACACAAAACGTGCTGGGATACGTTGCGAATTTTCGACTGCTTGCAGAGCTTTCCAGTCCTTTTGTGAATCAGCGGTAGGTTACTAATGTTATTAACTATTTTAAAGTTTATTTTTGGTTTAGGAAACCTTTCCCTTAAGATGCTAAAGCTACTATATAAAAAATGAGAATATGCGATATAAGTTTTTACCATGTTGTGTTGCATGTGCAGATTATGTTGGGTGATATGAACCTTTCAATTATCTTTTATTCTTTAATCTTTGGGCACAGAGTACTTTCCCATGTACTTGTATTTTTTATTTGTTTTAGCAACATTTTGCAGTGTTTTCAATGTCTAAGCCTTTTACCTACTGGTTAAGTTTATTTCTGAGTGTTTTATCCTTTATAATCTTACAATAAATGAGTTTGTTTTCTTAACTTCCTTTTCAAATGAGCTGTTTTGTTGCATTTGGTCTTTTACTTTAGATTTATTTAAAAAAAAGATTGCAAAATTAGTTCAGATCTTCCACGTACCCCTTGCCTAGCCTCCCCTATTGTTAACTTCTTATATTACCACGTACATTTGTCAAAACTAAGAAATACCATTATTAGTAAATTCCAGACTTTTCTGGGTTTCCTCAGTTTTCCTCTTAGTGTCACACATTGCAGTTAATGGCTTCCCCAGCCGGGGGACATGTGGCCATAGTCACTTTGGTCACAATAGTTTCTTAGTCTTTTCTTGCTTTTCTTGACCTTGACTCCTCCTCGAGGAAGGCTGGCCAGCTTTCTTATAGAATGTCCTCTAATCTACATTCAGGCAATCCCTTTATCATGAATATATACAATTTACAAGGGCTAGAAAGAATCTTATAGAGCTTAAAGAATCTCCAGTCTTCACTCATGTCCTGAGAGCACACATGATATCATGCTTGATGTGTATCTTTGCCATTTGGTCAAGGCAGTATTTGTCAGGTTCCTTCACTAGAAGTTTTTTTTTTTTTTTTTTTTTTTTTCCTATCTTTTGTTCTTTGAAAGCAAGCTTTGGTGTGAGCCTGCCCTCAAGGTTAGTAAGCTGCGGGGAGAGTTGGCCTTTTGGACAATGGGCTTATTGTGGTCCTTTTTCAATCCTGTCATTGAACAAGGTCTCCTGCTTGTTTCCTTTCCATGTTTCTGATCCTGCCTTAGGCCTCATCGTGGTCTCCAGTTTGATCACTGCAAGGCTGTCTACTCTGGCTTCCCTGATTCCAGCCTCCTCCCGTTGTCAGTCTCCTCACAGTGCGACCCTAGCTGCCCTTCCTGTTCCCACTCCTTGTGCCTTGTTTGCCCACTGAAAGCTGCATTCTGCTCATAGTTCCCTCTGGCTTTTGAAGTTCCCCATGATACGACCCTCCTGTTCTGATTCGTTTTGTGTCGTCACCGTCCACTGTACCTGTGGGCTCTTTGCACTTTTCCTCCTTTGCTCCATCCTATCTTTCTTTGCCCATGAACTTCATCTTAAGCCAAAGTCCATAAGCCAGGAAAGACTTCTGTGATGATATGTGGTGTTTTGTGATTCAGTACGGGAGTAATACAGAGTTTAAGGTCTCAAATCAGACACACATGAGTCAGAGATCACCCTGTTTCCAGCTGTCTTACTTACTCGTTGCTGGGACAGAATATCTGACATCCACAACTTAAGGGAGGAAAGATTTATTTTATGTCATAGTTTCAGAAGGTCTGGTACGGTCTATTCATGGGCAGCTGGCAATGGTGGAAGCACACAGCAGAGGTCTAGCTGGAGAAAAGCTCATCATGGTGTGGCAGACAGAAAGCCAAGTGAAGGAAGAGCTAGTGGATGGCTGAGGACTAAGGCAAAGGCTCTAGCTTTGCCAGGAAAAGCTGTAGCAATGTTTTTTCTTTCTTTCTTTCTTATAATTAGTTCAGGCTGCCGGTTGGGCCACCCATGCCCAGGGTGGGTGCCCTACCTCACCTCCTAGCCCACACGTGAATAACACACATGCTCTGGCCACCTCTTATTCTTAAAAAGCTGACATAATCCTTTCAGGTGAAGCCTCAAGCCTCCACCCCTTCCATCCAGGCCCAACCTCTCAGTAGCACATGATTCCTAAGTATCCCACTCCATCCCAATACATGAGCCTTTCAGGGGACATTCCAGATCCAAACCATAATACAAACGTTGTGACTATTACAAAGATCTTGGTAATTGTGAGACATTCAGCATGAATCCTTGTGTTCTTTCTGAATTGAGAACAAGATTACCTGTAAGATCTCTAAATGATTCAGGTAGTTGATATTTCTGACAAAGAGAGTACTCTTAGGTATGAACTATCTCTCTTTAATACTTGGATAATTATATTGTTTACTTGACTTCCTGAAGGGAGGCAGACCTCATAAATCCATGCCTTCCTGGTCCATTTGTCATAAGCAATCCTAGACTGAAGGTATCTCACTAATAGCATTCTGTAGATGGAGGCCTTTCTGTTACAAGTAACAGTATTCAGTTTATTAGGAGGTCTGGATTAACCATATATACTAGGAACTTAGCCTAATCACCTATGTTCTCCCCCTGCCCCCACCTTCAGCTGAGGGAAGGGAGAATGGTTGGCATTTCTACTCAAGTCAGAAAAAAAAAGAATCACAGATCTGCTTCTTCACTTTTTATCTGTCAGCATTGTATGTCTTTTTTCCTAAAGCTCCATATATTTAATTGCTTCAAGAAGATAGTTGGTCCCTTGGGCTTGAGGCTACTTAAGTATTTTTTGAGAAATAACTTTCTGAAATCGTCACAGATTGTGAAAATGTAAAGACATGCAGGAGAGAACATCTTCTTTTAAGATAAAAGACCTGTATTCAAAACTAAGCTCTCCTGCATATATATATATATACACACACACATACACACACACACACACACACACACACACATCAATGGAAGATGATTTAACCTCTCTGAGCTTCAGTTTTCTTGCTGATAAGGCTGGGCCAATAATTCCTGTAGGCCTCACCACTAGTCATAAAGATAAACTGGAAATGTGTGTGGAAAGTACCTGCACAGTGTTCACATTTCAGTTACATTCAGTAAATATTAAATCTAGTATATTAAATTTATCAATATCATAACAAGTTTTATTAAAATTAATAAACACTGGAAGCACACCATTTATATTTACTTTTTCTACTTTGTTAAATACGTTTTGATGGTTAACCCATTATAGTTAGGTTTTTCTCCTCTGCCTTTTGCTGGAACTGTTCCATTAAAGGCATTGGTTGCTTCTGGTTGCCTGTCATGTCTACCTGTGGACTTACTGTACTGAAAACACCTTGGTAACGACAAACTCATTTGCTTTCATGACACTGTATTTGCTTTGTTCTCCTTGTATTTCCCTGGTCCTTTCAGTCTCTCTTCAGAAGGATCAGTTCCTTAAATGCTGTTTCCCAGGCTCCCTTTGGAGCCCGCTGGTCTTTTCTATGCTTCTCCCTGGGTAAGTTCTTTCTCAAGGTTTTACCTCTCACATACTCTTATCTTGGAGTAATAGACCAGGCTTGAAGTGTAGAGTCAGATAACTACAAGTTGCAACTCAGCCTTTCTCCTTACTTATCTTAGCTACTTGATATCCCTATACCAGAGTTGTATTCTCCATTGAAAAAAAGGATATCTAGTATTATTTCCTTCATTGTATTGTGGTATTATTTCCTTCTTTGTATTATGTATTATGGTAAGTGGTTTTCTCAGGTGGGATGTGAAATTCAGCGTATCTAAAGCCATGGGATCTACTTTTCTCTGCATTCTCTTGAGTGGCCTCTGACTTAACTGTCTTGACATGTGGAAATTATCTTCACTATTTCTCTGTTACCTACATTTTGTCCATCACCAGTCCCTACGATGTCCCCTCCTAAATATTTTTGTCTTAGCAACCTGTCCTTCATCTCCTCTGCTCGTAATGGACTTCCTTACTCTTATCAGGCTTTAACTCTGTACTGTTCATTAGACTAGCTAGCCAGACACCAAATACAGATTCAGTGTCCTTTATCCAGCATGCTTGGGACCAGTGGGGTTTCCAATTTCAGGTTTGTTAGGACTTTGGAATCTTTGTATCTGCATAATGAGATATCTTGGCAAGGACACCCAAACCTAAATATTTATTTATGTTTCATATATACCCTTGTCTTAGTTACTTTCTCCTTGCTGGGATAGAATACCTGACATCTACAGCTTAGGGAGGAAAGATTTATTTTAGCCCACAATCTCAGAAGGTCACAGTCTCTTTCTGGGTGGGCAGCTGGAAAATAGCAGAATCACATGGCAGTGCTTGAGCTGGTTCTGGGGCCAGTGCTGGAGACCGAGGTCTGCATAGCATGGCAGAACAGGAAGCCAACTTGGGGCAGATGGGCAGAACTAGCACATGCTCTTCCAGGTCAAGCCCCAGGCACCTACCTCCATCTAGGCCCCACCTCCCAAAGGTGTGCAGTATCCTTAAGTCCCTGAGGCCTTTGGGGAACACCCCAGATCCATACCACAACCACCTTATCCATGAAACATAAGGTAATCTTATAGTACACCTGTATTTTAACTCATGTCCAACTGCGTATTTCTTCTAATGAGGTGTTTAAGATTGTCTGTTCTTGTTTTAACTGGGTTATTTTCATACTGTTAAATTTTAAGTATTCTTTATATAATTTGAATGAATACTCTATCATATATGCATCTTATAAATATTTTCTCTCAGTGTATGGCTGTCGTTCCTGTTAACAATGTTTTTCATAGACTAAGCTTTCAATTTTGGTGAAGATCAACTGATTCATTTTTTCTCCCATGGATTGCATTTTCAAGTTATCCTTAAAAACCATCACAAAGTAGGAGGTCATAGATTTTTTCCCCTTATTTCCTTCTGGACATTTTATAGTTTTTTTATTTTTTGGGACAAGGTCTCACTCTGTAGCTCAGGCTGGTTCTAAACTCACTATGTAGCCCTGGCTGGCTTTGGATTCACAGCAATCCTACCTCAGCATCTGGAGTTCTGGGATTACAGGTGTGTGCCACCGCGCCCAGCTTTATGTGGTGCTGGGGAATCAACTCAGGGCCTTGCACTTGCAAGGAAAGTAGTTCAACTACTGTGCCATCCTTCAGCCCCAGCTTTGTGTTTTAAATGTGAATCTAAATCCACTTTAACTCCAAATAATTTTTCTGTAAACTCTTCCTGTCTCTCCCTAAGTTCATTTTTCTGCATAGGGACACACAGTTTGTTCAAAAGACATTTTTTACTCCATTGAACTACCTTTACGCTTTTGTAAAGAGTCAAGTTGAGTATATTTGTGTGAATCTCTGTCCAGGGCTTCTGTTTTCTCTTACTTTTTTCACCAGTACCAGGCTGTCTTCTTCACTGGAGCCTAATAGTAAGCCACAGGAACGAGAAGCAACTCCTCCCTGCTTGAATGTGGCGGTGGCTCTTTTAGATCCCTTGACTGTCCATAAAAATCTTAAGGGAATATTGCCTGACTTCTAAATAAACTAACAACAAAATTAAGATGGTTAATTCTCAGTGTTGCAAAAATAAACAAATGTGACGTGTCTTGAATTCTCTTTGCAGGTGGTTCTTTGAAGCCCTGAAGTACCCCAAGTTTTCCAAAGCTAACGTTGTCAATGGTATTCTCATGACGGTCGTATTCTTCATAGTGCGGATCGCTACGATACCTTCTCTGTATCTCCTCTTCTATTCCTGTTACGGAACGGAACCCTTCATAAGGCTGGGGTTTTTAATGCAGTTTTCCTGGCTCTCTACTTGCCTTGTGTTGGATGTAATGAACGTCATGTGGATGATCAAAATCTCCAAAGGGTGCATGAAGGTCATCTCTCTCATCAGACAAGAGAAAGCCAAGAATTGCCTTCAGAACGGGAAGCTGGACTGAGCGTGCAGCTTGGCAGACACCTCTGTTTGGAGAGGCAACCTCCGTTACTACCAAGCATTGTATCTCTATTAGGATGAATTTTTGGCATGTTCTTGTGCTTCCTTATGAAGTATAATTGTTTTTCAGGGTTTCAGTGTCATTTTTTTCTTATGTTTAGAAAAGAATAACTAAATTTTAGTTTCCTTTCCAGGATTTCCTTTTCCCTCCTTCCACATCATAAGCATGGATAAAATCTTAAAGGTTTTAAATAAAAAACATAAGTATAGTGGCGAATCTTTTCAGAAATCTCTTAGCCTGCATTGGCGTTGTTCTTCTGTGGAAAGATGACTGTGGTAGTTTGGAGTACTTGGTGCGCCATCATCTTTCTGAAAAGATGGAAACTCCTTTTAAATTGTACATAGCTGTCCACATTTTACTGTGCTGTGCCCTTTTGTTATGTCAGCACTTACGTAGGCTTCATTTGTAAACTGATGTGTTCTTTTTCCCAGGTTACCGAAAGTGAAATGTTAGGTAGGCAATCATCTATTAGTAATGAAGTATTTTGCTCACTTTGGGGATTTTTAAATGAGTTTATGCACAGAAAATACTTCCTGCATTGTAAGATTTTTTAGATTTTCTTTTTTTTAGCGTTTTAACAAATTATTGTTTTTTATTTTATAGTAAGATTCAAAGCAGGTATTGTAGACCTTCTTTAAGGATGAGTTGGTAGATCTCCAGTCTAATAGGAGGAATTCTTGAGAAAGAGTTTTAATGATGCTGTCTTGTCTTTTGTTTTTTCTGTGAAAAATATATTATTTTTGTTTGCAAAATCTCCCCTGAGTTCAGACCCCAAAATTATCAGTATAGTTTTATGCAGTATTTTTTTTTGTCATGCTCCTAAAATAGGCCTCTTCTAATTGAGACCAAAATGGTAAAAAAGAAAAAAAAAGCAGCAGTATTCATGTTCCTTCATTCAGTTTGCTCATGTTTGCTTATTCAGGGCTTTGAGTACGTTAAACTTTTTAAGACAGCAGGAAAGAAATAAGCTAACTTAATCCAGGTATTTGATTAACACATTATTGTGAAAATGTGAAAACAACTGGACTTGTGTGTGTGCATGTGTTCACTTGATTCTTCCAATCCTGATGTAGAATTAGATATTTGTCTCTCATTGCCTTTATTTATTTCTCCTAAATACTTGATATCAGTGATTGTTTTTGACCTAAAAAAAGAAATTTAATTCAACTAGAGGTAAATGCCTGAACTTAACTGAACCCAAACTGAAAGATCTAATCCCTCAGTTTGAAGAAGAATGTTTCATTGTTTATGTTAATGATAATGAAACGAGGCTCATTGATTGTAATCAAGACTTAATTTAATTGGTTTGATTTGATTTTCTAGTGTGGGTAGAGCCTGATAAGTTTAGAATGAAGATGAGAATTGAAATTCAGTAACTAAATGATAAAATGAGATTGGTTGGTTCATACCAGGTACATTTATTTTGACAACATAATGTAACATATAGGAATTTGTTTTTAAAACAGTTAATATTATATTGCTAATTTAGTTTCTAAATATTTTGATGCCCACGTCACAGGCACTTAAATATGTACTGGCTGTCTAAATGGTGAGGACACAGGAAAGCATGTGATTTTATCTTGTTCTTGCTATTTTGCAAGAAAAGTGGCTTTTTTAAAAAAAGGAAGACATTTATATTATAAAACTATTTTGGAAATTCATTTCTTCAGAAAGAAATAAACCTTGAAATAAGTATTTTTGACTCTGGATATTTCTACAGTTTCAAACGCCAATTTAAAATAAAACTCACGTCAAAATGAAGATCATATAAAGCTATGTTGAGTCTCTTCTATAGCAGTTCTAGTAGTTGTTTCATGCCTGAAATTTCATTTTTACTTTCACTGATAATTACCTCTTGCTGATGGTAAAGAAGCTTAAATATATTTAAAAATAGCAAAGTTTTGAACAAAGTCTTATTATTCTCTCACTCGGCAGTCTATGCTGGCTGCATGACAGTTAATTCAGCATCCCAATTCAGCATCCAAAGTAGGTTTTATGTATTTCCTTGTATGACACAAATGACATAGAAATACGGCTACAAACTGCCATGCTACAGGAGCTTTGCTTTGCTGTTCTGTGATTATTTCCATTTACCCAAAATGCAAATAGAGGCAGGACATACCATTTATTAAACAATGAGTTTTTCATTTATTCAATGACAAACTTTTGCTAACATTTTAGATATTTAGTATTTTGGCTACATGGATTAACTGAAATGATTATATTAGGCATTCTGCTATTTAACAACTATTAAAATATTTATAGAAAATTAAATTGGTATAAATTTTTAAGCAATTCTATTTTTCTAGAAAAGGCTGATGACAACCTGAATGTCTAGTATTCTAAAAAAAAGTAAGTTATTGTGAAACTTAAAGGTGAATAAAAATCAACTAGCAGCATGTAAGATCACAGGCTCTATATTAAATATTTTATTTGTGAGTTTAAAAATTATGAGCCTGAGCCTACTGAATTTGCATTATTATCTCTAAAATCTTTTAAAGGATTGTTTGCATTTATTTAAAACTCAAAATGGAGTTATATATGAGTACAAACAAGTAAAATCATTTAAATTCCCCTATAGTCTGTTGACATTTTTATTGCAACTGTTATTTTGTTATTTCATACACAAGTTCTACATTAAGATAAATAAGTATGCCATTATCATCTTTTAGAATGACTCTGGTATATCATGGATGACCCAGTACTGTCTTCAAGGTCTAATTTTTAAAACTGTCTAGTTTATAGGCATTTGAGTAAAGTTCTTTTCTCAAGTTTAGTAGTTAAAGTTTTGCTAAAGTTTTGCTAAGTGTCAGTTTTTAAAATTGTATACTGCCTGATAGACATTGGGCATTTGAAGAGGGGCTCTTGGTGGGGTGCAGAGCCAACTTGTCAGTGGCACCATTTGTTTTTATGCATTTATTAACATTCTCATGGAAATCTAGAGGACGTATTGCAATAAATGTACATGTTTCTTTTTTCATTTTTAAGGAAAATAAACATGTTCCAAAAGGCCCTGTTAAGCATTTGAACAAATTTTGTTTTCAATTTTGCTTTTCAACTCTAACTATGTACATGTGCCTCTGAACTGGCTTCGTTTGGTTTCGTCAGTTGCATGAAGAAATTGAAAAGCCCACATATTGTATTTGTTGGTATTGCCAGTCACATGCTGAGGGGCTTATGTATTTTTACGTGGTTTGCATTCTGTAGGAAGGTGAAGCATAGTTTCATCAGGAGAGTGGTGCAGTGTTTCTCAACAGACTCGAGTCAGTACAGCAGTGAGTTGTTCCCTGCGTGCAAACTCTGGATGAGCACACGCCTCCCAGCCTTAACCCCAGTTGATTTATGCTGATGCTATTGAAAGGGAATTCAGATGCAAAACACATGTATGTGTAGCAACAGGAAAGGTCTGCAGAACCCGTAGTAGCCATCAAGACTGTTTTTCCCTTAAAAGATGCAGACCTCAGTCTAGAACTTTTCTCTTCGAATCTCTCCAACCCATCCCATTTCTGCTTCCTAATCCCCCAAAGACTTCATCAGTACCCGGCACCAGTATGCCAGGACTTTTCTGCGTCAACTTCTGAGAGGTCCCCTACTGCTTCCCAATCTTTTATTGAAAGTATAAAAGTTTATAGATGAGTTCTCATTGAAGGAAACATTGTAATATGTTTAAGAGATCAGACAGACTGTAATTAACAAGCTACAAGAAGCCATTCAGCATTTAATATACCCATTTACAATGTGAAGCGAAGCTAATTATGGTGTTACTTAGAGACATCTCTAGTTGGTTTTGGTACTGGGAATTGAGTTCAAGGCCTCCATACTGAAGCCACATCCCTGATCCAGCATTTATTTTGGACTTTGAGACAAGGTTTCACTAAGTTGTTGAATTGTCTTGTCCAGGCTGGGCTCCAACTTGCTATCCTCCTGCCTCACTCTCCCGGAGTGCTGGAATGACAGACTTGTGCCAGTAGCCTAATACAAACTGGTTTAGGGATGAGCTTGTTTTCGCTAGGGATTTATTGTAAGCATGCAAATTATATGCGTACTCTTAGATATCATAACAGCAGAGGAGAGAGCAAGCCACTGGGCCATGTTTTGAGGCGGGATAGGATAGGAGACCTAGCTCAGTGCTGGATTGTTTTAGAGTAATGCTTGTCAATAAAGCAAACATTGTCATGGTTGTACTTCTTTAAAAACAAGCTTACTAGCTAATGGATTATTTGGTGTCTCATGGAAGGACTTGAACCCTGTTCTTTCTTGCCCAGATTTCAAACAACCTCTACTTACTTTGATAATGTTATGCCTTGATGGAATGAGCTATTGTGAAGAACTGTAGGCAGCACCTAAAGATTGGTCTGATTGAAATGTTTACACTTATACACTATTTTCAGCAACAGACAGTTTTGATATCTGTTTAGGCCCTATACCTAAGACCAAAAATAAAAATATTTCTAAATCTCAAAGATTTATAACTACAATACCTCTGGCTGAAAACTTGTTAAACATCACCTGTATTGTTTATATTTTTTCTGTAATTCCTGAATATGCATTAGAGTTATTGGCTACTTTTTGGTTAATCAAACCTAAAGTATATTTGTAAATATCATGTGCTGCATATCTTAACTTTCTTGCTTGCTTCGTTTCTGGTGTGATTATGTCTACTTTTACCTTCAAGATTTTTTTCTTTTGGTGTGGCTAACATTCTAATTTGAAAGTAGGGTAAGCTATGAGATTTTTTTTGGTCATTGTTAAAATTTGTAATAATGACATTGAGACTATAATTTATTTGAAAAAGCTACTTGAAAACTGCAGTACATACAGTAGTTATAGTGGTATAGATACAGTTTTTCTGAAAATGTATAATCCATATTATTTAATTGTTAAAGATTTTTGAAAGTCTCTCAAAATACACTTTAACATGTTGAGGACATACTTCCTAATTTATTTCCATAAGGCTGAGGAACTTTTTGTTTTATTTAAAAATATGAGACTAGATAATTTATAAATCAGTATTACTAAGACTTATCAGTAACTAGAATGCAATTTAATATTGTTCATTTTAGTCTTTGGTTGTACTTTATCTGACTGAATTGATAATGTCTTTTGGTATTTTTGTTAAAATTTTGAAATGTTTGTACACTTTCTTTGTATGTGTGCCATTTTAAAGTATATGCAAGTTCTAAGCAATAATCTGCATGTTATACAAGGTCAGCCTCCTTTGTCATGACAATTTAACATTAATTTTATGAATGAAGAATCAATGTTCTATAACCTCCTCCCCACCATGAATATGTTGGGATTTTCTTGTGCTAGAACACTACTATAATGTAGTGCAAAGCTTTGTATTTTGTGAAAATAAAATCACAATTCAGAGCTAAAGTTTGTCTGCAGGTTGTCTATTTTAATAGTAATTAATAAATAGATTGATGAGATTACTTCAAATTATCTTTTCTAGGAAGTGAACCCTAAAGGTAAAGTTGTGTTCCTCAAGATTTTTGCAGGGCTTGTTTCCCTCCCAGTTTCTCTCACTCTGGGCTTTTAGCAATGCAAGTTACAAACATGTTAGTGATGCTTGTTAATGGAAGGAATGGTGCTATCTAATCAATAGGCTCTTTTAGATTAAGTAAAACTTTGGCAATTAAGTTTTTAATCTCCTTCCCTCTCTCCCTTAGGCCTCTCATGTGGTCTGGAGTGTTGTTTGCCAAATGTCTTGGCTGGAATTCCTATCTTCTCAAATCGCCTGTGGCCTCAATCTTGCCTCTCGGACTGAGAATGCCCGGTAGAGGAGGAAGTAGAGCACTAACTGAGGAGAATACTTAAGTGGCTTGGCATTCGGAGGATATCGTGAGTCATGCTTCAGCACATGCCTAAAATGTTCAGATTGGCAAAGGAACAGCTGAATTTCAAAATGAAAATAGCAATTACAACTGTCAGTGGAGAAGGGCTGCAGGTGAACCGTAAGGATGCAGAACCTCTTGGAGCAAGTGGACATGGGGGGTGGTCCACCGTATCTCTGCATCTCAATATAATTTATCCTTTATTCTTGTATTCTCGTCTTGGCCAAAGTCTACTTACTGCTTCCCCTCACTTTTCGTGGTTCATAAGCATACACAAAGTAAGTGATTTGGAAATTCTGTGACCTTCCCCATGTGAGTAACTGATGACCTGATGCGTGTTCAGGGGTGCACCCCCAAACAGGATTCTCCAGCTAAGGACCATGGATACTGCTCTTTGCCTGAGTGGCTGTGTCACTGTCATATATGGTACAGTGCTCCTTGTTCTCATACACCATTGCCAGGGAGCCCCCTCCTCCTCCTTCACCTACTTCCTCTTAGGTTCCATGCCTACCTCTAATCTTGTCATTCTGCCGGATAATTGACTGCATCAGCAGAAGTTACCCAAGCATAACTTTGAAAAAATAATGGGAATGATGAGCTGCTTTTGTATTAGGACAAAAATAAAAAATGGAGAGAAGTTTGGGAAAAAAATGAAGGGAGGAAGGAAGTCTTTTAGAATAGAAAAAATAAGATGACATCTTATATGCATATTATATATACATACATGGTAATGTGTGTTTTATATAAATATATACACAGATTGTATTTTAGTTAACAGCAATTTATCAAGAAAAAATTCTTATATAATATCCAGATACAAGAAGCATTATGACTTATGTGTGCTCTATACGTATGTAGGTATTTGTGTGACAAACACATGCATGCACACACAGCCATTTGTATAACACTCACTTGGCATCATGTTTAGACCTGCAGTTTTAAGCCATTTGTATTGGGGAAAGAACATTACTTCACCGGTATTTCACTGAGAGCCAGCAGTGCAGTGCCTTTCATCAGAGACAGGCACAAGGACAGCACTGGGTGGCAGTGGTTCTGGGGGATTGCCAAGCTTGCAAGAGAGTTCGAGCCCTGACCAACTGTAGCTACCATAACCCCAACAATTCCCAACAAGTAAGTTTTCTGAAAAGGCGTGTTGCTAGGGAAGCTCATCATGATGGCTTTTGGAAGACAAAATGAGCTGTTTTTGAAGTATGCTGTGGTTTGGACAGAAAGGTTGTATGAATAGACGAGGTGGCAGAGGGAAGGATGTTAAAGGGTAAATTGAGAAAAGCAGTTCAGGGAGAGTGAGGCACCGAAAAGGTGTGAGGTATCTTAATCTCTGAGTCGGTTTTGTTCTGCCATGTCTGAAGCATTTCTGACCTCCTTCCCAGCTCTCCCTCCTGTTGGCAAGAGGGCTAATTTGAATCATGGCCATTAGGAAGGAACAAGCACAGCTGTGAAGGGGCCTGCGTGCTGTAACTTAAGTGACTTTGCAGGGACAGTCTCAGTGTCAGTTTAGATGAATGAGAGTACAGATGTAGGTTAGGGAATGACGGAACTAGTGAGCAGCAAAGTCATTAGACCCGATGGTTGGCCTGAGACAAAGAATAGAAAATAAAGATTCAGATTTGATAAACATTGTAAAGAGAGACAGAGTTGAAAGCATTTAGCAAAAAGGAACATACTCCTGAGCAAGTTTGTGGAACTAAGAGGAGACGCACCACTGGCTTGTGATGTGAGAATGAGGGAAGTCACACGCTTAGCAGGAGGTTGGTCTGTGGGCTGATGACCGCCCCTCAAGGGGAAACTTGTCGATATGACAAAAGGGAAGTAATGAATGAAGAAGCGGAAAGCATAGAGTTGGAAGAGCAAAGTGGAGTGTGTGCCAGACTTTTATCAGGACATCAGAGCTCTGCACAATTCAATCAGAAAGCAAATACGAGCTCGAAGTGACACCCTGGTGTGTTTTTGCCTTTTTAATTACTGACCCACTGTCTCAACTTTGTCCTCTGGGTCTATGTATTCAAGGTTCACCATGGGACACTGACTCACAGTGTCCTCACAACCCTCTCTATCAAATTCTGTCCTCATGATTCATGGCTCTTCAAGCTGGACAGCTTGAGGGAAATCTACAGGTGATGAGCAGAGGCCAAGTACAGTCAGGAGGAATAAGCTCATAAATTTATTTTAATATTTATCATGTGCTTGGTAGATTGTCAGATGAATTCTGGGAACAACCAAGATAAATAAACTTATTCTTGATTGACCCCTTGGATCACACAGCTTTCTGTCCTCGGTAAGGTCCTATGAACACAGCTAAATAGCTATTTTCCCTCAGCCTAGGGGTCAAAAAAATAAGTTCACATCTACCCCTGCTCCCACTGGAGCAAACAGTGGCAGCACAGCCATCTTCAGGCCTGAGCGTGGACTTCGATGTTTGGGATAATATGATGTGAAGACATTTCAGCTGAGAGTCTAGAAATATGGATTCTGGTTCTGGCTCTGCTACATACTGTATCCACATTGGAAAAGTGCTTTCATCTTGCTGAGTGTTTTTCTCCCTAAACTGAGAAGTTGACCTGGACAAATTGAGGGCCCCTTTCCTTTCAAATTCCATCATTCAATGCTTATAATAATTAGAACCGAGTTTATGATACAGCCCAGAATATGGCAGGCTACAAGCATAATTCCCATTAGCAGCGATTCTAGAATTTGGATTCAGTTGTATATGTCTTCAGAGGTAGCTTAAATCCAGTTTTTACTGTGACTGTATGCCCTTGAATGAGGACACTTGTGATTCCAATTGCCTCATTTGCAAGAGGAGATGCTATCATTTGCAATGGATGAACCTAGCCAAAAATGCTGAGTGTCATATTTGCTGAGTGCTTCTCAATGTTCTTAGGGGAAAGAGATAAAGTTTTAATAATGTACTTTCCCAGCATACTTGCAGCCAAGTTGATTTTTAAAATATTCTTCTTAGTCTTAATCTTTGGAAGATGTAAACATCATGATGACTCTATCCAAATACGGAGCTCATTTTCTTGTTTCCCATGATAAAGTATATTCATTGGAATAGAATGTAAAAAATACATAAACAGTTAGTTAGTTATTTCTCTCTATCTGAATTTTCCCATTATCTTGAGAAGTCAGTTACTTACTAATGAGTCAGTTACCTTGATTGACTTAGTGTTAGGTAACCAGAACTTCCTGTACATTTATTATAATTTTAGTGATCCTATCCAAAGTGTGCTGGATTAGTTGGTAGGTTTTGTGGAGAGTCCAGTCAGGATGAATTGGAATGTGGGAACTATTGTGCTGTCAAGGACTTGGTTGGGTGGCACACATTTGTTACCTGCTACTTTATTGGTCTGGGATGGAATTATCTGAAGTAGATTCTTCTAGAATTTTGTAGTCAGTAGATGGTTTCTCTAAGACACTATATTATAATGGAAAGTAATAAAAGAAGTAAATCCATAAAGTTCTAGAGGACAATGTGGATAATCCCTTAGCACTGTAATGAGCTAAAATAAACTATTAATAATTACAATTTATCTTCTAAAGAAAGGAGGGAGGAAAATTGATTTGCCAAAATATGTTAACTTTTTTCTTTAAAGAACTAAAATAAAATATTAAAGTTTAAACCATTTTTAAAAAAGAATCTGTTTATATAAAAACTATACCCTCCATCTCTTTAAAAAAATTGAAACATTAGCTTCAATGCTGAAATATCTTTATCTTGGATCAAACCAAATGTTTATATATTCTATCCTTAACCTAGGCTGTAGAAACATGCTGGAAAAATCATTCAGTCCTGTGTGTTGCAACTTTCACAATCAATATTTCTGCAGTTCACCTAAACAATACTAATCTTCTACCTAGGCACCATGCAAGGAGGAGGAAATAAGCAAAGAACAAAACAGGGTGTTTGCAGATGGAAAGCTTGGAGTTGGAAGGGAGTGGTAGTCGCAGTGGACTGAGTGCTCATGTCCTCTTCCCAATTCATGTATTGAATTCTTAACTCTGATGTAGTAGTGTGGGAAGGCTGGCTTTTGGGAAGTAATTAAGTCATGACATGAATGGAATGAGTGCTTCAGAGAGACACCCGGTCTTTTCTGCCAGGTGAAGTTACAGTGATTAGTACTAGCTATGATTAAGCTAGCCTTAATTAGGCAATGAATCTACTGATGTCGGACTTCTAGCCTTCAGAAATGTGAGGAAATAAGTTTCTGTTGTTTACAAGCACCTAGATTATGGTATTTACTTACAGCAGCCCTAATGGGCCAATATAAAGACAAAAAAGGACAAAACACATAGTGTGTCAAATAATTCTGTAGAGTGTATCTTTCAGCCTTGCTCCCAGATCTACCATAGTAGATCCCATATAGTAAGTATGTCTTTCAACCAAAAGCCATTTATTCATTACATCCTCTGTGCTGGGCTCTATTTTAGGTCCTAGAGATAGTTCAGTTATGAAGGCAGACAAGGAAGTCTCTGTTCCACTAGTTTACATACCAGCAAATAAACACAAGTTGCCAACAAGCCAGGGAAAAAAGATTAGCATAGTAGGTGGTTACAGATGAGAATAGATACCATGAAAGAAAGAATGGAGACTGGGACATATTTTAGAAAGGCTGCTTTGTGGATATGCAGTTTGCACTAAGCCCCGGGGGAAGGGTTGTAAGGGTTGTAAGAACACTTTATACACGAGAAAAGGCAAGTGCAGAGTCTCTGAAGTGAGGAGACTTCAGTGAGTTCAGCAGCGAGGAGATTAGCGTGACTGGATCATGTACTGAGGAGCCTGAGAGACAGGAGATGTCAGACGGGTGAGCAAGCAACAGGCCATGTTGACCCTTAGGTCATTGTAAGGTGTTTGACTTCTCACCATGCTGACAGTAACAATTACATGCTTTAAACAGTCTAGGTAAGACATAATATGGACTTAAATCTAGGCTTTTGAACATTTTTTTTTTTGTAATCTATGGGAAGAAATATTTTTTGTTTGGTGACTATGTGAATATACACATAAGCAAAAAATTTCATGAGGCAGTGCCCTTACTATAATTGATGTATTCTGAGATTTTTGATTCTCTTTCAGTGTAAAAGAAGAAATGGGGGTTGTCACTCACTAAACTGATTTCATAATTCATCAGTGAGTTGCAGCTCACAGTTCATAAAATGTTGGTTCAGACTAAACGAGTGACAGTAGAAATGAAGAGAAATGGATGGATTCAGAAGATATTTTAGAGATAGAATTGACAGTAGTTGTTGATGGACTGCTTGTGAGAAAGTGAGGAGATAAACTGGATAAATGATGATTTTTGTCTTGTTGGACAAATGGAAGACTGTTTCAATAACCTGAGCTGAGGAAGGTAACAGAAGGAGCAAGTTTGATGGGAGTGGTGGAGGAAAAGATTTAAAATCTCTGCTTTAAAAACTTCTGGTTACATATGTTTCTATGCATATAAATTTGTAATATTAATTACTAAATTACAAAAAACTATAAAATTTATAATCTTTTTATGGATGGCTTTAAAAATGAAAAGACTTATACAATGTTATTTTTATTTATATTATAGAAATAAGAATGCTTACTAGCCACACAGAATTACCATGCTTAGCTTTTTTAATGTTTTCTTACTGTAACTTTTCTATGTATTTTTTTTTTTTTTTGGTCATTGCCTGAGCTTTTAAGCTGATTGGGATGGGAATTATATTTACAGTAAATTGGTTTGTTCAGACTACTCTAACAAGGCACCTTAGCTTACATAGTTTATAAAGTACAGACAATTTTTTTTTTTTTTTTTTTTGAGAATCTTACTTTGGAGTCCAGGCACCATGGAGCCCAGGCTGGCTTCTAACTCACAACAGTCCTCCTGCCTCAGTCTCCTGAGTGTTGAGATTACAGGCTTATGTCACGCCTGGTTTATGTGGTGCTGGGGAACTGAATGCAGGGCCTTACACAATCTAGACATACACTTTGACCCACCCCATCCAAGAACAGAAATTTTTTGATCATTCTGTAGGTTAACAAATACAAGATTAATGAGCTGGAAGATGAGTACTTGGCAAAGGCTTTCAGGTTCTAATTCTAGTTTGCAGAAAGCCTCTCATGTGTCCTCACATGGCAGAAGGAACTAATGAGCTCCACTGGGCTCCTTTAATAAAGGCATTTAATTCCATTCCCAAGGGCTTTTTATCTCCTCTAAAAACCTCCCCTTCTCACGTCTTCTCGAGAGTCAGGACTTCAGTGTAGGATTTTAGCAAGACACAAACATTAAGACCATGCAGTTTAAAGATGATTCCTACATCTGGACACAGCGAGTCATTATTAAGATGTTTACCAAGTACTTTGTTTTCTTAGAAAGAAAGTAGAAACCCATTAAGGGGGTACCCAATAAAGTAGCTCAGTGTTTTTCAAACTTTAAAAATATATACATGTAACAGCATTATAATTTTCCATCAGTTTTAGATATGGACCCTTATTTAGACATGTTTACTAATTCTTTCCACATTTGTTCTTACGCCAGCTGAGGATCACAGGAACCCAGATTTATTTTTTCAGTTTCAAATATGCTTGTTACAATTACATAAGCCTTTTGCGGTCCCATTCTCTGTCCTTATGATGTGTGTTTTCAAGTGCAACAAGGTTTGGGATCGCCTCCGTGACCCCACTGCTGAGACAGTGTTCACTTCGAGCTCAGTTGGCCTCTACATGCAGCAGGGCTTGTTTCATAGTGCTGTAAGACCAGTTGATAGTAATCTGAAATCCACCAAAATATTTTTTCCTTTTATACACCAATACCTACTGGCCACTCTATACAGAGGGTTTTTGTGGTCTCTTTGTAAACAAATATGCAAAAGAACACGATGTTTGTCTTCAGAAATCTAATAATCTAGCCTTTTTACTGAATAAGTTTTGAAAACTAAACTTTTTTTAAAAATGTGAGGGCAGTTTTAAACACATAAACATCATAATATTGGACTTGATGTCTATACAGTCCTCATTCAGCTTCCTGTGGCAGTACCATCTCACATTAACATGGTGTGTAATTTCATGACTAATTTAAATTTGTACTATTTAAAAGGTCAGAATTTTGAATTCTGAATTTGTTTCTACTTAAAATAAGTATTAATGCTGGCTAGCTACCCTGGGGAAACTGAATGTGCAGATGGAAGAATACCACAGCGTTTAGAGCTCTTGCCTAACAAGCTCAAGGTCCTGAGTTCAATTCTCCAGCACTACAAAAACAGGGCATGGTGGCGCATGCCAGTAATTGCAGCACCCACGAAGTAGACTAGTTTCTCTCCCCACCAGGTTTTTTTTTTTTTTTTTTTTTTTGAGAAGGGTCTTGTTCTGTAGCCCCAACTGGTCCTGAACTCTCTCGGTAACCCAGGCTAGTCTTGGATTCATAGAAATCCTCCTGCATCAGCCTCTTGAGCATGGAGATTACATGTGTGTGCCACCACTCCCAGCTTTATGTAGGGCTGGGGAATCAAACTCAGGGCCTTGTGCTTGTTAGGCAAATGTTTTAACTGCTGTGCTATTCCTCCAGCCCCCAACTGTGTCAGTTGTGATTTCACTTTTTTCATTTCTAATTGTATTGATAAGATTTTTTTCTTTTCTCCTCATGGAGAGTTAGGTAGTTTATCAATCTTATTCATCATTTGAAGAAACTGCTTTTTTGTTTATTAATCTTTTTTTTTTAGTTTCAATTACACAAAGCCACCTTCTTAGATTATTTATTCAAAATTGCTCCGTTGTTCTTGTATGTCCATTCATAGCTATAAATTTCCCTATTAGTACTGCTTTCAATGTGTCCTATAGATTCTGGTGTGATGTATTCAATTGTCATTTGACTTTACAAATTTTTAAATTTCTTCTCTGGTTTCTTTTGTGATCCATTGCTTGTTTAATAATCTCCATGTATTTATACAGCTTGTGTAGTTTCTTTCAATGTTGATTTTTAGTTTCATTTTACTATGATCAGCTCTGCAGGAAATTATTTCAATTCATTTGTATTTATGTAATCATGTCTATGGCCAAGGATAAGCCATATTTTGGAAAAAGTTCCATGTGCTGCTGAGACAAAAATGTATTCTGTAGATATTGGATGGAGCACTATGCAGGTATCTGTTAGATTTGTTTGTTGCACAGTGAGACTTAACTCTGATATTTCGTTGTTGTTTGCCTGGCTGACCTGTGTCTTTGTGTGACTGGGAGATCACTCTTCTTTAGTATGATTGTCTTGGGGACTATTTGACCTGTCATGTCCAGTAGTTTCCATTTTATGAAATCAGTTGTGTCAGCATTGGGTGCATATATGCTTGTAATTGTTAACGGGTCCTGTTGTAATGTTCCTTTTACTGCCATATGGTAACTAGCTTTGTGTCTTCTTTTCTGTCCTGGCTTGAAATATGCCAGGTCTGAGAACAGTGGAGTTACTCCCACTTGTTTTCGTGCTCCAGCTGCATGGAATATTAAGCCCCGCCCTTTCGTCTTCATCTGTGTGCTTCTTTGCGAGTGAAATGTGTGTCTCGCAAACAGCCCACACATTGTTGAGTTTTGTTTTTTGATCCAATCTCCTAGCCTGTGTCTGTTGATTAACAAGCAAAAACCGTTAGCATTATTATTATTGCAAGACATTTGCTGAATCCTGTCTTTGTCTTGTTTTTATTTTTAACGTAAATTTTTCTGTTTTTCTTTTTTTTATGCTTCCCCCTTTAATGTGTCCTTTTCTCAGAGTTCTTTGGTGTAGGTCTTCTCTCTGGATTCTTGCAAGTATTTTCAGCAATTCTGTCTGGTAGCCATAAATTTATTTAGGTTTCTTCTATCATGAAAAATTTTTACTTTTTCAATTTTGAGGGATAATCTTGCTGGGTACAATAGCCTGGATTGACAGTTGCTTTCTTTTAAAGCTTAAAAGATTTAGTTCCAGGTTCTCCTGGCCTTTAATATTTCCATTGAGAAATCTTTTCTAATTTGGATCAGTTTTTTGGTCAATATCCGCTTTTCTCTTACTGTTTTCAATATTCTCTTTGTGTTGAATTGCTCAGATCTTGATTATGATGTGATGTGGCATTGTTCTTTCCTGGTTAAGGTTATTTGGTGTTCCACGTGCCTCTTGTACCTGCATATTAACGTCTTTACCTAAATTTAGGCAATTTACTGTCATTTTATGAATAAATTATTTGTGCCTTTTGTGTTGTTCTCTACTCTTTCTCTCACACACATGATTCTGAAGTTGGTTCTCTTTGAGTAACCTGGTAGCTCTTGTATCCAGCCACCTTGCTATCTCATTGTTTTGAGGTTATCCCTGACTGCATCATTTAAGTTTTCATCTATATCTCCAAAGTCTGATTCTCTGCTATCACAATGTTTGAGCCAGCTTCCTATGCTTCCAACTGAATTTTTTTTATATCATGAATTTCAGCTTAATTTCTTCTCCAAATTTCCAATTCCATACCAAAATGCTCCTTTATATCTTGATTGCCTTGTTTACCTCAAATAGCTTTTTATTTTTGTCTTCTATAAACTCGGTAAACTTTTTATTCATTAAGACCATTATTTGTTTAGTAAATTCTGTTTTAAGCTTGCCAATTATTTCTTGCATTTGTTTAAGTTTGTCTTGTTTGAACCTAATATTTGCCTGGTCCACCTTTTGTTTTTTTTTTTTTTCTTACTTCCTGTTCTATCAGTTCTATTAGTTCAAGTCCCATAATATTAACTTCTGGGCACTTAAGTAAATCTGCACGTGTCTTTATCTTCTTATAATTCTATTGCTAAGGACTGTAGGTCAGTTTGGATACAAAAAAAATTCTATCTTTAGAAGAACACTGAGATGAGTCCAATATTTTTCACAGTCCTGAGTTATTTGGGGAAATAGCTTATTATTCTGGGGTGTTTGTGGCAATTGCCTACCAGATATGAAGAAGGGAGAGTAGCAACTGACTGGACAGCTCAGTCTTTGCTATGTGCTCATTAATGAGATCTGCCCCAACCTTCTAAAGCCTGAATTTGAAGAAATGTGTCTTGCTTGAGGGCATTCAAGCAAGAATTTAATGGCCAACCTGAGGCATTTCCCTGAATGAGAATAGGTTGGGGGAGCCAAAAGCCCAGTGAGTTCTATGCTGGGAGGAGGCAGTGAGGGGGATCTAACTGCCCAATCACCTCCAGCACATCTCATCTATATTCTACATAAGAATTCTTAGCTTAAAAATTATGTGGAAGAAATTTTATAAAAATGTAGTACTGACATATTCTCTAGACAAAGACCACCAGGAACACACTTGAGATTGAACAAGTTGAATAGGTTGAGGACACTGGTAGCAAGGAAGACTGCATGTAGTGCAATCTTCTTATGGAGACTGTGTCATTTTTCTCCACAGGACTATCTGCACACCAAGAAGAGAGGCAGCCATTGCTAAGAGAAACAAAAAAGCTTTCATCCCACAATGCTGAGGGCCTACTCATTCTACACTTGCATTACTAGGGGAGTGCTTTGGCCAGCTTGATGCTACTAGGGCAAATTATAGGACACACAATTTGAAGAAGAGAAAGTTTATCTTTTGGCTGATGGTTTCAGAGGTTTTAATTCATGGTTGGTTGGCTTTGAAGCAGAAACACCTTGGTGGAAAGGCATGACAGAGAAAGTTCTTCAATTCGTGGCAATGAAAGAGCAGAGAGCCGAGGAAAGACCACAGAGGAAGGAACCAAGACCAGATAACATCCTCAAGGCCACCCAGACACACCCAGAATTGCACTGTACCAATTCCACTGATCCTCTAGGTGTCTCTCAAACCAATCACACTGGCAAACAGCTTTAACCATCACAGGGAATCACTCAGATACCTTTCACCTGACCAGTAAACTCAAGTTTCATTAGCTTTAAAAAGGTAAAAATTAAAAAATGTTTGAGAGTGTACATTTTACTGTTGGCAAAGGAAAAGAAAAATGAAAAAGAGAACAAGGGTGATTGTGGTAGGAAATTTAAGAGAACTGATTGATCAATGTTTCCAATATTTTTCAGTTAAGATAGATGAGGACTGAAAAGAATCCTCCACATTTGAACGTTGAATCATTTTTGGTTCACAAGCGACGGCAGTGCTTTTGAGAGTGTGAAGTGGTGATGAGACGATGAATGTAGAAGAACCTTCGCTGTGGAGGGAAAGTGGCAGGAGATATGGTGGTTATAGAGGTGATGCTGGAGGTAGGCTTCCTTAGAGCAGGGAATAGTGACATCAAGGTATTGTAGCCTTGCATTGTCTGTTTCTGTAAAAGTTTGATTTAACTGATATCCTTGCACAGATGATCAACTATTGAAATGCCAAAATGATAAACGAATTGTATTTTAAATAAACATTATCTCATAGAACAATTATAAAAGGCCAAAATAAAAAGTGGTGAAGTATAGGAATCTTGCTATATTAGCAAAGAAGATGGAATATTAAGGACAATGGAGATTGTGCAAGGAAATTGGAGATATATAAAAAATTTACAAAAGCAGTACATACATTTCCATTTTACCTTGTCTCCAGTTTCTTCTACTATTAATATCTTGCATTAATAATATACTTGTGGCAGTTAATGACCCAAGATTAATACATCATCATTAACTACTTCCATACTATATTCAGATATTCAGATCTCCTTAGTTTTTTCCTGATATCCTTTATTATTACAGATTCTTATCCAGGATGTATAACATTTAGTCATGATAAAAAAAAAAAAAAAACTTGGGTAGCCATTAGCTGAGACAGCTTAGTCCTGTAAAAGCAAGCCTCAAAACCTAACTCAGAGAAACTTGGGCTGATTAGCATTTGCCAACTAATCCCTAACTAGGGACTCTGAGACTACCTTTCCACTCTAATCAATCAATTCTTGCTTTTGTGAAAAGCTCTCTTTCTTTCTTTCTCTCTCTCTCTCTCTCTCTCTCTCTCTCTCTCTCTCTTTTTTCTTTCAGTGCTGGGTATGGAATCTAGGGCTTCTGCACTGAGCTACCTCTCCAGACCATTTAGAAAAAAATTTTTGAAACATGATTTCAATAAATTGATAAGTTGCCCAGGTAGGAACTTGCAATCTTCCTGACTCCATCTCTCACAGTGCTGGCATTACCAGCCTGCACTACCAGGTCTGGCTCTGTGAAAATCTTGTATATTTCCCAAAGTATACCATCCAAAGAGCACAAAGAAGTTGTGGTTTAGCATTGCCTGATTCATGAGTCACTCCACTATCTGTTCAAATAGTTTTTTAAAATGCTAACGTATTTATTTTGAAAATATATCCACTTGGCTATGATAGTTTCCCAAACTTTGTGCATTTTTTATGATTTTGACAGTTTAGGTACTGATCAGATATTTCATAAAACAATCTTCCCCTGGGATTCGTTTCTTGCTTTTCTCCTGATTAAAACTGGGTCATCAGGTCTTAAAAGCAAGACCAAAGAAGTAAAGTGTAATTTTAATCACATCATATCAAAGGTTCATATTCTCCACAGGACTTCTTACTGTTGATCTGACTTTGGTGGCCTGGCTGAGGCAATGTTCCCCAGGTGCATCCATTACTGTGTGTTGACTTGCTCTGCTACCCCAACCCCCGTCTCAAATGCAGTTTTTGGATAGAAGCCATTGTGTACAGTTCATCCTTGCAGTGGAGAGCTCTTCTCATAACTCTTGGAAGGTACCAAAACCATGGAATTCTTCTGCACCAGAGTTTTGCCTTTCCTCCTCAGTATACATAAATACTTTAAACTACAAAGACTCAGTGACATGCTTACTAAAATTAAACTCGTAGAATAATTTTTATGTAGGAAGTTAGCTATTTGGTTCATTTTATTTTTCAGTACAGCTTAATATGCTGACAGTAGCAGAAACTGAGAGCAGTCTCAAAAATAATGTTGAAAGCATCTGATTCACTTGTTTCTTTTCCTAGTCATTAACATTTCCATAAGTCAAGTAAGAAAAACCCATTCAATGAAAGCTACTTGTAACAGTGGTTTGAATAAAATGAAGCTGAGTGACTGGATCAACATTTTTGTCACTTTTCCTTTTCTGGTTTCTGCCTAGGTAGCATTGTGTAAAAAATTAGAGAACGTCCTGTCATCATAAGTAGCACTAGGAATAAATAAACCACAGAATAGGACAAATTGGTTGTATTGGGCAGCTATGTTCATAGGTTCCAGCACTTGCTAAGTGTGTGATTTAGGGAAAAATTCCTTAATCTCTGTAGGCCTCAGTTTTCTCACCTATGAACTGTGAAAATATAATAACGCCCACACAACATAATTTTTGGGGATTAAACGAGATAATATGTTTTAAAATTCATTGGTAAACTCTATAGTTGTGTTATAAGAGTTACATAGGCTTTTAATTTCTGGGCAGACACTCAGCAGAGGGTACCACCAGGGCACTTTTGAAGGTGAACATACTCCTGAAACTAAGTTTGGCCAGGGCTGAAGCTTTCTTAGCTGTCAAAATTTTGTATTACTGCTGCTAGCCACTGGTGAGCCACAGTCAGCTTCCTCCAGGCTCTGGCCATTTGCAGACTGCTGGAAGAATCTATGTCTGGGCTTCTCTGAACTCTGATGATTAAACCTGGTGGCTGGCCATGAGAGGCAGGAGAGCTAGGAATTTGCTTGGTAGATTTGGTAAGGCAGGCTTTCCTCCTGCAGAAGGCATCCTGGGTTCTTCCTGGTTCCATGGTTGTCAGTCAAATAAATAGTTAAGGTGGGGGACATAGCAGTAAGGATATTTTTGATATTCCTTGCTATTCTGTTATCAAAATGTAAGCCAAAGTGATAAACTTAGGACAGCATCATGCTTTTGTGTATTTTTTCTTCTTTACTTGGGGAGGTGTCTGCGCGTTACTGGATATTGGAGAACTTTTTGATTATAAATAAATTAGATTTTAGAACAAAGTTTTTAAAATTTTTGAGCCTTACTTATTAATGTGTGTGGAAATGATACCACCAAATATTAAAAATAGAATATCTCCTCAAAAACATTGTAACTTGAAGGTATTCTATTAAATTGTTTTCACTTTTGTCAGAAAAATTCTTAGTGTTTTGGAAGGAAACAATAATGTATTTTTTCAGTTGAATTTCATGTCTTGCTTTTCCAAGTCAACATTTTGGCTAAAGAGTTTAGTTTTTGTCTTGTAAAATTATATCAATTGGCTAGTAAGCATTTTTAGAACTGCAAATCATTTATTAATGAGAGGCTTTGATAGATTGTTATTTGGGGGGGAATAGGAATCACATAATTTATTTTGGTGTTAGAAGTTGAAATCAATACTCCATAAGATAAAACAAGAATATCTCATCTTCTTTCTCATCACCTCAATTTGAAGATCTGATTTCAACTGCTAGAATTATGTGGTCATCCTGGAGTAAATATAGAAACTTAATGCACCATTCCAGAACTTCTTGGTCACTCACTTTTCTTCAGTTATAAGTCTGGTAGTATGAAAAGTATTGCGTGAGAGCTCCTGAAAATAAAGTTTATAATACCAGTTGCGACTTTTATTCCATCCAGACATACTGTGGTTTTTAACAACTTTCACCATTGATCAAAATTGTCTTCTTTATATTTAATTTGTTAAGCACTTTACTTGATAATATTTAATCTCAATACCATTAAGAAAAATATTTATTATCAAAAAATACTAGGGGTGGAATCAGTGATGAAATCTACTGAGTTTCCCTACAGATAGTAACCCTTGCAGCCTGGTGCAGTGGTGTAGACCTGTAATTCCAGCACTTAGTAGGCTGAGGCAGGAGAACTGCCTGAGTTCAAGGCCTGCTTGGGCTACATAGTAATTTCAAGATCAGTCTAGATTACAGATTGAAACCCTGGCATACAAAAGAAAAAAAAAAAAAAAAGGAATGACTCATGCAATGTTGATGTTACTTTGTGCAAGAACCGAGAATTTTAAAAACAGATTTTTGAAAATCATCTTGTAATTCACATTTTTTTTTTTTGCAGGGCTGTGAATGATTACAGTGATAACCTTTTGGCTGTAAGTAATAAAATCATTCCACCTAGAACCAGCTAAGGCACAAGAAGATGGTGACTTGGTGTTTACAGCACATCATTAACTGAAGGACAAGGTGCACTGCCAGTCAAGAGACCCTTGAGCAAGGACTGCTGCTGCTGGGGCTCGCATTCCCCCAGTTCTCTCTGGGTGCCTTCTTTGGTTTCCACTCTGCAGTACTGGTGATTCTGGGGATAGAGTGTGGGGAAGGGGGTTACTGTTCAAAAAATGGGAGCATTAGGACTCAGTCAAAACTAGGTTCAAAATCAGCTTTGAAAATTGTGTTAGTCTGCCTTCTGTTGCCAAGAAGGCAGTACCATAGCCTGGGTTCATTTTTTTTTTTAAAGAGATTTAGTTCAATTTGGAGTTCTGTAGGTCCTAGGTCAAGGCTTGTACATAGTGACTGCAGGTCTTGAGGTGGTGCAGGGTATCATGTGGGGGACAGGGAGCACATGCATCTGTGGAACTCTTCTGATATCTCTCCATTTACGGATCCACCAGAATTCAGTTATGAGGTCCTATCCCAATGATCTTATCTAATCCTAATCATGTCCTAAAAGTCCCTCCTTTAAATATTATAGTTGGGCTAAGTTTTCACACTTTTAATATGTTATGACAGGTATTACATGTCAAAACATGAACTTTGGGGGACACACTGAAACCATAGCTAAACTATAGCACATATTTACATTAAACATGTTATGTTTAATGGCTCTGTGGAGATAAAAGTTCAATATTGTGTTTGTTTTCTGGGGCTATAATGGTGGACCACAGTTGGGATACTTTATAAAGAGAAGAGATTTAAAAAGAATGAATCTAGACACACAACTGTCACTGTGCACCATAATGAAATTAAAGTGTTTCAAAGATTCAAATATCAAAACCAAAACACTGAACCTTCTGGAAGACAAATTAGGCAAAAATCTAATGGATCTAGGTGTAGGCAAGAACTTTCTCTGTAAGACACCCAATGCAAAAGAAATGGCTCCTAGAATCAACAAATAGGATTGTATCAATTGAAAATTTTCTGCATGACAAAGGAAATTATCAACAAAGTGAAGATGAAATCAACAGAATGGGAACACATTTTCATTACCAATACCTCAGACAGGAGGCTAATAACCACAATACAAATGGAGCTAATTGAAGAAAAACAGACCCCTCAAATTCAAAGACCCAGTTAAAAAATGAGTAATGGAAATGAATAGGCAATTCTTAGATGAAGAAGTTCAAATGGTCAGTAAATACATGAAAGACTTTCAATATCTTTAGCCATTAGAGAAGTGCAAATCAAAACACCATTAAGATATACTCTAACCTCAGAGACAATGGCATATATCAAGATGTCCAATAGTAATCAGTGCTGGCCAGGCTATGGGGAAAAAGGAACCCTCTTACATTGCTGGTGGAATTGTAAACTGGCGCAACCATTACGGAGGCAGTATGGAAATTCCCAAAAGGTTGATCCAGTAATACCTTTTCTGGGCATCTTTCCAAAAGAGTTAAAAGCATCATACAGAAGAGATATATGTATACCTATATTCATGGCAGCACAACTAACAATAGCTAAAATGTGGAAGACACCAAAACATCAACAGACCAATGGGTACAAAATTTATGGTGTATGTATACAATGAAGTACTACTCATCTTTATAGACAGATAGTTTTTATGCTTTTGTAGATTAGTGGAGGCAACTTGAATCCATCCTGCTCAGTGATGTGAGTCAGATGCAGAAGGTTAAATATCAAATGGTATCTCTAACATGAGAAACCCAGATCACAGTCATTTCATAGAACTAAATGGGCACAGGGTAGTGGGAAATGGGGGAAGGTATAGGAGAATCAAAAAAAAAAAAAAAGGGATAGGGGAAGGGTTTGCAATGTTGATGTGATACATATGTGCACAAAATACTGAAAAGCTCAATGTAAACATCATGTATCACATATATACATATTAATGAACTGATAAAAAGAAGATATTTATTACTGCAAGTTTTGGGTATTAGACAGTCAAGAGCATAGCTCTGGCATGTGGGGAGAAGACCTGTGTGTGGCACCACAATTTCACAGAGCGCATCACACTACACGAGTGCCAGAAGGAAAGTGAAAGTGCAGGCATGAATTGGGAGGAGAAAGATGGGGGGAGGGAGAAAGCACCAGGGGAAAATGCTGAGAAAGCCAAATTCGTGTTTTTTGTCACATTTTTTATTCACGTGTGTTGGTTATACATAGCGATGGGTTTCATTTTGGCAGATTGGCACATGCACATAATATAGTTGTAAAATCGTTCCTTTAAATTCCTCCTTTGGCAATAGCCATAATCCACCACGAGGGTGCTGCTCCATGACTTAACCACTTCACCTCACAACACCACTACCTTGGTAACTAAATTTTGACATTAACTTTGGAAGCAATGTTCAAATTATAACAAACAGTAAATTTCTCCCAGGGTTTTGTACATTGATATAAATGTAGCACTTAGTGTAGCATTCGGCCTATAGTAGTGATTCATAACAGGCACTATTATTATCAATTTAGGGTATTATTTGATTGCAGTTCTTTCCTTCCTACTCTTCCATCATACCCCTTCCTGAAGAGCCACCATACAAAAAGCCAGCTGATAAAAGATCAGCGTCCGTAGACTCCAGGATGCCGTCGGTCTTGAGATGGGCCATTGGTTCATTCACAAAAAGCAGGCAGGCAATTGTCCTATAGCTCACTCATCACTTGAAAATATTCTTTTAATACTTCTTAGAAACCCTCTTTTAGACTTAGACATAACACAATAAAATAATATCACTATTGTGTGCACATAGAAAGGAAGTTCTAAGCAAAATGTCTTCTTAAAGTATTCCCCAAACCCATTTAATAAACCACATTTCAAATCAGAGGCACCGGTGTCTGTGTTTTTCAACACATTGTCATGTTTCATCAATAGCACTGATAAGGCAATTTCTGAAACATAATAATGCCTCCATCAAATTTGTGGGACTTTTAAAAATTGAATTGCTCATATCTATTTTGCCACTGTATAACTTTTGATAATGGTGTCTTCATGGCTCCACTAGAAATCAAGTTCTCAAGAAAACTGACCAAATTAGTGCACGAGCCAACATGCCTAACATTTTTCCTGCTGACAGCATCATGGACACGTTAAGATGCCATTAATAGTATGAAGCTTTTTTGATTTCTGACATTTTAAAATATAAAATGAGTGCATCTAAGAATTGATGGACACACACTACTAGACTATTTGCTTCACTATAGGTGCTAAACTTTGTCAAAAATAAATAAATGTCATCTTCATGTTATGTGCAAATTTGAAAAAGTTTGTTTTGTGCATTAAAATTGTTTGAACAACCCCTTCAGACTGCATAACATGAGTTGTACTAGAATCAGTTATTTTTGAATATCACCAAATAACGATAAGTAGTGATTTCCAGGTATAGACAACTTGCCCAAGTAAACAAATGCCTTTACTTAATTCTATCACCATCTGACCCTCAGAGGCCAGTTGGTGCCATTTGGAAACACTTGAAACCTAACGCTTGTTCTCGCTGAGATTTTTTGCTACAATGTAAACATGAAACAGTAGCGTAAAAAAAGGCTCAAGCTTTTTTTTTTAAGGAATAAATTTTCCTCAGTTTCCAAGCTCAAGACATACTTATCTCCAAATTAAAAGAGAAAAGAGACTGTATAACACTATTTTAAACTTAACTAACCTGTCTTTCCTCTTAATTTATTTAAAAAAATTGAGACAGTGTGTGTAAAACAAAATGCACGGATCTTACAGGTAAAGTTAGGTGGCTTAACCTCATGTAATTACTACCACATTAAGAAACAGAATTTTTCATGTGATGGCAGCTGAGACAGGAGGATCACAAATTAAGGCTAGTCTAGGCAATTTAATGAGACCTTCTCTCAAAACAGAAAAAGTAGAAGGGTGGGGGACGTGGGTGTATCTCACTGCAAAGGACTGGGTTCAATCCCCAGGAAGGGAAAAACAAATCCAATCTCATCTATGACAAGATTCCATTGGGCCTCTTTTTTTTTTTTTTGTTAGCCCTTGCTCCCTTCAACATAGTATGTATTTAAAGAAAAAATTAAATCATAGTTCACAACATATTGAAGCAATAGAAAGAAGAAAAAAGAGAAAAGGACATTTCCTAAATGATAATAGTTATACAAGGAAACATCTAATAGTCTTTTCTTAATTTTAGTTGCTAATTCTTAGTTTATATGACTAGACTGTCTTCAAGTGACTTAGTCATTGTTTGAAATGATGACTATAACTTGTATAGTAACAAAATATGACACCCTACCCACACATTCAGATGGAAATATATATCTCTATGTAGCCTGGATCAGGAACTGTGTGGTTTCTCATTTTGCTTTGGGACATAAATGCTATGTAGATTTACCTGCCATATGACTTCCAACTTTAGCCCAGCAATGTCAAAACTTTATATTGTGTAAAATTCGTAACAAGGATTTTAAAATAAAATTTTCCTTTGTAAGATTTAATCGAGCGAAATGACAACCGAGAACAGCCATCATTCAAATGTGAAAAGTTAATGTAAGGAAGACATATATGTCCTCCTTCCCCTGTCCCCCCTCCTATACAAAACTGTGAGGCTTTGTTTGGAGAAATCCACTGTTTTCTTTGCCCATTTGTACTTTCTTCCTTACTCTAAATATAAATCAAGTAAGGACATAAATAGTAACCCTCTTGTTTGACATAGATGTGTGTCAACATATTCAAGACACAGGGATGGGTACTGGGTAGGAATCAGAGTGCAGGCAGGAAGAACCTTAGGCTGTTTACATGTGACAGCCATGCATGCATTCATTCCTGATTTATTCTATAAATACTGAATGCCTTTTATATACCAGACACTGTCGACCAAAGGTGACACAGAAATACCCCCTGCCTCTTATGCAAGTCACACTCTCCTGAGGTTTTAGACACTTAAGCAATCACGGTCTGCCACGGGATAAGTGATGGGGAATGAGAGGAGTGGTTCTCACCTCAGGTCCAGAAGAAAGGGTGGGATTCAGACTGGGAGAATGGATGAGAATTCTTTAGTCAAAAAGGCGGAAAGTATTCTAGGAGAGAAGAAAGGAAGAGGTAAGAGCAAAATAAGCAGCAATATGATCCCAGTAAGAAGAACTTGATTGTGTTTTATCTAGAAGAGTGAAACAAATGAAGGTATTTGTGAGGAAACTCCTGGCTGGTCACTGGTTCAAATGACAATGGAAACTACATAAACAGTGCAGAATTTCATCTGAAACAACAACGAAGTGTTGTAACTCAGCTGTTTGAATTTAGAGAATTTTATACGGCCACAGAAGAGAAGATGGAGGGGACACACAGAGACACAGAGACAAATATGGCGTTTTCTTGAGTTTTCTTCCCTCTCAAAACAGAATGAAATAACACTGTGAAAAACGACAGAGAACTACAGAAACTCTCCCACAAAGGGACAATTGTTTTGTTCCAGATTGTGTTAGAAAGATCAACAATATAGTTCTTTCTGCTTCATGCCCTTGCTCGGCACTACATCAACATCATTGGAAAGTTCTTGAGATGCGGGCAGGGAATCTCATGCATTGCCATGCTCCAACAGGTCGCAGATGATCAGATGTGTCACCATTCAAGGTACCTCTTCCCTATGATACCACTTCTAAGAGGCCTGTGCTGAAAACCAGCTTCCCAGCAAGGACATAGGAAGCCCTCCGTGCTGCTTGTTAAAGGATGAAAGCAGAGATCCATCTTTCTACGCTTTTTAAAAAAGGATTGGTTGTATTTTATATTTTTTGTTTCTCATGTATCATTTACTAGCACATATTGTTTATACAGACTAATAGTTTTGTTTTGGCAGATTTGTGCATGCATGTAGCATATTTTGACCCTTTTTTGCTGAATTTGTTTATTAGCCCCAGAAATCTTTTGGTGGAGTCTTTAGGTTCTCCTAATATAGGATCACATCATCTGCAAATAATGGTATTTTGACTTCTTCCTTTCCTATTTATATCCTCTCTCCCTCCCTTTCTCTCTCCCTCTTTCTCTCCCTTCCTCTTTCTTTCTTTCTTTCTTTCTTTTCTTTCTTTCTTCATTTCTTTCCACTAGTGACTATAGCTAAAATTTTAAGCGGTGTATTGGAGATTGGATATCCTTGCCTTGTTTCTGATTTTAGAGGAAATGCTTTAGCGTTTTCACATTCACAGTGAGGTTGGCTATAGGTTTGTCATGTATGACATTTACTATATTGAGGAATGACACTTTAATACTTGGTTTCCTAAGGACTTTTATCATGAAGACTTGTTTTATTTTATCGGAGACTTTTTGTATAACATTGGAGAGCATCATGTGATTTTTATCCTTCAGTCTATTTCTATGGTGCATTGTATTTATTGATTTGTATATGTTCAACCATCCTTGCATCCATTGAATAAAGCCAACTTGATCATGGAGTATAATTTTTTTTTTTTTTTTTTAGGCAGGATCTCACTCCATAGCCCAAGCTGGTCCTGAACTCACTATGGAGCCCAGGCTGGCCTTGAATTCATGGCAACCCTCCCGTCTCAGTTTCCCCGAGATCTGGGATTACAGGCATACACTACCACACCCAGTTTATGTGGTGCAGGGGAATTGAACTTGGTTAATTAGCACTGTCTCTTAGTGCTTGCTAGGCAAGCATTTTAACTCCTGAGCCATTCCTCTAGCCCTGATCATGATTTACACTTTTGAAAGCATTATACAATTGTGCTTTCAAATATTGTATTAAGCACAACACCTATGGAACTTAAGACGAAAGACAAAGCGAAAGAGGGGAGTAGGGTGGGGGAGGAGGGAGGGTGGGGTGGGTAAAGGGAGGGACAAAAGGAGAGTGGGAAAGCCCTTGTCACCTTGACAAGACACCTATGTGCACAAAATGCTCAACTCCATTGTAAACCTTGATTTTTGCACGTATACATATCAATAAAATGTGGGGGAAAATAATTTTTGCATCTATGTTCATCAAGGCTATTGGTTTAGTGTTCTTTGTGTGTGTGTGTGTGTGTGTGTGTGTGTCCTTGCCTAGTTTTGGTATCTGCATGATACTGGCCCTGTTGAATGACTTTGGAAACATTTCTGGCCTTCCGAATTCCTAGGTCAAAGAGCACTAATATTTACTATTCTTTAAAGTTCTTGCAAAATTTAGTAGCGAACTTATTTGGTTCTGAGATTTTTCTTTGTTAAGAAACTTTATTATGTTTCATTTTCACTGTTTGTTTAATTTTTAAAAATATCCTCTTAGTTTAGTTTTGGTAGGTTGTATGCATTAGAAATTTATTCATTTCTTCTCTTCTCCAATTTAGTAGAATATAGGTTTTCTATATAGGCCCTGTAACCCTCAGGATTTCAGTGGTATCTATTGCCACATTCACTTTTTTAAAAAAAAACACTAATTATATTGATTTGAGTCTTTTTTTTTTGGTTGTTTGGCCAAGGGTCTATTAATATTGTTTATCTTTTTAAAGAATCAATTCTTTTTTTATTGATCCTGCTTGCTCTTTTCTAATTTCTATGAGATGTGATTTAAAAATGCAAATAATATTTAAATAAGAAATTATAACAAATAGCAATAAAAACCACATTGCCATTAATCTCCCTCAAAACACTCCCCTACTTCAAATACACTTATCCCACCATTCTTAACATTTTCTAAAGCATTTCTGGACTTCTTTTATGAGTGTCTGCAGCTGTGCTGTTGTGGCTGTCTTGATTCAAAATGTTTAACTTCAATGGTAAATTTGACTTTGAGGAAGAGCCAGCTGTCATATGGCACCAAATCCAGTGAATAAGGTGGAAGAGGACATGCTACAATGTTTTCTTTCTTTTTTTCTTTAATTCACCAGCTACCTTTCCACTGCACAGCACTCAGCAGTAGCATTCACTGTAATTTTAATCACAACACACAAATGCACAAAAAGAAATTCAAGAACTGCTTCATAGTACAGTAAGAATGATACAATAAATTTGTTTTAAAGTGAGGAGATTTTGAGAGGAATTAATGCATTTTTATTGTAATAAACTTAAAATCTAAATATTCATAATTTATTTTGATTACACCTTACGTCATTAACTTTCAGCTTTGTCTTTCCTGTCATTTATTTTGGTTTTGGTTTGTTCCTGTTTACTGAGGAAGTTGAGATATCATTAGGTTATTTATATGAGGTCTTTCTTATTATTTTTTTGTAATCACTCTTTAGTTT
Source organism: Ctenodactylus gundi (assembly GCA_004027205.1). Classification (NCBI taxonomy): domain Eukaryota; kingdom Metazoa; phylum Chordata; class Mammalia; order Rodentia; family Ctenodactylidae; genus Ctenodactylus; species Ctenodactylus gundi. The sequence continues at coordinate 346,871 of PVKB01000125.1, forward strand.
TTAACTTGTCTTTTATTGATAGAACTGCCTTTGCTGCTTTCCAGAGTACTGGTGTGTTATATTTCCATTTCCACTCGAATGTATAAATTTTTAAATTTTCTCTCTGATTTCTTCAATGATTCACTGATCATTCCAAAGTGAATTGTTAAGTGTCTATGTATTTGTATGGTTTATGTGGTTTTTCTTGCTATTCATTTCTAGTTTAACCTCCTCACACTGAGATGCAAGAAATGAATTCCTCTTTTGTATTTTCTGAGGCTTATTTTATAGCATAAATATGATCTATTTTGGAAAATGTTCCATGAGCTACTGAGAAAAATATGTATTCTTTAGTTGTTGGGTGGAATTTTCTGTAGATATCTATGAAGTCCATGTACTTTTTAACTCTGTTGTTTTTTGGTGGGATTTTTATTTGGCTAATATATTTGTTGGTGAGAATGCAGTATTGAAATCACCCACTATTATTGTATTGGAACATATGTGTCACTTTATATTGAGTAGTATTTTATAAAATTAGGAGCACTGGTATATATATCTATATATGCACATATATATAATTTGAGTATCAGTGAATTATATAGTATGTATATTGTAATATATATACACACATATATAATCTGAATATCAGCGAATTATATATATAGTGCTGCCAACCACTGTATCCCCTGCAGCCTGATGTCTTCTTCATGGGTAAACTTCTCGGAATTTGTGAGAATTCAATGACGGTCTCTGTGGCCATCTCCTATCCAGGTACTGAAGTAGAGTGACCTCAGGCTTTCTGAAACAGGATGTTTCTGTCACTTCTGATTCCTTGAGTATCTCCATATTTAACATTAACCCCTCTCCAAGTGGCTCCTGACTACGGCTCTCCTCTATGGCAGGTATTGGAATGGATTTCTTCTCTGAAGCTAGCCTTCCATGTGGAAAGGGTCGTGGTCATAGCAAAATCCACCTGGCATTTGTAGCTTTCAATGTCTACAAGGTCTTCTGGGGTTAGTGCTGTCCATCTGTTCATCACTGTGTGTGCTGCCAGCCCTCTCTGGGCTTGCCTTCCACCTGTAGAGAGATGTAACTTTCTCCTGGAGTCAGAGTACTCTTCCAGTCTGTGTCTTTCATTTCACTGTGTTGTTGTCTGTTTCTTCATGTTTTAATTTATTTTTAATTTATTTTTTTAGCTTTCTTGATGAGTCTTTCTTAATTTCTGGAGCTCTTTTTTCTTTTCTCGACGTATCTAAATTCCAGGTCTGGAGAGGTTGTGATTTTCTGCCAAATTCTACTTTGCCAGTTTGAAGCTATCCAGCCACTTTTTCTTAAGCTTTCTTCCTCTGCCACTTCACACCATGGAAGAACCTCTAACACAAATGCCAAACCAGGCTTCCTGGGTCTTCTCTTATGGCATTGCATTCCCTCAGTGGGACTTCATCCCCACTGAATGGGAGGATGGTGTTTCTCCTAGATTAGATTTTAGTTTCTGTGCAGAGACTGTGTCTCATTTCTTACTCATTGAATCCTTTAAATGTTATTGAATGGCTAGCATATGGTAGATGTTCCATAACTCTTGAACTAGTGATGTTATTTAAAAAATTTTAAATTTTGCAATGAGTTTGTGTGTGCGTGTGTGCATGTGTATGTATGTGTGTATATGCATGTTACTGGAGACTGAGCCCAGAGTCTTCTCACTGAGCTACATACACTCCCAGCTCTTTTTAAAAATTTTTGATCTTGAGACAAGATCTTGCTAATTTGCTTAGCTGGGCTGGAACTTGGGATCATCCTACTTCTGCTTCCTAAGTGCTGAAATTACAGGGCTGTGCCACCAGGCCCCAGCAACAAATCATTTATTATTTTTGAATTTCTAAATTTCATTGGCAATCTTTTAGACATGAAGGATAAAGAGGTAAAACAAAAATAATAAAACTTCTGAAATTTAAATTCTAGTGGAGACATACAATTAGTAAGTTGGTCTCCATGTGTAACGTTTCACCACTGACAGCTGACAAGCTCCACCCTTCCATCTTTCTCTTTCTGACTCATCTCTGTGCAAACAGGTAAAAATAAAAAAGCCTGGGAACCCCTCTTTTGGTGCCATGGATTTGGTGTTCAGATCATAGAAACTCCCATGGTGTTCAGAACTCTAACTCCTACCTTCAATGGACACCAAGGCTATTTGTGCTGTTCTTTCCAGAAAGCCTCAGCATGTGAGCAGCAAATGTTTTCTTTTGAAACATATACTCTCATTGTAGACATCTGAATCAACTTAGTGGAGGTGTCAGAGTTACTTACTCTACTTTTTGTTGGGTATCTGACATTGGCCAAGCTGCAATAAAAACAACAATGATAACAAAAACCTCAGGACTGTGTAACCCATAAACAACAGGTATGTATTTCCCACAGTTCTTGAGGCTATGAAATCCAGAATGAAGGCATGGGCAGTGTCTACTGAGGGTTGGCTCTCTCAAGGATGGTGCTTTCTCTCCGTGTCTGGATGGGACAACAAAGCTTCTTGAAGTGTTTGCTGTTCCAGTCATAAGGACCCTACCCTCATGACCTAATTACCTCCCACAGGCTCCACCTTCACATCATCATATTGGGATGTGAATTCTGGGGCAACACAAATATTGAGGCCATAGTTTGGGGCAACCACAAATGCATATAAACAAATAAAGTGGTTTGAGATAATGGTGAGTGTTATGGGAAAAAATAAAACAGGACAGTAAGATAGAGAGTAAGATGTAGTGGGGGGGGGTCAGTGGTTGGGGAAAAGTTAAGAACTACAAAATCATATGACAACTGACTCTCTAATAAAATTCAGCTTGATGTGGTAGGGGACAGCCAAATGTTTCCTAATCATAATGACCCTTTTCCACAATAAAATAAAAATAATATGAATATATTGTTTTCCTTTATTTTTAGCAGAGCATATGGCCTCTCAGATAAAAAATAGCATTGCTCAAATTCTCTTTAAACTGGGAGTACCCATGAGACTGAGTTCTAGTGAACAGTACCAGATGGGAGCCCATTCTTCTGACTGAATTTAGACTTGTTTGAATCTCTGGACCCTCCTTGTACCGCGCCTCCCAGGACCTTGGCAGGACTGTGAGAATCAAAGCAGAGCAGACTTATAAAATAGAATAAACTTTTATCCAGGTCCTGCCTACCCTAAGACTTGGATGTGTAAGGAAAAAAGCGCTGTACGTTGTTAGAGCCCCTGAAGCTACAGGGTCTATCTCTGCTTTCTCATCTTACCCAATCCTAAACCATTCATTTGTGAAACCTATCACTTTGGAACTTGCTATCTCTGTCTTTTGCTCTACTTTGCCCTGGTATGCTTTTTTATTTTCTCTTCCCTCTTATTTTCTTTTTCATTTCTGTTTTCTTACCTCAGTGAGTCACTCTACAAAAGTTGACTATTTTGAAGTATTATTTACTGATTATTTTTCTGGTACTGGGAATCAAATTCAGGATTTCACGGTAAGCTACAATCTCAGACCATTTTTATTTTTGATTTTTAGATAAGGTTTAGCTAAATCACTAAATTGCTCAGGTTGGGCATCTCAACCTCCTAGAGTATTAGGATTACAGGTCCATGCCACCAGGCTCGGCCCTACAAAATACATTTTATTGATGAGAAAATATACAGAGGTTGAAAGAATAAAATACCAAATCCTACATACCTCCCACTCTAGATCCCATTATTGTTGCTAAGATTTCAAATCTCCATTGCTTAAGATGCAGCTGAATCATCTTTTATTTCCTCTCCATCCAATGGACACATTACTAACTCATGATCTCCTTAACCTCAGAAATGTATCTTTTCTTACCATTTTCTGAAGTGTTCATCCTTCTGTTTCCTTAAATATTCCTCTTTCCTTCACCCTTTCCTTTTCTCGCCCTCTTTCTCTTACCTCCTTCCTTTCTTAAAGAAGATCCAAGTTAGTTTTCCAAGTCATAGTTGATACTTCATATACATTGCTCTTTGCATTTCCAATTACTAAGAATCTGTGTTGCTAAATTGTCAGCATTTGCTCATTTATTGTCTGTTTATGAGTTTTGAGAAATAGATGAAAAAGATCATTACAAAGTCACACAATCCTCAACCCCACCTCAGATAATAAAACCTAGCTACTCTGGTTATACACAGTGGAAAAATACAATTATTGAAAAGAATACGTTTGCAGTGATAACCAGAATTAATTAGGGGGTTTCATTTTAGCTACACAAACTCTGATAGGCTAATGAAATGTTTTTATAACATTGATAAGCACTGAAGGGTCAGTGGACTTTGACCATGTGGATGGTTTCCCACAAAGCAAGCTGGGATTGTTTGATATCAATGCGGGCAAGTCAAGCATAGGCAGGGAGCCAACAATAGTTTGGAGGAAATGTAGTCTATTAGCTGGACATAGTGGAGGCAGATCTTTCTACACTACAAAAAAGCACCATCCCAGAGTCAGTATCAGATTCTCATAGACTTCATTTGCTTTTGTTTTGAAATGATGGTGAAACATAAATTTGAGACTTGCAACAGAGCAAAAATAACTCTGAACATGAGTAATGCTAAGTTTATACTTTTGAAATCCTACTATGTTCCTGAGCGTGACAACGTTATTTCTCCTCTGGGGAGTTGTGAGAAAAACATTACTCTCCATGCTGTTGCTTTCACCTACATCATGATGCTGAACTCCATGCTGTTACAGTGATTTGTGGTTATTTTGTACTTTCGGTTTGGTGAAAGAACTTGTAATTGCTTCATAGTATGTTTACTTATTTAGATAGAAGACTAAAGTTTTTGAAAGCAAGGATTTATTGCTTTTATCTAAATATCTTGACATCCAGCTTGCAGGACGAGGCCAACAGTCATTGAGTGCCCAAGGACATCTTGTGCAATGAATAAACACAAGGTTCTTTAGACAGAAACAATAGCCCAGATTTCTGGAGTTTAGGTTTATTTAGAAAATTGGCATTTAATGCCTTCTTTTGTGCTTTATTCTTAGTGGGTCTTGGATGTTATTTTTACTCTCCTCATATGTTGATTTTCCTCATTTCGCCTTACTCCAGCATCAGAATCTTAAATGTTTTTGACATGATTCTAAGGCTTTCCCCAAAACTCTTAGAATTACTCTCATTTCTATGCCTAAGTGGGTTTTGACTTAAAAAGTTCAGGCTTAGGATTATTTAAGTCTATATAGTATGCATAGGAAAGTGAATAGAACTCTTCCCCTTTTCACTCCCCACCCCACCAAAAAAAGTTAAAAGAACTACCTCTTGGTTTGGTGATTTGAACAGAAATGTGAACTATATGGTCTTGGGAAAACGATTATTTAGAAAAATTGCATTCAAAATAACATTGTTCTAGCAAATCACAGTTGTGTGCATGGAGGGGACAGAGACACAGATAGGAATTTATAATGCTAACTGTAGACATTCATTTCACATTTAAATATTTAGAATTTCCAATAGACCGTGAATACGAGAAATTTATTACATTAAGGTAGACTTGGTGATCTGACATGTAGCTGATATTTTCATAGTCTGAGAAATACCAAGCTGACATTATGCTGTCTCTGTGATGATTACTATAAATGTCAGAGTGCAGAAACTTATTCACGGGACGTCAGGATAGTGCCTCAGGATAGTGTCAATTTAAAAGACATTCACATCGACTCCTTTTTTTATTTAAACATGTTAAATGAAGTATGAAAAAGCAGGTTAAGAAATCAATGAAGAAAGGAACAGAAAAAAAAAACTATTGAGTAGAACAATTTAAGTACAGTAACAGATTTGTGTACCCTTACAGCAATTCCCAGGGACCCCTTGCTGACAACAGCCTTCAGCAACTGCCTACTAATACTTCTGACAGCTGTAATCACATTGTTCATATTATTTCACTCATCTCTCTTATATTGAATTTAGCAAATTAAAACTAAGGTAAGAACTATCCCATTATTTTCCAGATATCTTTAATAAACAAGCCAACATTTAAATACTTTAAATTAGAAATTTATTCTTTGATCGCCAATCTCTTTAGCAGCTAATTACGAACCTACTGAACTGCATGAACCACTGCTATTTTGGAAATAACTCAAAGGAATATTTTTCTTTCTTTTAAAAGAAATTGGCCACATTAGAGATAATTACAAGTTTAAATAAACCTTTGTCTTTCCAATTATGTGCACAGCAAGGCTCCTAATTACTTGGGGTCACTAAAATCCCATGCCATTCTCTGGAAAGCATTTTCTCTGCAATTCATCTTGTTGAATTTCCTTTATGTTCTTGGAAGTCAATATTTTCTCCTTTTTCAAATCTCCTTTAAATTAACAATGGGGATGAAGATGGCGATGGTAATACGAATTCTGAGTTTCAAAATCAGACAAGTTTATTCTTACTTCTATGGGACAATGACAGATCTTACTGTGCAGCTACTTAATTCAGATTTAGTGCATAGAATGCTATTTCAGATACAAATAAAAGTTGTGGGACCTACCTGAGCAAGACCAGCTGCTTTTGAGGGTTGCAGAATTTTGAACTGTTACCTGAAAAACAAAAAGGCCAGTCCCAAACACCAAGAAACAGAGCTATCGCATTGCAGTCTTACTCATTAAAATCAAAATTGAAAAAGAATGGATTAATAACTTTGTTATCCTAGTATTGATTTAAAAGCTAGAATGTTATTGGCTAATGTGGATTCTTGCACTAGCGATAATGGAAATTTAAAGAATAGATTAGGAGGAAAAAAGCCTGAACTGAAAGGAATCTAGCTTGGGCAGTTGCTGGAGGAGTCACATACTTTTATGAAATGGATCAGACTTGTCCACCAGAAGTAGTTGAGGAATCAGCTTTATGGTGTGCTTGTGGTGGGTGTGGCACTGGTTTGCGATTATCTGTGTCCTGGTTTTGTAGCTTGGGTTCAATCATTTATGATTTCAGTGGCAATTCTGTACTTGTTGGAGGAGTTCTTATGATTTGATAGGCAATTCCAGTCATGTGAGGTTTTTCTGGAATCCAAGGTGACCATAGGTTTAGGGCCATGGAGACTTCTGGGCATAGGTGTTCTTGAAGGGCAAGGAGAGGCTGGTAAACATAGGGCCAGCCGACATTCTCTAAGTGACTAACATGCATGTGTACAGAGCTGAGAGGGATTCAAACCAGAGTTTCACAAAATGAAGGTATAGTTTTGTTCTATATTTAATTACTTTGGCATTTGGAGGCCAAAGCAAAGAGTTGTGAACTTAGCAAGAATTACTGAAGTCCCTGGTTGCTTTGACACACAAATTATTCTTTTGATGAGTAATAGGTTAAGGGACCAGGAGTTTGTTCTTTGTTCCTAGGGTGGTTTCAGACTCTGTCACGATGATGGGGGATTCAAGGATGACCATTTCATCATGAAATTTCAGAAGTCTCAATGGTAATATACACAGTGTAGTGTATCACTACACTAAAAACACCGAAAAGCTAGCATTTGCTAGCCTTACATTCTTGGGACTCACTCAGTGGCCAAAGAATTCCACATACCGTTTCAGGGCTGTTCTCTGTAAAGGCTGGAGATAGAAGCAAAAGTTTAATAGACTGTGCTCCAGCACCCTGGCAAACAATTTCCCCAAAGGACGACTCCTCAGAAGGCCAGGGCTGATAGGCCCAAGCCTTCTTTCTGTGCCCTAAAGGCAGGAACAGAGGCCTCAAAATTGTCTTTGTCTCTGTGCTAGCGCTGATTTAACTTCAGAGACATTGTTATTATTCCAGGATTCCCAGGCCTCTGGGTCATTAAGCTCCAAGGAGACAGAGATTTTGCCTGATGTGTTATCTCCCACACTTATGAGCCCACAAGGTCTTTTGATCACTATGTTTGTTTTTTTTTTCTTCCTGACTTTTAAAATTCTTTCGCCAGCGCATCCCCACCGGGCCTGAGAGTTCAAAGCCTGGGGCTAAAGTTAAAGGACTGGGGCTTTGCTGGGAGGCCTACCTCAGCTCAGGAAAGCAGCAGGTGCATTTGGGCACTTCTGCCAGGCAGAGGCCCTGGGCAGAGCCTTCAGCCTCTAAGAAATATCCCAAACGAAGAGGTTAAGTTTCCAGTCTCCTTTAGGAGCAGGGGATAGTGGGCGGGACACTTGAGTCCTTCCCCCTCGCCCCGCTCCGGCTCCGCCCCTCACGCTCGGCCCCGCCCCTCACGCTCGGCCCCGCCCACACGCCGGATTGCGGCGGCGCAGGGCGCCCCCTGATGGCCGCGGGGCCGCACTGCTCCCGGCTGTGGCGGCGGCGGAAGGGGAGGAGCGTAGTTTGCGGTCTGGCGGACATGGCGGAGCTCGTGCAGGAAGAGCTCTCGGCGCTGGCCGCGATTTTCTGCGGGCCCCGCGAGTGGGAGGTGCTGAGCCGCTCAGGTGACTACCCTGCGCCGGGCGCGGCGCGCTATGGCCGCTCCGCCGCCGCGCCTGCGCCCCGCCCGCGTCCGCAGCGGGCACAGGGTGCTCGGGGACCGGGGTGTGCCCGACAAGGCAGCAGTGTGAGGCGGCCCCGCTGAAACGTGGAAAGAGTGGCACCCCCCGCTCCCCACGCGCCCCGCGCCCTGTGTGCCCGCGCGCCGGCGGGTCCCCCTCCGCCGGCGGCCCACGCTCTTCCTGGCGGGGCGCTTGCCCGCCCCAGCCCTTCGTGAGAGGAGCCCCGTGCTGGTCCGCCCGTCACCGCACCCCGCATTGAAGTCGGTCCCCCCGCGCCGCCCTCTGCTAGCCCGAAGTCCTGGGCGCAGTGCCTTGGACCGCACTCCCTGGCGTTAGCCCCGGACGGTGTTTGGTTGTATGAAGTGGCACCAGGGCCACTGCGAACACCTACCTGCCTAGCGTTCACACCGCTCCTACCTGTGGGATGGGTAACTAGAAGTCGAATGAACTTTTAAACGTTGCCCAGCGCTCAGCCCCAACTTATCTCTGTTACTTTTCAAAATTGATTGCTTTTCTCATCAAGTCTGCTGGAAGTTGGTTGCCAGTTATAGGGTCTTGGAGGAGGGTTAATCCTTCTGCCCGCGTTTACAGGCTGTAAACTTTTATAAAGCATTTTCCTCTCTAGGAGCTTATTTATAATCTGCAAAGCTTTTTTTTTTTTTTTTTTTGTTTAAAACTTAACTGTTTCTATATTGGCTTCTGTTAAATAAAAATCAAAATTGCTGGCTATGAGAAAGTTCAGCGGTGCAGAAAATTCTCAATTTTCACTTAGCTTTCAAACATGTACATTTTTGGGAGCTTAGGATTTATCCTTCCAATGTAACCACTATTGAAATTGCCTTTCTGGTTGATCTTTAAGAGGAAAGTCTAAAATGTGCTGGCTGTAAGACAGCCGTGTAAGCGTAAGTTTCACGGTCTTGATGTAGTTGTTGCTCACAGAAGGAATTGATACGCTGTCATTTATTCCTTCTTACAGTCACCCATCTACGCGCATTTCTGGAGCATTGTGGTTTAGGCACTGTGAACTTAGTGGAACAAAGGAGCTGCTTTTTTTCTTGTTCTGTTTTTGTTTTGCACAAGGTCCCGCTCTGTTGTCCAGGCTGGTCCTGAACTCACTATGGAGCCCAGGTGGGTCTTGAATTCTCAGCGGTCCTGCTTCAGCCTTCTGAGTGCTGGGATTACAGGCATGTGTCACCATACCCAGTTTATGTGGTGCTGGAGAATCAAACTCAGGGCCTTGTGCTTATTAGGCAAGTGCGTTGACCGTGGAGCTATTCTTCCATCCCAGAGCTGCTTCCTTTCTGTTGTTGAGTCCTGTCTTGTATCCCTTGGAAACTATTTTCTGAAATCCATATGAAAGAATCCTTTCAGTCTGGTCTTGCCATCCCTCTTCGGGTTGGTAGCGTTCCTGTTCTTACCATCTCCCTCTCTGCATCCACTGCTCTCCTTATTGATAATTACTTCTGCCTGAGGCAGCTGTTAATATTTGAAGAGATCCTTATTCTTCCTGAATTTCTTTATTATGGCTCAGATGAGAATATCCAGAAAAATTAACTGTGCTGTCCAGTCACACCTTAGACGTGGTAGTGATTTGGGTTGAGTCCACAGTTGAGCACTAAACTCAGCTGATGGGTCAGAGAAAACCCCAAAAAGGAAGTCCAGAAAGAAAGAGAGCAGTTTCCTCTTGTTGAGAACACTGTGGACCTTTATCTGCTGCTAAATTGAGCGTGACTTTCAAGCCATGCCTCCTAATTAATTTAATTCAGTGTTCTGACATCAATAAGTAATTGAATTATAAAAGAATTCAGTGTAACAACTTAGGACATTTTGCTGCTGAAAGGTTCATTGGAGAGTGGAACAATTCTGTGATTGAAATAGGGATGTTTGATGCTCGCAGCTGGAAATGAAGGGTAAGGTAAGGACTTCTTTATCACATCACAGTAAACATGCAGCAGGCTGCTGGCTACCACCCTCACATTCACTGTCACTCTGGACCAGAGGCTGTATCACTCTGAACTCTATCAGTTCCTTCCTGGTCTCTCCTACATAAGCTTCTGCCTGTTGCTGGTGGAGACAATGCACTTGTGGTGAGAAGACAGTCCAGGAACACTCAAGTTGCTAATCCCATGGTCAACCATCAAGGCCCCAGGTTGAAGAGACTGAGTAATGGGTTCAGTTTGAGATTAATTTGTGCTAGGAATTTTAGGGGATTTGCTTACATTTTGGTCTTTCCAACAGTTATAATAGGCTCACAGTAAGAGCCATAGGTATAATGATCTCTTAGGGAGTACAGATTTTGTGATCCTCTACACCTAGCTTGAGAAAGGGCAGTGAGTCATTCAAATCATGGATCTTCTGTCCCTCCTCATGGTGGTATATTAGCCCAAACCAGGCTTGGTGTAGTCACCAGCCATCTAAGTGATACTTGAAATGCATCGTACAGGGTGAGAGATACTTCTAGGTTTATTTTGCAGAGAAGATAGCTGGTATCTTTTTTTGCATTGCTTCTCAATATAGATGGGGCTGCTGCATTATATAAACAAGTATTAGGAGAACCAAGAAATACTTGTCCAGAAAGCACTAATGAGCATTCAGAGAAAAGCTATGGATGGGACCGAGCCTGTGTTCACGACAGTCCTGAAGGGAAGCATGTGTGCATACGTGTGGGTGTGTACCAGTCAGATAGGTGGGGTGGGTATTGCTGCATATCTTTGTGTTCTCGATGAGTCATAGATTATGTTACTGTAGTTGGGGCTCATTCTATGGAGTTGCATATTTGGAAATCATCTCACAGATTGCAGGTGTGTATATGAATTGCAACTAGAGGCAGTCACCTTTTGGAATTGTCTCAAGAATGGACTAGAATAGATGTGGAGCAGAGGAAAGTTTCAGTTTGTAAGTTCTCTAAGGCAAAACCATTCATTGGTAATGGTGAATTTGTGTTAACTGCAGTTTTGGGGGACAAGTGTGGAACAGAGTTTAACCTTACATGTAGAGCATTATTATCTTTGTGTTATTCAGTTTCTGAGCTGTTAATAACCTTAAAAGAGAGAGGACCAGCTTTGTTTTTCTTTTTTTTTTCCTGAGGGGGGAAAAAAGAAAATGAAAAATAGTCTTACAGTATGTGTGATACAGGAACAATTCTTGTTAAAAAAAAGAGCCAGTTGGCATGTATGAACTAACGCAGGCGAGAAATGAAAGGATAAGGTATATAATTCTATAGAGTTTTAGGGGGAAATCAGTTTTTATAAGATTAGACAATTTTATCACCACATTAAATATCAGCATGATGAACTGTGTTTTCATTTTCTTACAGAGGTAGTTTCATGTAGTCCTAGTGTGCAGCTATAGTTTGTATGTGGGGTAGGCATTCACCTGGAAGACCAATTAAGAATGTTAATCCTTTCCTTTTCTTTTGAGAACCAGTGTAGCTTTTCATGTGAACATATATTAGAACTTGTAGTTTCATAGTTTTCGAAGGTGAAAGTCAGGGTTTCTCTCCATTGCCATTCTCTTTGCTGACTCAGACCAGAAAATAACTGAGAGGGAAAAATGAAAATTGGTAAGAGTTTGCATGTCTGGCTCAAGAGTCTTTCAAGACTGTTTGCCTGGGCTGTGTGAGCTCACAGCACTCAGCAGGCACACGTAGGTGTTTCTATTGCAAAGGTTGAAGAACATCATGGGCATCGGGGTTTTGGTTAGAGGGGGAAGAGCTTGCCTTGTAGGTCCTATGAGGGTCCTGAAGTGGTAACGAATGATCATAAGTCAAGTGTCTCAAAATAACACATATTTAATTTCATAAAGTTCTGGAGGTCCGAAATTCAAAATCAGTTTTACTGGGCTGAAATTAAGTTGGCAGGGCTACACTCCCTTTAGAGGTTCTGGGAGAATCTTGCCTGGCCAGCTTAGGTTTTAGAGCAATGTTCCTTGTGTTTATTGGGTTTACAGCCCCTCCTTCAACTTCAAATCCTTCAGCACAGCATCATATGTCTGTGCACACATTACCCCCCTCTGTGATAAAATCTCCCTCTGCCTTCCTGCTGTAGGGACACTGTGATTACATTTAGGGCTCCCTAGATAATTCAGAGTAATTTTCTCATCTCAAGATCCTTAACATAATCATGCCTGCAGAGACCCTTCGCCATGTAAGGGGATGTATTCAGATTCTAGAGAAAGAATATGCGTATATTTGAGTCTGTTATTTATCTTACCAGAGATACCAAGGACTTCTGCTCTTATGAACCCATTATTAGAAGTTACTAGCCTAAGTTCAAGATCTGTACAACTCTAAGATTTGTTTCTTACATCATATAAATGTACATTTTTAGGTATCAATTAAAAATAAAGTTAATAAGTCCTCCACTCTTAAAAGGGGTTGCTAGTAATTCTGTTGAGCTTTTGTTCCGAAGGAATATTCTCTTTTTCCTCCCATTTTATTAGTATGTATATATGTGATACATATAGTACATATGGTACATATAATGTTTACATTGAACTTGAGTATTTTGTGCACATATATATTGCTTCAGAGTTACAAGGAATGTGTTGTCTTCTTTATAGTAGTCAGAAAACATGCCTACCTTATGATCCAGAAGTAGATATTAGATCCCAAGGTTATATATTACGCAGAAGACCTTCAGTAAAGCTCTCAGTACCTTTACTCAGAAGACCTTTGGAGATGCCAGACCATGGAGAATTATCTCCTGAGGTATACACACATGTTGACATGTATGTGTATGTGTATGTTTACGTATACAAGTAAAGACTTTCTGGGTTGGGATGTAGATGAGAACTCCAGGAAGATAGCTTTGGATATGCCCACTCTTTCCTGTTCTGAAACACTGGATTGAGTCAGTGTGACAGGATTAATCTATGTCTTAATCGTTAGTTTTCCTCAGAGGCCACTACAGTGCCTGGGGCTTGATGGTTTGCTCAGTGAATGTTGCTGAATGGTGCATGAATGAAAAGAATGGTTATTGAATGATGAATGAGCGAAAATCTTTAAAAGTTATAGTTCCTTCTCAAGAGAGAACGTGGACCCCTGAGATGCTTACTGGAGAGTCTCTTTAGCCTACTTTTCTTACACTGCACACACATCTATTTGTAATGCCCATTTCACATGGCAAAATGTATTAATCTAACTGGTAATACGGGGACCTATTTTAATAATAAAACATACTTAGAAAAAGATAGTAAGAATTTTGAGAAATGTGATTGATTTTAGAGGAATGTACTCTCTTAGAATTGGAAAAATTTCTCTACATAGTGCACATTTTACGTAGGTAATGCAAATTTAAATTATGATTGTGGTTTTTAGGATGTTTAATGCTTATAATTCTGGGTAATGCCCTAACATGTAGCTCCTTGCAGCTGATACTGACATCTTAAAAAAGAAAAAAGTCTTGTGTAACTATTGTGCTTGTGTTTTGTATAAATCAGCGACTTTAACAGTGACTTTGTATATATGGGTCAGATGACCAGGAAGCAATTTTAATGTTCTGTTAGGTTCTTTAAAATGGGATACATTCAGGTTTCGGGTGTTGAGGCTGTTAAGCAGCAATCCAAGTATGAAAATGAAAAAGATTTGAGTGCTTCCCTTCTGAAGAGAAATAAAATAAGGTCACATAGAGAAAGAAGTAGTACAGAGGCAAGTTTCACCTCAAAGAGATTCATTTGCACCCGGTTCTGTTCTCGGCTCTTCTGATCTGTATGCTTCTGCCTCCCGCAGAAAGAATCAGCCTCACGTTTTACCAACTTCTTGAAAAGTGGGGTGAAGTGGCGTGGAACACATCAGAGGGGTGAAGCTGAGCAAACCTGAAAAAGAGCAGAATATTTCATCTCATGTCCTAGACGTGCTTCTCTCTCCCTGTTATGGAGTCAGCAGAGGCGGAACTGATGTCCACCTGATATCAGTTCATCTTGCTGTCTTCATGTTCCACTAATGCTAATACATTTGAAGTAAGAGAAGAGCAGTCCAGGCAGTTACTCTCTCACACAGTATCAGTTCTGTGCCACACCATGGCCACGTGTGATTCCAGTGTAGCTTACCACAGAATACCTACCCTTCAGTGGTTTTGGTATATAACTTTGTAATTAGTTACTAATTTTGTATCTACATGGTTATGTTTCTTTGAAAGTTTATGAGCTCATTAGCAAGTTCCAGAATTACCAACAGTGTGGCTGAAAAAAAAAAGTGGTACAATAAAAGAATCTTTCTTGGCAATTTAATAATGATGGGTTACTGTGTAAACAGTAGGTAAGTCTTTAGTACTGGTATACACAATACGTGAATGAATATTTAAGTTCAGAAGAATAATCTCTAAACCATGACTTAATACTGTGTGCCTCTTTATAAAATAAGTTTTCCCATGAGAAATCTCAATTTGAAACCAAACTTCTAACTTATTAGTATTCCATTCAAATTGAATTATGTACAGCTAATGATTATTTTTGGATGTCTTCCAGAGACAGATGGGACCGTGTTCAGAATTCGCACAAAAGCCGAAGGCCTTATGGATGCAGATATACCCCTAGAATTGGTGTTCCACTTACCGGTCAATTACCCTTTATGTCTGCCTGTTATCTCTGTTAACTCTGAACATCTGACCAGAGCGCAGTGTGTGACTGTGAAAGAGAAGTTACTTCAGTACGCGGAGAACCTTTTGTCAGAGCCCATGGTTCATGAGCTGGTTCTTTGGATCCAGCAGAATCTGAGGCATATTTTCCTCCAGCCAGAAGCTGGAGGTGGCAGTGAGAAGTGTACTTTGGCAGTAAGCACGACTGTGGATGATGGACTGTGGATAGCTCTTTTGCATTTAGATCACATGAGAGCCAGGACTAAATACATCAAAACTGTGGAGAAGTGGGCTTCAGATTTAAGGCTGACGGGAAGACTGATGTTCATGAGTAAAATTATACTGATTTTACTACAAGGAGACAGAAGAAGCATCAAGGTGCCAAGTTAAATGTTCAGTATGAATCTGGTTATTTTCTGCTTAGAGTGGTGAATCTTTAAGTGTGTTTTATAACAGTTTAATCATTGAGATGTTTCTGCTTTCCCTACTACTATGTTAATGGATCTTAATTTTCTTTTTTAAGAATGTCTAACTTCTACTTGCAACTACAAGCTTGTGAAGCTCAAGAAGTATATTTTAAAAAATCATGCCACTTAGTGAAAGTGACACGTTATAAATTGTTGTGGCACATGTTTGTTACTGTAATTAACCATGAAGCTCAGCTTTATAAATGTGCATTAAAAGTTTGTGCATATTAGTATTTCTTCCTATAATCAGGCGTAACAAGGTATATATTTGTGGGTAGTCTTTAAAATTTATAACTGCTTGATTGTCCTGTCTAGCTGGAGTAGTCAGTCGGTGGTAAAGTAACATAAGGGCTGGAGGTATAGTTCAGTGGTTAGAGTGCTTGTCCAGCAAGTATAAGACCCTAGCACCATGTAAACTGATCATGGTGGCTCCTAGAGGCTGAGGCTGGAGAATTGCTGAGTTCAAGGCCAGCCTGGGTTACATAGTGAGTTCAGGAGCAGACGACTACAAAGCAAGACCCTGTCTCAAAAAAGAAAAGCACCATTCTGTCACTTTGGAGTTTGTGACTGTAGTATAGTATGTGGAAAGAGAGGCCCTTATAACTGTGATATTGTAGAAGTGGAATCATTAGGACTGTCATCCTGTCGCCTCCACCCTAAGTTCTGCTTTCCACCTGAGTTATCTCAGCAGCAGCTTTCAAAACCATCATTTTCTTTAGATTTTTCACATTCTTATTCTGAATCCTGTAACCTATTTTTTTGAGGGACAGGACAGATAACACTGCTTATTATATTTGAAATCTTAAAAAAGAGCTAAAATCACTTAATAAGTTTTATACTTTTAGATAGGTGGGGTCAGGAGTATAGTAGAATTTATTGAAAATAGATTTATTATGAACAGCCTATAATTCTAAAGACTGGTGGAAAAATGACCTGCTGTTTTCAAGATGGGCTCTTATTGCAAAACTCTTTTGGCATTTGGTTAACCAAGTTTATGCTGGATTGTAGTAGATAGATAAAAATAATTTAAATTTAGTATGTACCCTGGATTGGGGTCTGGCCAAAGAACTGCATATTTATTTGAAGGTGATTTGTATTACATAAATAAACTTTGATCTTGAATAATATACTAGCTGACCAAATTGAATACAGATTAATTTCCTTGCCACATTTACCTAAAAGGTTCAGCTTTTTCTTGAAGCTAGCTCAGACATACTAGGATAAATGTAGCTGTTTTGCACATGTTGTTACTCAGATTGAATCATCAGTTATCAAGTACTTACGCATAATACTACAACTGCTGGTGTAGAGAAATAGTACTTATCTAAGAGATTTTTCAAGAGCTGTCTTTGAAATGTCACTTCGTGTGTATTTTTCTGTTAAAATTTTATAAGATTGTTTATTAGGATTTAGTATGTGCAGGTATTTTTGCAGGAGCCATTAGTTTGGAGTGGTAAGTGTTGTATGTCTGGTAATTCCATGTAGTTGCTGGCTTAATAGCAACAGCAGCAGCCTGCAGTCTTAAGCGTGCCAGGTATTCCTGTAAAGGCTTTACCTGTGTTAATCATCGTGGTTTCTCTACAAGGTAGATCCTGTTCCGAGTACTATTTTCTAGAAGGGGTTAACGGAGGCACAGAGGATTTGAATAACCAGCACAGTCAGAGCTAGTAGGCAGTCCAGTCCAGACTTAAACTGGATATTTTAATTATATTGCTCTTTACTCCTGTATTCACCAGGACATTGCTGTGCCATATATGTAAGACCCCTGTGTAACTCTTACTGCAAGGTTCAGAAAGAGAGTCCTCTTTTAGCATGAAAATAAGCCTGCAGGTTTATGTCTCCTTTAAAATTGAGGCATAGAAATTCCGAGTAAGATATGTACTTAACGTACTGATTTTATCATTTAGGAGTACCTGATTCTTCAGAAAACCGCCAAAGTCGATGTGGACTCAAGTGGAAAGAAATGCAAAGAGAAAATGATTAGTGTACTGTTTGAAACAAAAGTACAGACAGAACACAAAAGGTATAATTTAGTACCATTGCAGATAGAAAAGCAACTGAATCGATAATTATACTCTGACAAATCTAGGCATATTCATGAGTTTCTCTTGTATAATGCAGGTTTCTGGCATTTGAAGTCAAAGAGTATTCAGCGTTGGATGAGTTACAAAAGGAATTTGAAACTGCAGGACTTAAGAAGCTTTTCTCTGAATTTGTACTTGGGCTGGTAAAATGAAATTAATGACAGGAATCTATTGGTAAAATAGCAGTATTTTTTGTTGTTGTTTTTGTGTTGGATTTGGGGAATGGCTAATGATAAACAGTCATGAGGGAGCAATTTTAAAGTTTCCCTGCTGCAAAATCATTCTAATTTCAGGAACAAAAGGCAATTCTCTTTTATGGAATATTAAACATGAAAAGAGCCTGTATATTATAATGTCTGCCAGGAAAGACTGAGTTCAATAGATAGAAGGTTATTTGGAAGATAGACTTAAAAAAAGACGAGGTAAATGAGCTCTTGTTTTCATATAGACAATTTGTTTGGTACTGTGCAATTTACTGCCTAATTTTCTTGTAATTAAATGATGTATTTTTTAAAAAAAGATTTGTTTTCATATTTACTTTTTTCTGTTTACATTTTTTAGCATTTAATCATAATTTTTCCCCATTTAGCTTATGTCTGATGTTTTAAGTTGATTTTTAAGAAAAATATAACACTGATTTCTTTGTGGAGTTGCATAAAACACTGAATTAACTGCATTTTGGCTTAAATACAAACCAAAGAAGTTCTATAGAACCTGATTTGTAATTGCTTTGTTTGTGGTTCTGTGATACTTACTAGCTATAGGACTAGAGAGTTAATTTAAGTTAAAATTCTTATTTAAAATAATGTAACATAGTTTTAGAAGGGGAGAAATATTCACATAAAATGAACTTGACTTGCTGGATAGAAGATGTCATATAGAGATCTTATTCTTTTTTTATGAAATCTTTCAAATCATGACAAACTATAACCTAAGGAGAGATGAATTTTTTTAGGAGAGATGAATTAACAAGATAAAAACTTGTATTAAAATCGGTAACAGAAAGGTAAGAGGGCGTTTGTATCTGGGAAAGGAAATTTTTGTGCATGAAGCCGCCTCGGCTTCTGAAGTAAGAACTTGAGTCATGGAAGAAAGGCCGAGTGGCTCAGTCTCCCAGCAGCCTGTGAAGTAGACTGACGTTATTATGAAATTATAACTAGCATGGGAGAGAAGTGAGGAAAACATCATAGCATGCTAAGTAATTCTTCTTGACAGTGTTGTTCTATGACCATGATGGTTCAATTCGATTATCTTATTTTCAGTCACCCTTGTTATTAAATTATACCTACTTGTTTGTCATTTTTTTGGAGATCTGTTAATGAGATGGGATTTTTCGGTTTATTTTTATCTCACTCCAGGGTGCTAATGATTTGTCCTGGGCAGCTGGCAGAGTAGATAGATGGTTATGTGGAAAAGCGTACACAGCAAGGTAAAGCTACCCAACTTCTATTCAAATGTGAGAAAATGGTTTATAAATTTTGGCCGGGTCATTATTAATTTTTCATTAGATTTATTATATCTTTAGTAAAAATTAAAATAGGGAAAAATAATAGAGTGGGCATATTGATTGTGTGGCTGAGGTGAATTGAGGAGGAATCATAACTAGATTAAACCTGATTGTATTCAAGTCTGTAGCAGTCTCAATAGTAGGAAATTAGATTTGAATTTTATCCCAGCAGGAAGTCTGGTCATATGTTTTACCTTTTTGCTGTTAATATGTTTCCCTGCCCCATGTTTTATGGTAACTTTTTCAAACTTTTATCTTTGAATTTGACTCCCTGCCTCTGAAAGAGTTTGGGCAGGCCACACTAGCATTAATAATTTTTCCAACTTAATTATATTTCTGACTACTAATATGTTAAAAAGTATTGGTTATTATTATTTTTGGATGTTTATATCTAAGTCTTTCACAAATATTAATATGTATACTTTCAAAAGGAAAATTAAACCTTGACAGAGTTTGCAGTTTAAATAAATTTAATTTGACCTGCAGGCAGAAGAAAATGTGAAATGTTATACCAAGAAACTCTGAGAGTTTCTTTGGTATTTCTTTGGCTTTAGTGGTAGAGGAAGAGAATCAAAATAATATTTTCTTGGTATTTTTGCCTCAAACTCTGCTGCTGCTGTTTGAGCTTGTGAAAAGATAACTAGGACTTCTGCTTTCATCACAGCAGTCTAGTTTCTCAACAAGGAAACAGGACAAAATGCAAAACTTACTCTCTTAAAAGTATCAAAGTCAAGAAGATAGAATTGCTGGGCCAAACCCGGAGGAGGAAAGAAATCTCCAAAGAAGTAAACCTAGTACTCTCAAATGCTTTTTTCCTAGGATGCATTAGCCAATCTGGAGTAGTTAGCTGAAGGGCTTTTAATTTTTGTTAGCTAGGAGATCTAGGGAGGAAAGCTGCAATCTAGAGAAAGGAGTAAGTGAGAGACCAAGGGCTGGGACCCTGGAAGGACTACATTATAAATAAACCAGTTGTTGAGATTATAACTAAGCTTTCAGGATTCTGGATAGGTCCAGAAAAAAATCTTAAGCCTAAAAATTGAATGAAGGATATCCATGATTCTAAAGCTCTCAAATCCCCCAAATCTTCTTTGGAGGAAGATACATCGTAGGCTTCAAATTCTATCAGTGTTATGGTTTGGATCTGGTATATCCCTCTAAAGCCTCATGTGTTTGGAGGGTGATTGGATTATGGGAGTTAAATGGATCAAGTAGATTAATCCATTGGTGATTTCCTGTGCTGTTAGGAGGCAGAGCTTGGTTGGAGGGTGGGTCACTGGGGATGTAACATGGAAGAGTATGTATTCTTGCCCCGAGCTTCTCTGTCTCTTCTTTCTCTCTTGCCGTGCCGTGAATAGCTTTTCTCTAGCTGGGTCCTTAGCTATGCGCTTTGCTATGACTTTCCCGATTGCTAGCCAATCATGGAAAAACAGACCTCAAATTATGAGCTTAAATAAATCTTCCCTAAGTTGTGAGTGATGGATGTTTTGTTCTAGTGATGAAAAAGTGACTTAAGACATGAATTATTTTAAAATTCATTGTCCAACAAATAATGAAAGGTAACTGAACATGTGAAGAAACAAGATACTGAGTGAGAAATGGCAGAAACATTAAGCACTTGATACAACTGCAGGGACTCCAGATTCTGCCAGCATCAGGCATAGATCATGAAACATTTGGGCTCAGTATGTTCAAGAAGGTAAAAAACAAAACAAAACAAAACAAAACAAAAAACCCTTGAAACTAGAAAAGGAAACTATAATGGTGGCATGGCATATTTGAGCAAAAAAACCCCAAGGCAAACAAATTCTAGAACCGAAAAATGCAAGAGTTCAAGAGATAACTCATTAGTTAAGTTTCTGATTTGGAAATTAGAAACTATTGTAGATACTTCAGATAGAGTGAATGTAAGACAGGCATTGGGTACAGGTGACAAGGACTAGAAGAGGCAGTGGGGTGGGGTGAGAGAAAAGAGAGGACTGCTAAAACTCACAGCCTTCTTTGCATTATTGGAGAGGTTGTAACTGATGCTTGATTTGTTTACATGCTGCCTGGATAGGAGCTAAGCTTTCTTACAGGCTTTGTCTGATCTGTTGGAGTTTGGAGAGACTTCACTCCAGATGCCACTGGGGCATCTGCCAACAGTTACCCTTGTGCTGGAATCTACTCTGTGATCATTCAGAAAACTCAGCTGACAAGCCTTACAGGAATCAAGCTGGTAGAGAAATTGCGAAATGTAGTTTCCTGAAGTCAGCATCAGGAAATCAGGCTGTAGAAGGCCAGGTACCTGTGTGTGAAGTGGGGAGAGGGAGCTGTGTACCCTCACAAGTAACCAGCATAGTGCTTCTTTTTAGCTAAAAAGCATTCACAAGCATTGTGCATATTTAAATTTCTGTACAATAATAACTATTTTGTGCACATTTAACTAATATACGAATAAGAAAGTCTCTCCTCCCCTAAAAGGAAAGAAAATTTTACCAATTAAATTTATCATCGTTGTTAATTCTAGTTTATTCACAATCCGTTCTGGGTATTCTATAACCTGAAGATTAAACCATAAAGTGCACTAGGACCAGTACTAGTTGAGTAGCGTGATAAGAGAGGAGGGATAAAAAAAAATAGTTCCAGTGTACAAAGATATATGGAAAACAGGCAGTGAAGCAAATTTGCGTAATTACTTTGTTAATACATTCCTGTAACTATTGGTAGTGAAGCTGTGGTTAATATTTATAACTTCTTTGATTTTTTTGATATTTTTTTGTTCCTGGCCAGCACTTTTGTCCTCAGTGTTCTTTATATGGTAGAGTAGATAAATATTTTGGAGGAGTCTGAAACTTTAGCATTTGGGTTGTTTATTAACTCTCACTGTTAAATGACAGTCTTAAGAGGCAATTATGCAAGTTCTCGACATAGTCCTTGTTGACCGTAGTATGTAGCAGGAACCTGATGTTCTTGTAACAATCTACACCAATCACCCTAGTCAGCACAGAAATCTGTTTTTTAGTGTCATAGGAAGCTCAGTGTATCCAGGTATCTGTCTCAGTTTCCAATGCATTTGTGAGCCCTAGGAGAAGCGTTCTTTGTGAACTAAGAGCTTTAAATCAGTGAGCCCAAATTTATAGAAATGGGAGTTAAAAAATTCTGTGAGAGCTTCACAGTCAACTACTGAAAGGGATCTTTTATTCCTGATTCCTGGACCCAAGTGTTCTGGCAATGGGAGAATTAACGTTCTGTGTTGATCACTAGCTCAAAATGCATACTACATCTTATATGATAGCACGCCAGCCTCTGGGCATCTTGTCTTCCACCTGGCCTAATAACTGAGCCTTGGCAGGCCATTATATTATTTTTCAAGCCAAGTACTCATGGATGGCTTGCTGCATGGGAAGACCCATGAATCTCATAGTCGTAGTCCCATCACTGCATTTCTTTTGTTGGAAAATGACTTTCTTATTTAGAGGTTAAGTTATGAGAGGTGCTATGTATAAAAGATTATGGCTGGTAATATTATAGGAAGAAACTTAGATTCATGTCTAGAGGAAGTATCCATTTTAATAAGGACAAGTTGCTGGTACTTCCATTAAAGAAGAGACCCAGTGCAGTAAGTAGCCACCAGGTAAGTGGGGTTTCCCAGGAAGTGAGGCCCTATTGGTGGGTTGCTCTTTGTTCTTAACATGTTAACTGGTGAGAGAAACTTGATGTTTCTTGGTCCATGTATAACCTCCATCCTTGCTGCCATATGTACTGTGTACTGAGCTATATACCTCAGTGCTAGGAGAAGATGCTAACAGCATCCACAGGATGAATCATCTGATGATCCGTTTGATTAATCAAGAGTTTCTCTGCAGTGGTTGCCCTTTGATAAATCTCATGCTGGACGCAGATATCCTCACATTTTTTGATTATCCTGAGAAGCTGTTTGTCACAGTTACTTATTTGTTGCTGGGACAAAATACCTGGCGTCCACAACTTAAGGGAGGAAGGACTTAGTTTAGCTTACAGTTTAGGTCTCATGCAGTCCCTTTACGGGCAGCTTTCAAAGGTAGAAGCACGTGGAAGAAGCTGGGCAGCTGCTCAGTTTTCAGGGCATTGCGGACAGCCAAGTGAAGCAGGCGCCAGTTGATGTCCGGAGAGTAAGGAAAGGCTAGAGCTTTCCCCAGGGAGTAGCTGTAATAATGTTTCCTCTTCCGTTCTTTACTGAATCCAAGCTGCAGGTTGGTTCCCACACACACCAGGGTGAGTGTGGCTCCCTCATGTCCAGGCCCACAAGTCAATAACACACCTGAAAGGTCTGCCCTGGGTGCCCCCAGCCTCATCTAGTTGACACAATCCCTCCAGGTCAAACCCGAAGCATCTGCTTCTTTCAACCAGGCCCCATCTCCCAAAAGCACGTTTCCACAGACATCCCATTACACTTAAACCATAATACTCATTCATTTATCTCTGCTGGCTTCCTTCCTTCCTTCTTTCCTTCCTCTTTCTTTCTTTCTTTCTTTCTTTCTTTTTCTTTCCTTCCTTCCTAGTTTCTTCCTTCTGTCCTGCCTTCTTCAGTGTTCTGGATTGAATTTTAGTTCAGTAAGCACTCTACTGCTGAGCTAAATTCCCAGCCTGGTTGGAAAATCTTTTTTAAAAGAAGGATTATTATAAACAAAAGAGGGTGTGGTTTTGGTTTAGAACCCTACAGCCTTCTTTTACTTGTGAAGGGCTCCAGTACCACCATGGACCATAAATAACTACACTAAGCTCTATTTGATCTTCTGAGTTTTAAGGTTTATGTAGTACAGCACTTTACACTATCATTTGGATCAACAACTAACTCTCTGCTCTGGGCCTCCCTCAAAACAGGCAAATCCAACAGTTAAACAGTAAGAAACAACATGTCACATTAAATACGGGGTCTGTTGCTTCCCAACTCAAAAAAGCCTAGGGAGTATTATACTTGAGTAGTGGAAGTACAAGGTAATGCAACTAATCTTTCACATTGGGATGTTCTGGGACACTTCTTGAAACACTCGATCACACAAACCTTCACCAAGCTGGAAACCGTAGAAATTTTCCTAGGATTTACAAGCAGTGATCAAAAATATGGTGACTGTTAAAATATTTATTACAATGAAAAAAGACACCTTGCTATTAAGAGAATCTGTTATTGTGTGACTTAGGGCTCTTCTCCAAAGTCAAAAAGACCATGAATGGCAAGTGTTTTGAATCAGTTTAGAACACTGAGGCAGCCATAACAAAACAACCAGAAACACAAAAGAAGACTTTCAGAACTGTTTCAGAAAGTCTCAAGAATGATGGATTAAGTGAGTTCGAAGGGAGGGAGAGCATTTGAGGGGAATTAATGGAAATGTGTCTTTTTTTATAGTAATATGTAAACACATGCCGTATTTTTTGATCCTCCCTCTCATCTCTCTCGTTTTTAGACATTGAGAGCGTTTGTTACTTCTACTCCTTGGGTTCAGTAGGCATAGTCATTGTGATATTAAACTGAATGAAGCCCTTGGATACTAAATTACAAGAAGAGCCAGAAAGTAGATGTAATCTTAAAGTGAGGTTGATTCCTAAAGTGAAAGTCTTGGTTGGTCTCTGCTTGCTTTTTGCGGCCTTTAAAAATGGACAGAGAGTAAAAAACATCTACTGAATCAAGAGGTAGATATCAGGCAGTCAGAGCCATGCTGACTTTTTCTAGGATCAGACTGCACTGGGAAGAACAACTGTAGTTGGAATCACCACCTACTTGGGTTTGATATTCTACAGTAATTCTCTAGGATCCATCTGTTTCTCCTTAAGTCCAATGGATGAGTTAAATCGGGCTGTTACAGGAATCCTGCTTGGCAAGAACAGTCTTTTCAACCAACAGCCCTGGAACAACTGAGTGTGCACTCTCGGAAACCACCACCACCTTTTTTGCCTCTCCTTTGCATCTTATCCTTATCGACTTCAGGTGGATGACCACCTCTACAAGGTAGAGGTAAAATATTTTAGAAGAAAATATAGAAGAATGTTTTATTGACGTATGAGTCCTAATCTTAAGCAAGACACAAACCTTTATATAAAAGACTGATAATCTTTAACAATTATTTATGGAAAGCTATGAAAATGATAGACAAAACATGAAATGATAAAAGATGTATGAACGTGTTTTATATTGGATTAATTTCCAGGATATCTATATCTATATCTATATCTATCTATCTATCTATCTATCTATCTATATATTTAATAGTACTGTGAATTGAACTCAAGGCTCTCATACCAAGAGATATACCCAGTTCATTTAAAAAATTATTTTTCATAAACTAGAATTAGTCATTTTATTTCCTTTTCCCCCATTTTATTGATATGTATAAGTGCAAAATTTAAGGTTTACGGTGAAGTTTAGCATTTTGTGTACCTACGTATCTTGTCAAGGTGACAAGGACTTTCCCACTCTCCTTTTGTCCCTCCCCTTACCCCCCCTGCCTCCCTCCCTCCCTCCTGACCCTACCCCCCTCTTTCACTTTGTCTTTCCTCTTAAGTTCCATAGGAGTTGTGATCTGGGTCTCTCATACCAGAGAGACCATCTGATGTTTCACCTTCTGCTTCTGACTCACTTCACTAAGCATGATGTTCTCAAGTTTCTTCCATTTGCCCGTAAAAGCCTCCACACTGTTGGACTTTATAGATACACAGTATCCCATTGTGTATAAATACCACAGTTTGTGTATCCATTGGTCTATTGATCCTTTTTTAATTTTTGATTTTGAAATCAAATCTTACTGAGTTCCTTAGAACCCAGGCTAGGTTCAAACTTGTAGTCTTCCTGCCTCAGCCTTCCATAGTGCTAGGATTGTGGAGCTGCATTACCCTTAGTTTTCTGAATATTAATAGAAATAGGCAATAGAAAAATGGGCAAAAGCCCATTGAATAGGTATTTCATAACTGCAAATATCCCATTGTTCAGAAAACATATATAAAGGTGCTTAATCTTATTAGTAATCAAGGGAAATGCAAATTACAAATACAAAAGATACCACAAGCCATTGTCAGAATAACTTAAAAATTTTTTTTTTGAGTCAAGGTCTCACTCTAGCTCAGGCTAGTTCTGAACTCACTATGGAACCCAGGCTGGCCTTGGGCTCAGGACAGTGTGCCTGTCTCAGCCTCCTGAGTGCTGGGATTACAGGCATACACCTCCACGCCCAGCTTATGTGGTGCTGGGGAATGGAACTTGGGCATTTAGCACTTGATTTAGTGCTTGCTAGGCAAGCACTTTAACTGCTTAGCCATTCCTCCAGCCCCCAGAATAAAATTTGTTTAAAAGTGGATAATAGAAGTGCTGATGAAGTGGAGCAATGTCAATACTGATATTGCCCTTAAAATTGACCCAACTACTTTGATAAATAGTTTGATATCATCTAAAAAAATCTGAAGATTTCATACAACAATTCTGCTTCTAGGAATATACCTTACAAAAATATATGTATATGATAGAAACATACGTATCCATAATCACATCATTTCTAAAAATCCTTAATCAACTAGCCCAAATCCATCAACATCTGATACAGAATAGACACTTGTCACTAATTAAGGTATATTCACAAATAGAATATTATGTAGCAAACAAAATGAGTAAGCTACAGACATAGACATATACCAATGTAGATTTATCTTAAAAAAATAAGGAAACAAATGAAGTGAACACACACAAAAGCTTTGCCTAAATTCTGTGCATACTGAAATGGTAAAACAGGAAGGTTGTTATAGTAAAAACCATGGAACCTTTGCTTGCTAGCATCATTTTAACCTTTAATTTGCTGTTTTCCACTTGTCTTTGTATAAAAATGAAAAGATAAAATCAAATAATTATAAAAAATCACCTCTGTAAGGTAAAAACGCTGTTAATTTTTTTTTTTTTCTGAGATGGGATCTCACTCTGTAGTCTAGGCTGGTTCTGAACTCACAATGGAGCCCAAGCTAGTCTTGAATTCGTGGCAATCCTCCTTTCTTAGTCTGATGGATTTTGGAGTTGTGGGCACTCGCTACCATGCCCAGCTTGTGTGGTGCTAGAGAACCCAGGGCCATGTGCATACTAGAAAAACACTTTCACAGCTGAACTAAGCTCCCAGCCCTGCAAGTAAGATTTTGATTAATGGAAAAAGCTGTCACTGTTATACATTGCAGAAAAATGAATTTGAAAAAAGATAAAAATCAGAAGCAATCCATTCTATATTATGAAAAGCAAGCAAAATTAATGTTTGTAGAAACTGCAAGTAATGAATAAAAATTATCAAGAAGTGAAAAAGATTTGGAGTATGAAACCTTCGTTTCTGATCCATTTGTGATTTTAATTAATTTAATGCTTTTCACAATTTAGTTTTTGAGCAGATTGCTTCCCTACCCTGAAATAACCTGGATCATAGGTTTCGATTTCTGCTTATTACCTGAAGTTGTGTTGCTTTATTCCTTCTATCTTTTTATATTAGAGTCCCAGGGATCTCCAGACAGAGAAGAGAGGAGATAAAAGAGGGAGGGAGGGAGATGTATGTGTGTGTGTGTGTGTGTGAGAGAGAGAGAGAGATAGAGAGAGAGAGAGAGAGAGAGAGAGAGAGAGAGAGAGAGAGAGAGAGTTATTTTAAGTAACTGAAGTGGCTCATGCAATTACAGAACCTGGAAACCCTGAATCCACAGTGTGGCTGGTAGGCTGGAGAGTTGAGAATAACTGAAGTCGCCATCGAAGTGCACCAGTGTGTGCTGAGTACTCAGGATAGAGCCCGCATTGCCATTGAAGTCTGCTGGCAGATTTCTTTGCGGCTTGGGGATAGGTCAGCTTTTTGTTTTATTCAGGCCTTTTATGAGTGGATGAAGCCCAGCCCCATTATGGAAGGCAATAAGCTTTATTCAAAATTCACTGTTTTAAATTTAAATCTTACCCCTTACAGAAGCATTCAGGATAATGTTTGACCAAATGTCTGGTGCATGCAAGATAATACATGAAATTAACCATCACACCTCTTAAGAAATAGTCCACTAGTAGCTCTGCTCTGAGAGGTAATCTGCTTAATTTATTGCATCTGTGCCCTCGCCTTGTTTTTGCTGCTATAAAACATTAATACTGATACGAATTCATAGTCACGTTGGTGAGGAAAGATATTGTTTACAAAATGAGTTAACAACCTGACAAATTGTAGTTTACTTTGTCTTGAATGCCTCCCTTTGTGTCAGAGCTGGCTATAATAACAGATTTCACAAAAAGCTACATTTCTGCTAGCCTGGGAATATAAAAAATGTGGACTCGAAGACATGTATTGATTTTTTTTTTTAAGTGAACTCATCTGCTTTGGGATAGCTTTCCAGAGCTCTAAGAAGCTCAGTTTATTTGTTGGGAAGTGCCTTAGTTACTTTCTTGTTGCTGGGGCAGGATACTCAACATCTACAACTTAAAGGAGTTTCAGCTCCCTTTTAGAAGGCCTCACACAATCTATTCATTGGCAGCCGGAGTCAGTGGAGGCACATGGCAGAGGCTGGAGAACTGCTCAAGGCATTGCAGACAAAGCCAAGTGAGTGAGGAGCAAGTTGGTATCTGGAGACTCAGGCAAGGCCAGGGCTATCCCCCTGGAGAAGCTGTAGCAATGCTTGTTTTCTTTACTTAGTTCAAACTACCAGTTGGTCCCCTCCCATCCAGGTACTTGTCTCTTCCTTCCTTCTTGGCTGACAAGTTAATGACGCACCCCTGAGTGCACTGAGTGCTCTCTATTCTTAACAAGTTGACACAGTCCCTCTGGGTCAAACCCCAAGCATCTGCCCCTTCAAGCCAGGACACATATCCCAACAGTACATGGTTCCATAGATATGCCATTACATCTCATACACGATCCAAACCATAGCTGCAAGATAGGATGACTTCATTACCAGGTACATTTTACTAGGTTCCTGGGTCCTAGTTTATTGGTGCATTTCTAGAGTATCTGATGATGCTGTTCCTCACTATCAAAGGCCTGTTAACTTCTGCATCCTTTAGCAACATGCCTTTCCTGAAAGCAACTAGAGGGCTGTGCTGTAAAGTGCTTGTGATTTGGCAAATTCCATGCACATAGTTTTTCCTTATTTTTTTGAGAATCTTGTCCATTTCCATAGCTTTTATTATCCCATTTATAATTAAGTTCTAGATTTACACTTTGTCTTCTGACCTTTCTCCAGAGGTCTAAGCACTCACTTTGAACTCTCTCCCTTAAGTTGTAAGATGTCTTGCTAACACCTAATATCGTGAACTCATTAATGGTCTCCTTTTGTCTTGTTGATAGTGTTGGTAAAAGTTCTATTGTTAGGTGCCCAGGATTAACCTTGGATATTCATTGACTTGTATTCACATCTAGTCAGTGGCCCAGTAGAGTTCCCAGTGATTCTGGTAATCTCCAATCTTATCCATTCTCATGGCTACTGCTATTCATCAGGTTTGTACCTTTTTCTGGCCAAGACGACTAGAATGTGTGAACTGGTTGTCTTGCCTGTGTTCTCCTCCTCCTATTTCATTGCTAGAGTTGATCAAGTCTCATTAAAAAACTTTTGGGGTTGCATGTGGTTTAAATTGAAGATTTTTTCTTTTTTGTGGTACTGGAGACCAAATGCAAGGCTTTCACATGAGCTACATTCCCAGCCCTTTTAAAAATTATTATTATTACTTTAAAATTTGAGACAGGGTGTCACTAAGTTGCTAAATTGTCAAGACTGGGCTTGAACCTGCCTCAGGCTTCCAGAGTACAGAGATTCCAGGCATATACCAACACGTCTGTCAGAGAAGATAGGTTTTTAAATGAGCTGTAAATCATGGGTCACACTTTTACATATTGGTTTTTTTTTCCTCAGCTGAAATGAATAAGTATCGTGTCCTCCTTGCATACTCAGGTTTGTTCTTCTTTCTGAAATACCCTTTCTGCTTACTCATTCTTCTGCCAACTCTATGTTGACATCCCTCCTGTGTCTTCCTCACTGTCTGCTGTTATCTTTCTTATATTCCCATGCCTGCTTTACTCTACTTGCTTAGTACCTTTCTGAGTCAAATAATTGTCCTGTGATCTCATCTCTTGCAACAATATTCAGTGTTTGCCAGATGCACAAGTAGAATAATACCAGTTTCCTACTTCTTAGACTTGTCATAAATGGCTTAAAGTGCAGGTCACCTAATATAGTATCTGACACACCAACAGAACTCAGTTGATGTTATCCCTTCTCCTTTCCTTCTCAGTTGTTACTCATTGTTGTCACCATTATTATTTGAGGTGCTGGTGCTGAAAACTTGGGCCTTGTGCAGGGTAAGCCTGTGCTCTACTGCTAAGCTACATCCCCAGCATTGCACTTTGTGTTATGGTCTTGAATGCATTTTGTTGTCCAGTTAGTAGGGAGTTTTCAAGGATGGAATCTTGTTTACTGGAAGCTCAGCCAATACTGAATTATGTGAAATGAATGTAACTAGTATTAATAGAGATACTTTAACTCTTCCTCAGATTCTGGAAAGATATGTGCTTATTTCAATATTAACATGTACCAAAAAACTCGAGCAAAACAAAACTTATGATCACAAATACTAGTTTTTAAGAGTTCTACCCACAACATCCTAACTGAATATGACCTCCCCTATCTTCCCCCAGGTGAATTATTCTATACAGTGTTACTCCTTTTTTTTTATTTCTCATCTGAAGTTAGAACGGTTGTCTTTTTCAAGAGAAGATACATTTTATATATTTAATTCTTTCACCTCCTTTGGGATTTTATAGTATCAGTTCTCTCAGGTGTTTTTAACCTTGAACAATGAAAACGCTCAAATGTTCCCTTTTATAAATAGCACCCTCTCTTAACCTTTGTTTTCACTTAACTTTGCTTTGCTCATTAAATTGAAATGTATTATACTATTATGTAATCACCTCCCATACATTTTTAGAAAGATTGTTTGTGGTGTGAATGTAACACTTGCACAAAATGGACAGAACGTGATTACATAACTTAAGAATTTATTATAAAGTGAACTGTGTGTGATCATCACCCTTTTGGGGATTGAGCCTTACCATTGTCTTTATATGCCCCGGTTCCAACTGCCTCAGGTTGACCTTAGGTGAATGTTTGTGAAAGTCACATTCTCCCATATTTTTTCTTTGATTACCCGAATGTACGAAGAGTACAGTTTAGTTTTACTTGTTTTTGAACTTACTATAATAAAGGCCAACTTTTTCTACTCAGTCTTACATTTATGAGATTATTTTACTGTGTATACCTACAAGTCATTTGTTTTCACTGCCGTATGGTATTCCACTGTAATTACACACAGTGACTTGTTGCACATCATTTCCATCACTAATGAACTACGCATATGACAGTTATTTCATGAGATTAATTGGTCTAGTGCTGTTGTAGTCCTCTTAGTTTGGAGAAGTAAAATCTGATGTTAACACAGTAAGGAGATTGCCCATAGATAAATTTCTCAGAATTATTGTTAAGAAATGTATGCCTGTACCACAATTGATTTTTTATGCATTCTACTATGGCTGACTACATGGATTGTTTTAGTTTTTATTTCAGTGTTTCTAATGCTACTACAATAAATATTCTTATACATGTCTTCTGGCATATATACATAATATTTTTGTGGAGTCTATAACTAGCAGTTTTAGTGCATGCATAGCTTCAACATCACTACTTAAGATGAATCTGCTTTCCAAGTGGATGGGGCAGTTTCCGCTCTGCCAACAGAATGTGAGAGCTCTCATTGCTCCACATTCATGCCAACATTTGATGCTACAAGTGTCTTAATTTTAGTTATTTCACTTTATATCTAGTGGCTTTGGAGACTAATAAGTTTGAGCGTAGCCTAATATGTTGGTAGGACATTTGGATGATTTCTTTCTTGTGTGACATGCACCTTGAAATTCTTTATTCATTATTCAACTTGATGGTCTTCTGGTTTCTTACTGGTTATCAAGATTTTATTTTACATTCTGGGTAGAAATAAATTCTTGGCTGATGCAACTTCTGAAATCACTGCATCAATTGTAGTTTCCCTCAGTTCCACCCTACCCTCACCTTTTTTCTGTGAACTGAAAACACAAATTACTTTGACCACTCTGTGACCTGGTCAGTTGCATGTTTTCCTGTGCAGGCTGAACCCACCACAGAAACTTAAATATTCCCAGGTACTGATAAAGCTGTTTAGGTCATTGATAAAAGTACAAAAAACTATTGTTAAAATAAACATGCAGAAGCAGGCCCTGCCTCTAGCCAGATTCCTTAAACTGTCATATAAGTTCTATAACCTTTTCCGCTTCACGGGACATCTCGAGGTAGACTTGTTCTTACTGTCACTCATCAGGATGGTCTGCAGTCACCCACTGCATGTAAATTCCCCTGATAAATCTTCTGGACTGATTGCCATGATATATGATACTTCTCTCCTTGAAATTCCAAGCAGCCCCATCTCAGGAAAGCACAGACGTCCCTTAGGGAAACTCCCGTCATCACGTTTGGGCCTGAGTTCGACAAGATGGGACACCCTCTAGTTGTATAGATGGTACCTTCCCATTCCCTCAGCAAGTCTCCTGGGCCCCTTTGCAGTCAATTGTCTGGACTCCTCAGGTAATCACTGTTCCAGTTTCTATTCCTGTAGGATCGAATGGAGTCGGCTATTCTAGAACAGAAGTGATTTCAGATAATACATCCTCTCTTGTGTCCACCTTCTCTCCCCATCTGTGACTCAGCCACCTGTGCTGTGTCGCAATACTTTCATTCATTTCATTTTTTAGTTCACTGTATGGATTTATTTATTTATTGGTGGGCATTATTAATAAAACAGCTAAAATACTTAGGCACAAATCTTTAATAGATTCAGTTTTCGCCTTCTCTTGTTAAACATGAAATGTGATTGAAAAAGAGGATGAATGCTTTAATTGACATAAATTATTACAGTAAAAGACATATTGCCATGAATCCCCCTCAACATCCCCTGCCTCTCATCAGATAGCTTTTCTCCTTTTTACTTGCCCCTTTTGAAAGCAGGACTGGGAGTTCTTTATCATGACTATGGTTAGTTGTGCTACTGTGACTACTTTGATATTCTGATTTGAATTAAAAATTTTTACCTTTCCATGGTAATTTTGACATTGGAGGAGTTCCAGAAGTAACATGTTGCCTGACTTGGTGAATATGATGAGTGAGGATACATCATATGTTTTTGTGAGTCTGCCTGTCCGTTGGATGGCACTTAGCATCCGCTGACACTGTAGTTTTGATACTACTTGTGAAGACATGAAGTGCAGCATAGGGGATCACATGGCAAGAATGCTCATGAGAGATAGCCAAAGCGACTTTTGTAATAGGCTCAATCTCGTAACACCTAGCTTATTCCTTCACTAGCCCATGACCTATGAGCTCATAAGTAGACTAATCTGTTCATGCACTGGACCATGTTCCCAAAATATGAAATTTGGGGACACACTCAAATCTTGGTGTAACAGTGTTGTTCATCATTATCGTAGTGTCGGTAGAATTCTTGTTGTAGTGGTATGCTTATGTAGTGTGTACCAATACATTTTTGAACTCTCAGGACCTATTTTGATGGTTGGTCCCATAATTTCTGTTTTGCTGGTCTTCTGAAGGTCCAGGTACAGTGTAAGATAGATTACTATGAATGCCAGGCTAACTGTGAGGGAAATACCACTTCTGTTATAGTGATAAATGAATGATCTATGGGGAATCTTTTGCCAGTGTTTTAGTTACTTTCTTGTCACTGTGACTCAGTACCTGACATGCACAACTTCATGGGGGAAAGATTTATTTTAGTTTTCAGTTTCAGAAAGTCAGAGTCATTCATGGGTGGGTGGTTAGAAAGTGGTAGAATCACATGATGGAGCTGCAGCTAGAGCCAGAGCCAGAGCCAGGACAGGAGCCCTCACAGTATGGTGGAATAGAGAGAGAAATCTGGGAGGAAGGGCAGAACCAGCGCACCCCCCTCCATATCAAGCCCCAAGCATCTACCCCCCAGCCTGGCACCACCTCCAACACTATACAATATCCATAGGTACATGAGACTTTTGGGGGACTTCCAGATTGAAACTACGACAACCAGGAACCAGAGGACGACTAACAAAGCTTTTCTATGTTGGGAAGTTATGGTGTTTCTTTATGTGGAACCTGTTTGGGTGCAGGAACTGGTTCTCTTCCCATGTCATTCTCTGAACACCACAGCTGTGGAACACCGAATTTTTTCCACCTGGTTCTTTCAGAAGATCCTCGTATCTCCAGACTCTACTATCTGTCCATTTCAAAATATTTTCTTTTCACCTCCTTGGCTCCTAGCCCTGAGAAAATTATATTCTCTGGGGAGAGAAAAGGTAGTTGTGGTAGAGATCACTGGATGTTTACCTAATTTCCAGACTAACCTGTCAGAGTAATTGAGCCCCAATTTTTACTAAGGTACAATGTTATCTAGAATAAAAATCATATTTATTAGTTTTCCTTGAAACTAGTTATGGCCATAAGACTGAATTCAGACTTAAGGGAAGTTCCAAATGTGACTTCCTAATGGCTTTTGCTCCCTGGTAGCTTTGTCAGCATTGTCCTTTCTCCTCGGACTGCCTAACTGTGGATGTGATCA
The DNA here is from genome assembly GCA_004027205.1 of Ctenodactylus gundi. Classification (NCBI taxonomy): domain Eukaryota; kingdom Metazoa; phylum Chordata; class Mammalia; order Rodentia; family Ctenodactylidae; genus Ctenodactylus; species Ctenodactylus gundi. The sequence goes on from PVKB01000125.1 coordinate 381,558, forward strand.
CAGGGACCCCAAACACAGCCTGAGATTGTACAGTGAGCTTGAGGGTGGATATGAAACAGCAAATAGAGATTGCCTGCTGAATGTTTTTATGTGAATGATTGATTATATCTTTGGCTGGGTGGGATAGTGCATACCTGCAGTCCTAGTTCTCTGGGAGGATGAGGCAGAGCAACTAAGAGTTTGATCCCTATCTGGTCAACTTAGTGATGTAGCAAGGCCTTGTCTCATAATTAAAAAAAATATCAAAGGGATTGGGGATGTGCAAACGCCCTGGGTTCATCCTCAGTACTGAAAAAGAAAAACCCAGTGCTGGTATTTATAGAATTTACTGTAGCACTTTAGTACATGTTTTTGAAATGTGACTGAAAATTATTCCAAATCTACTATTTGCAGCTCGAATATTTTTCCTTGAAATCAGATTTTTTTAACTCAAAATAAGCTATTGTAATACAGTGTCCGACATTGTACCTCTGTTCACTGTGTTCAGCCTTAGCGGATGCCTGGTGCAATGCAGTGCCATGCTGTATTGTTGGGGCTGAGGAAAACACAGAGTACATTGCAAGCAGAAAAGATAACCGATTAGTATTTTCAGATGTCATATCACATCGTGTCAAATAGATGACTGTTTCTTTGACTACTTTTAGGGAACTAGCAAATGTGGGAACATTTGTCATTTATGTTTCCATATTTCTACTAACAGATATGTCAATTTGGCATATTTTGATTCTATTATTCCAATTGTCCTGTTTCCTAGGACTGTTACTAATAATTACTGAAGTGTTGTGTGATGCTAAGATACTCTGAACTTAGAGTGACACTGTTTTGCTCTGAAACTTGCAAAGGTCTAGATTTGTGCAAAAATAATACACAGAGGACAAAAAGAAAGAAAAAATGGAGGAAAAAATCTGCTGTGAATTTAATTCATGCTTGCTTATTTTTGGTTCTCATCTACTTGACATTGTCATCCTACAGAAATGTGAATTTTCAAGAAGCTATCAACATTTTAAAAAGAGAACCAACAGGCTGGGAAAAAATATTCACCACCAACACCTCAGTTAAGAACCTCATAACTAGAATATACAGGGAGCTGAAGAAAAGTAAGCCTACCAAAATAAAGGATCCTATTGAAAAGTGGGCAAATGAAAGGAAGAGGCAGTTCACTCACGAAGAAGTACAAGTGGCCAATAGATACATGAAAAGATGTTCAACATCTCTAGCCATAACAGAAATACAAATCAAAACAACACTCAGATACCATCTCACTCCATAGAGAATGGTCTATATTAACAAGTCAAATAATATTCAGTGGTGGTGAGGCTGTGGGGAAAAAGGAACCCACCTGCACTGCTGGTGGGAATGTAAATTCGTACAACCACTATGAAAAGCAGTATGGAGAGCTTTTAAAAGACTAGAAATAAATATCCCCTTCAATCCAGCGACACCCCACCTGGGAATATATCCAAAAGAGGCCAAAACAACACACAACAGAGATATATGTATATCCATGTTTATAGCTGCACAACTAACAATAGCTAAAATATGGAAGTCACCAAAATACTCATCAACAGACCAGTGGATACACAAATTGTGGCATTTGTACACAATGGAATACTATGCATCTGTAAAGTACAACAGTGTAGAGGCCTTTGCGGGCAAATGGAAGACACTAGAGAACATCATGCTTAGTGAAGTGAGTCAGAAGCAGAAGGTGAAACATCGAATGGTCCTCTGATATGAGAGTCCCAGTTCACAACTCTTAATGGAACTTAAAACGAAAAACAGAGTGAAACAGGGGAGGTAGGGTGGGGTAAGAGGGAGGTAGGGGAGGGGAGGGAGAGGGACAGAAGGAGAGTGGGAAAGCCCTTGTCACCTTGACAAGATACATATGTGCACAAAATGCTCAACTGCAATGTAAACCTTAAATTTTGCACATATACATATCAATAAAATGGGGAAAAAAGAAATTGAAGTAGATACACAAGAAAGAGAGAAAGAATATATTTGGTTTCTTCAGTTAGATCTTTTTCTAAGCAGTAAAACCAGAAGTTATCCATTTATATTTACATTGTGTATCTACATTCATCAGCCCACTCCAGGAGCAAGAAAACATCACAGTTAACTTTGGGTGAGCGAGATTGCCCCATGTCTTAAAGGTTAACTCCTTAATTAGCAAGATATTTTGAAGACATCTTGAAGATGAACATGTTTTAAAATGTTTTATAGTGATGTGTAAGTAGGGTAGATTGCAAGCAATGTAAACTTGAAACCTGAAGTTGGCAGAACAGCCCTGACCCCACCATGCTGTGCTGCACAAGGTTCTCCTCAGCTCTGTCCAGTAGGCCCTGAGCTTCCACTTCTACTGAAATGCTCCTTGTTTTCATGTTCCGACAAGTGTTGCTTTTTTCCTTTCAGTGCCTCTACCTTCCTCTCTCACCACCCTCCCTGCCTCTCTCTCTCCTTGCCATTTCTGATGCTTCTTTTTCAGCTTTGCCCTTGTAGGAGTTGGCTGCTTATTCATTTCTTTCTTCTTCCCTCTTTTTTACCTTTTTTCCCCCTCTCCCTTTCTTTCCTCTTTGTCTCAAGTTTAGTGATATTTATGGTAGCAAACTTGCCATGTCCAGCCGTTGTTACTGTTGGCATCTTCTCATCAGTGGGACAGTTGGTCACAGTGTATCTTCATGAACTTCATATTCTTTTTCTTTTTATTATTTCTACTGGTATTCAATATTGTGGGTTTTAAAAATGGTTTGTAGGTTCATATTTTGTTCCTGAAATTTGACCATGTAAGTGGGATATCATATGCAGTCATCCCCCCGATCTGAAGTTTTGGCTTATGTTCTTTGTAGTTAACTATAGTCCAAAAATAAAGTGAAGCAGATAAAATACTCTCTTTCTCTCTCTGTGAGGGAGAATATATACATAAACTTTATTATAGTATATTGTAATTGTCTTATTTTCCTATGCATAATATGTTAATTTTATATATAGGCACCTGCATATGTATGCATGTTAATTACATATATATGTATAAATTGAGATAGTGTGGATAGAGTTTGATGCTGTCTGCACTTCAGCCATGTACTAGAAGATATTCCTAGTTGATAAGGGGAGAATAACACATGTGGAAGTCATACAGACTTTAGGATTGGAAAAAACTAAAAAGATTGTCTACTTCAAATACTCACTTTATATTTTGATTTAGAATACAGAAGTGGGTCATTTCCCAATGCTACTCATGCTCTGTGGTAAAACCAGGGCTAGGATATAGGCCTATAAGTCTGCATTTGGAAGACAATATACATATGAACACTTTAGTCTTATACAGAAAGCCAGGAGAACTCAAGGAAAGAGTGAACAATTACTGTTCAGCAGTTGTAGATTCTTAGGGAGTCCAGTCATTTCTAACTGATTAAAAGAGAGAGGATTGTATTTTTTTCTTTTCCCCCATTTTATTGATATATATAAGTGCAAAATTTAAGGTTCACACTGGTTTTGGGCATTTTGTGCACATACATACCTAGTCAAGGTAACAAGACCTCCCTCGCTCTCCTTTTGATCGACCTCCTACCCACTCCCACAGCTCCCCCTAACCCCCACCCCCATTCCCTTTATTTTTCACTCTAAGTTCTATAAGATAATTGTGACCTGGGATCTGGGTTTCCCATATCAGAGAAACCATTCGATATTTCACTTTCTGCTTCTGACTCACTTCACTAAGCATGTTGGCTTCAAGTTTCCTCCATTTGCCTGCAAAAACCTCCACGCTGTCAGACTTTATAGGTGCGTAGTATTCCATTGTGTATAAATACCACAGTTTGTGTATCCATCAGTCTGTTGTTGGGTATTTTGGTGTCTTCCATATTTTAGTTATTGTTAGTTGTGCTACTGTGAATGTGGGTACACATGTATCTCTGTTTTGTGTTATTTTTAACTCTTTTGGGAATATTCCCAAAAGAGGTATCACTGGATCGAAGGGGTATTTATTTCCAGTCTTTTGAGAGACTTCCATATTGCTTTCCATACTGCCTGTACTAGTTTACATTCCCACCAGCAGTGCAGGAGGGTTCCTTTCTCCCCACAGCCTTTCCGGCACTGTTTGCTATTTGAGTTGTTGATAAAGGCCAATCAAAAGAGGATTGTCTTTAATCTTTATTATTTTTATACAAGGTTTTAACCTAAGGCTTTTACACTAAGCTACATCCTCAGTCCTTATTTTTTTATTTTTTTAAATTTTGGGACAGGGTTTTGCTAAGTATCTAAGTTGCCCAGGCTGTGTTTGATCTTGTGATTTTCTTGCTTTGGTCTCCCAGATGCTAGGACAAGCATGGGCTACCATGCTGGCTATTTTTTTCTAAACTAAATCTTAAATTGTAAAGTTATCCCTAAATTTATAGCCATAAAAGTTCATACTGTTTTCTCACAAATAAGACTGTTTTCTTGTAATTGAAATTATTTACATATGAATGGACCATGTAGGACTTGATGCCTGAAACTTTCTGTGCCTCTTGTTTCATATGTATTGAATGTTTTAAATGATCCAATTATACTTTTTTGTTAGGCAGTAAGCATTCTGTGTATCATAATATTATACTTATTTTAAAATAATATATTTTGCTGTTAGAGACATGAACATACAACAAAAATCTCCTTTTGAGGAACATTTACCCAAATGATTATATCTAGAAAAATAGAATCAGAGATTTAGAAACCTAGAGATTTTTCAGTTCAATTTTCCACCTACCACAGTAATTTTAAAAAATTATAACTGTGGCAGACTTCCAGCTCTTGCTTGAAAACCTCCGGAGGTCAGTTTCACTCCCATGAAGCAGCTGTTACTGGAACTGGACTGCACGGTAGCTAGCAAGTTCTTCTTTTATTTTTATTTTTTTATTGAATCAAAATCTGCTTCCTTTAACTTCCAGCTTTTTATCCTACTTCTGGTCTCTGGAGCAACATAGAATTAGTATATGCTTTTTTCTTTTTCCATGACAGCCCTTCAACTATCTGAAAGCAGATATTATGCCTTTCCTCATTCTTCACCTCCCAAGATGCTTGAATAATTTATCAAAAATTATAGCTTTTCCCACTCACCTGGACATTTGCCTTTTATTACATTCTAATTGGTCAATGTTGTCCTTTAAATGTAGCATCCAGAATTGAATTCTTTGTTTTAGACATGGTTTAACTATCCAGAAATACAATAGGACTGCCACGGTAATGATCTGTGGTAGTAATTTCTCAGGAATACTCACCTTTCAAATAGACTAAATCTCTTAAAAGGGAGACTGGGTATGTAGCTCAACAGTAGAGCAGTTGTGTGGAATGCTCAAAGCCTGTGATTTGATCCCCAGAACCACACACATAAAGTTCTTTGAAAGAATGGGGCTTGTATGAATACATTTAGTAAACTGCAAAATGCTTTATAAATAAAACAAATTGTTGTAGACCATTTTACCATATATAGGTATATATACCATGTACTATTTTAAAGCTTTCAAATACAACAAGTACTCAGTGTAATTTTTAAAATGTACTTGTTTTAAGTCATTTTATGCAGTGCTGATTTTAATCTTTGGATTTACAGAGCTAGCAAAAAATGCTAGTTTTTTTTTTCTTGGCTAAAGAGTAAAAACACTTTAACTCAGTCATTATTCTGGATTCTTCCTGAGTTAAATAAATGTTAAATAACCTAGTAATTTTTAGAACATATATTTTTGAAACAAATGACAAATATCTTTTTAAAAATTCTGGATACATGTGTTTAATGAGACAATAGCAAAATCTCCTACTGAAAAGAAATTTTGTTAAGTGGAACTATTTTTAAGATAGAGTATGAAATACATATGTTATAGTTTGGATCTGGGGCATCCCCCAACAGCCTCATATGTTTAAATATTCTGAGATAGGTAAGGAACCACATGCTGTTGAAAGGTGGGGCCTTGTTGGAAGCAGTGGAACACAGTGGCTTAACCCAGAGGGGCAGGTTCCTGGGATGGGACCTGGAAATGTGTACACTAGCTCTACCATTCTTTCCTCACTTGGCTTTCTGTCTACCATGCTGTGAACAGCTTTCCTCCAGCTACGTCTCTACCTTGTGCTTCCACCATTGCTAGCCGCCTATAAATGGATTGAGATCTTCTGAAACTGTGAGCTAAAATAAATCATTCCTCCCTTAAGCTATGGATGTTGGATATCCTGTCATAGCAATGAATAAGTAACAAAGACAATGTATCATCTTTATTTTTTTCCATTTTAACTTCTACTTTCAAACTTTTCTGATTTTAAGTAATTTCATTATAATTAGAATGAGAACTTAACCTGACTACAGTTTAGAGTTGTGATCTATTCATTCTAAATTACTCACTAAGTATTAATTACGTGGAAAGAAATTGGAAAACACACAGTACATTCTTATATCTTCATTAACTTTAGAAGAGTTTTTGAAAAGAATAACTTCTTTCCCTACTGTGCTTACTTGTTGACTATATAAATGTAATTATGAAGTAGAAATATGAAACCCAAATAGAGTAATGGTAATTATGAAAACCCTACACTTTTGTCTTAGCTACTTATCCATTTTTGGAACAGAATACCTGACATCCACAATGCAAGGGGAGGAAAAATTTATTTTAGCTAACAGTTTGCCCATTCATGGAAGTCAGCAACAGTGGAGGCACATAGCTTCCCACAACATTGCAGATAGAAGCCAAGGAAAGAAGGAAAGGGCTGGTGTAGAAAAGACAAGGCTGGAGCTTTCCCTGGAAGAATCTACAACAGTGTTTCTTCTTTCTTCCTTTACTTAGTTCAAGCTGGCAGTTGGGCCCCCCACCTCCACCCCCTCACTTCGTGGCCCACAAGTCAAGAACACACACCTGAAAGCTCTGCCCTGGGTGCCTCCCTTCCAGTCTCACCAAGTTGACTCATCCCTCCAAGTCAAACCCCAAGCATCTCCGCTTCTAGCCAGGCCTTGCCTTCCAACAGCACATGGTTCCACAGTTATCCCAGTGCATCCAAATACTTGAGACTTTTTGGGGACACACTCCAGACCCAAACTGTAGGAACATTCTTTTGCACATAATATGTATTAGTTGTTTTTTTGTCACTGAGGCAAAAATACTTGAAGTTTAAAATTTATGAGGCAGTTTATTTTGAAAAAAGTTTAAAAGTTCAAGATTGGGTAGTTGTTCTAGTGAGGATCTTTTGAGAAATTGCCTTACAGTGAGAATATGTGTGAGAAGGAGAGATTATGGAAAGGGATCCAAAAAGAGAAAAGGGTAAGTTTCCTCTTTTATAATGACCTCTGAGAACTACACAAGATTCGAGGAAAATTCCATCAGTGCTTTCCAAAAGTAGTATTCTCAATGACCTAACTGCCTTCCATTAGGCCCTAAAGACACCACAGCACTACCCAATCTCCCATTGTTATTTACATGAATCCTTCCCCCCCACCCCCAACATGGATCCTTGAGGAACATCCTCAGACTACACCCAAACCATACCACAGTTGAATCTTGGTCAGTATTTGCCACATTAATACTGCTTATAAGGGGAGTATATATTCCTGATTTGGTGAGGTAACCTAGTGTTATAGGTGGAGGATAAGTCTGATTGATTCTTGAGTCATTGTTCACGTAAGGGAGGCTCTTTGGGAATGTGTACTTTTAAGACTTCATATTCCTTTTTGCGAGACTGTTATTTCTTGGTAAAAAAAATTGTTGTATTTTTTAGAGCATCACAATAACGTAGTAGTTATTATGTGGTTTGTACCATGTTAAATATACTAAGGAAAACAAATTATTTTAAAAATCTGACATAGTTAGAATAAAACTTTGTTGTTTAATATTCTCTACATTGGAAAAAATTTATTAAAGAAAACCCAGTAGGTCACTCCCAAGAATTATAATATTCTGATATATATTTAGAAAAACAGGAAAAAATTTACCCATTCTTTGTTAGCACACATTTAAAAAATTGAGCTAGTTGAAATTTATTCTTTTTTGTTTGATTGTTTTGATCTTGGCAACTGAAGTCATTTAAATTGGATAGTTTGTGCTTTGTAAAATTTTATTTGGAGTCACATTATTTACATTTATAGTACTCGGTCCAGAATTTCTTTCTATTTGCTTTATTTTTTTAAACACAGTTTAAAAAATTGTTAAATAGGTAAATCTTGCTAGAGAAGACTGTGCTTTCTTTTTTATATTTTGTGGACATAATCTTTTTAATCTAAGTACTATTTGGTAATCACACAATTTATAGTCACATATAGACTAAAGAATTATAAATATTTTCAAAGTAGCTAGTAGTTACTGTTTTTGGTTATGTGAATATGTGACCTTTTATTTCAATATTAGTGTTTTCTAAACCTCATAGTATTTTCTTTCAGAAAGTACTGTCTCTTCTCTGAAAAGGAGAAAAGAACCTTGATTATAAAATGAGGCAATTTTGCATATTAATTAGGAGGTCTTTGAACTCTAAGAATAAAATTCGTTAATGCGTTGGGTATGGAACAATTATGTATTCAAGGACATTAATTTTATGCTAATAATGCAACAAGCTTTATATTTTTCTTTGTTTTGTTTGCATTTCCTAAAGATAATTTAATGCAAATAATCCATCCATATACTGCATAGAGCGTGTCAGATGGTTTCCCTATAGTTAAGATTGTATCAGCCCTACCATTATAAATCTCTATTACCCATGGTTTATAATTTAATTGAAAAAACTCACTGCAGGCAGAAATTCAACACATAGGGTTTCAGGCTAAAAGCAATATTTCTCTTTTAAAAATTGCCTCCTCTATTTAATTTCATAGTTAATGGAAATATAAGAAGGATCATCTTGGAGCTGATTTTGAACAAAGCCAAACAGATCATTGTCTAGAACTAAAATAATTTCTAAATATAAGTAGTTGATTTCTTATCATTAGGTTAACACTGCAATATTTAACCAAATTAAAAACAAACCAATCGAATCAGTTTATCCTTTCTCCATGGACACACACACATGTGCACGCACCCACATGCACACACACTGATTATAAGGGGAATAATTACATTCTGTAATACTAGATGTTATAAAATGTGTATTTGATAGTGTTTCTTGAAGATTTATGTTTTTGTTTAACTCCCAAGCGCAGACTTGTTGCAGTACCTGTGGGCCGAAGCTGTGGAACCTGCTTTTTGTCAAACAGATTGCAGGAGGGTACAGGTTCGGTAGATGCGTACGCCAGAGTTCTTCATTTACCTGCCATGCAACTCTTACTAGGCAAGTGCTTTAAGAGCTGAGCTATTCCTCCAGCTCTGCCATACAACTCTTTATCTTAAGTTTATGCTTCAGTTACTTTGATAAGATTCAGGGGTTAATTAACAGGCATAGCAGTTTCTGCTGGCTCACATAGTAGTAGAATTGAGAGGATCAGTTTTTAGACACATGGTAGTTTTGTCATCATCTTTTGAACCCAAATCCTGTAATGTAAAAAGGTTAACCTGTCAGGTAATGTACACTTTCCAGTCGAGGCTTCATTGTAGTTTTATGAAGCCCAATGAGAACAAAGAACTTGTGAGTTAGAACAAGATGTATTGCATTTGCCTCAACCCATCAACCTTCTCCCATTTAATTCTTAACTTGTAATGCTGCATGTGAAATATACAATGCTTTCTTAACCCGAAGTAGTCATGGAAACTTGCTTTAAAAAGGTCTGGCTCCATCTATGAGATGTATTATGTTTCTAAATCAGTTGCTTTTGACACCTCGAGAAAAATTATTGAAGATAATAACACAAGCTCTTTTTTTTAAACAATTCTTTGCCACTTACAAAGGGCTTTAATACACTACAAAGGGCTTTAATACACATGGTATACACAGTGGCTCAGATGGTAGAGAAAGCCAAAGTTCCAAGAGTAATCTGTTAACTAGAGACTATGCAGCTAGTCAGTTGCAGCCAGTGCTCGCAAAGTGTCTTCAGTCTAGTGCTCCTTCTCCACAGCCAAATGGCTCCGTCTTTCTCTGGGGGGCAGCTCATAATTTCCATTTAGTAAGAGTCTAGTGATACGCTGTTAGACTGTTCCTCTTATAGGAAAAAAACTTAGATAACTTAAATAATAACGATGGGTAGTCCAAGTTCAAGGGAGCAGCATATTTTCTGTGTGGTAAGTGTTCACTGTGCCCTTGGGTGCCTTGTTGTTGCATCCTTCTGGGCACGGGTGTTGTATTCTCACAAGGCAAAAGCAATTCTCTGAAGCCTCTCTCGTGAGGGCATTGATCCCATCCATGAGGGAAGAGCCTCATGGTTAACAAATTCCCCAAAGACCATTCCTCTTATTTCTAGCACTGTGGGGGTAGGTTTCCACTTGAAGCCTGGAGGGACCCAGACTTTAAACTAGAGCAGATGACACGATGCCAGTGCCTTCTTACTGATGCCTATTGGCAGGGGCTATAAGAGAATTTAAGAAGTTTCTATGTCCATTTCCTAATCTACTTAGGTTCATAAGGAATTTAGAGTCTAGAAAAAAATTCTGTGTATCTAATCTACACAGAAAATAATGGATAAGAGAAATTCATCAATGATTTATTCTCTTTGCTTATGAACTATTCTTAATGTCAATGTTTTGATAATTTTAGAAACTTCTTTTAAATATGAAATGTATGAGAGAAAGTTGTACAAACCAATTTAATTTCTCAGTCGTAAGAGATTCTTGGGAACATAGTAGGTAGTTATTTGCTGGGATAAGAAAAACAGCAAACATATTAGGAAAATCCCTACAGTTGCTATGATTTTTTTTGTGTGTGTGTATAGTAAAAAGTAGACTATTTTCTGATATTTGCAAACTGATTCAAACATTTTTATTTCTCTTGTAATAATTTTAATTTGTCATTACTTTTTTCCACCCTTTTTATTTTTGTTCCTTTTGAATTACAAACATTTAGAATTTAATGCAGGATTTACTTTTAAACTTTTTATCCCAATTTTTTCCTGACTCAGTAGGTGTTGTGAATTATGGTAATGTTGAGTTTAGGCATTCATCATAATAACCCTTTATGCAGCTGAGTGGTTGGTTCACGTATTATTCCTGTCTCTTATCTTGTCCCAAATAGATGCTACCATTTAGTGTGTCTCTCACTTCCTCCATCTTTCTTCATTCTTCTAAATTTACTTTGCTCCTTTTCTATGTTTTTGTGCTGAAATACTTTTGCTGATGGCACAGATATCTTATCCCACTTGTAATTTTCATCTCTTGGGAGGCACGAGGATTACCATGAGTCTCAAAGCTGGCCTGGACCACGTAGTGATTTCAGGTCCAGCCTGGATTAGAGAGTGAAACCCTGTCTCAGGAAACAAAACAAAATATCTCCCTCCATCCCCCCCCCCCCCCCCAAAAAAAAACCAACCAACCAACAAACCTAAGGTAATAATTTTAGATATTAGAAAATATGTGAAGAGGCAGTTAGATACATTCGGAAGGTAATGGTGGAACAAGGCTCATTGAACATTTTCTGTGAAAAATTGGATAGCAATGTATTTTGGTTATTTGGTCCATGTGATCTCTGTCACAGGTACTGGACTCTTGGCACTAAAGAAGAACGTGGCTGTTGGGAATGTGCAAAGCAGTGGGCCTAACTACTCCAAATGAAATGTTGTTTATGAACACTAAATTTCAAACTTCAGATAATTTTCATGTGCTGTGAAATATTCTTTTGAGTGTTTTTCTGCAATCAAAAATGAAAAATATTCTTAGCTCACGGGCCATAGAAAAATGTGAGGTGGGTGAGGTTTGGATACTAGGTTTTAAAAGTTGACAGAGTCCTGACTCATGGGATTACTTAACAGTGCTAAAAATTACTGGTTTTCGGTTCTTTGGTCAGTTAGTTTCCTCTTTTAAGTTTAATTTTATCTGTAAAATGACAATTGCAGTTACCTCATGAAGCATTTGTTAGGATTAAATTGGATAGCATTTTGTAAAATGTGTAATGCAGTAATTGTTAATATTAGATAGTTTGGGGCTGGAGGAATATCAAAGCAGTTAAAGTGTTTGTTGAGCAAACCCAAGGCCCTGAGTTTGATTCCCCAGCACCACATAAGCTAGAAATGCTAGCACACACCTATAATCTCATCACTCAGAGCACTGAGGAGATTGAGATATGTGGATTGCTGTGAGTTCGGGGTCAGCCTGGGCTACATGGTGCATTCAGGACCAGCTTGTACTACAGAGTAAGACTCTGTCTAAAAAAACAAAAAGGAAATATATTAGGTACGTTTAAAGCGGTGACTACAAAGACAATATAAAATTTCAACCATTATTAATTAATTAATTTACTTGCTGACTCTTCCACAATTAATATTGTTGGCTTCTTTTATCAAAAGTGAACATTTTTCTTATGGTTAAAAGTAATACATGATCTTTTAAAAATAATGTGAAATGCAAAGACCATAAGATTAAGATAATGGAAACAAAATTAATCCTATATAGGGTACTGTCTTGTGTCTCATCTATAAAAAAACCAAGGCTCAGGGATGCTAAGTAATTTGCCTAAGATTATCATTTGTATAGTATGAATTTCTTTTTTGGGAGAAATTGCTCTTTTTATTCTAAACATTCAGCTTTGGTGAGGGTCAAACATGATTCTCACATTTTTCAGCCACAGGGTAGGTGTATACACCAGAAAAGGCCAATCATGAGGCCTCTTCCCTGTACTTCTAGACGGTTTGTTCACAGGTGACTATGATTCAGGCCTCATTGGCATTTCCTAGGACAATGATTTTCAGGGTCAGGGAAACCGTTTAGGTTTGGTGTTACTCGTGGCTATAGATTGACCGTGTGGGACAGTTGGCCTGAGAGAATGAGGCCCAGATGTGGAGTTAGACTCCAGAGAGGGAGAGCTGGGATAAGAGGAGACTGAGGAGGAACACACAGAGAGAGAGAGAGCTGAGTCTGGATCTTGATATTTTCTGGAGCCCATTCTTGGAAGTGAAAGTCTTGACCACAACCTTTCTCTTTAGTTCCCCACCTTTGCCCCCTTTGTAGTTATAAGAATACTGACTGGACGATTAGAATGCTAGATCTGGCTGCTTGGAGGGCCGCGAGTTTCCCTCTCAACCCTCCCAGGGGTAACCTCTGCTAATGGTTAATAGTTTCCTCATTATTTTTTGAGGTGACTAAACAGATATGGCACTTATGAATATTTAAATTTGTGCTTCATTGCCTGGTTGCCATCCAGTTTGACTTTACTGTTTACCTTCCCCTGTGCATCCTGGACATTTTCTGTTCGCCCACGCCCTTCTCCCCTTCCTCCAGCCTGTCTTGTGCTCTGGAGGCTAGTCTGAGAGCACAGGGTTCGCGCCTCCTCCTTCCATCTCCTCTCTCCTTCTCTCTGTAATTCACACTGTCCTCAACTCACTGTGAAGCCCAGGCTGGCCTTGAACTCAAAGCAATCCTCCTGCCTCAGCCTCCCGAGTGCTAGGATTACTGGTGTACACCACCACCCTTAGCTAATTCCTCCCTTCTTGTGTGTGATAGGTGTGGAGGGAAGTCACTTTGAGGCATTGTTCCTGCTAGCTCTTCTGGTGAGGTAGGTGAAGGTTGGCAGCCGCTCTGGTCTGAGGTCGTAGCTCCCCAGTCTCTATCCGGCCCTGACCTTCAGCTGTAGCCCTGGGCTTGCTCTGTCCCTGTGAGCTCCTCTCCGTGCCCGCACTCTTGTCAATAAGTCATTTTGAATGCTCTTGCCAATTCCTAGCTTGGGGGTGTTTTTTGTTTCCCGTCTGGACTTTGAGTAATACTATTTGTGTACGAATGTCTTTTCCCTCTGCATTTCATGTCAAGATACAGCATTACCCATGTTTTTAATCATTTCAATTCTCATAAGGGGAAAATGGCATCTTGTTTTAATTTATATTTCTTTGATTATTATTGAGCTTGAACATCTGTTCATATGTTAATTGGTTATTTGCATATTTCTGTTAATTGCTTGTTAATATTCTTTGCCCATTTTTCTTTTGGGTGATCTCTCTCTTCTTAATTTCTACTATGAGCGAAGTATCTTTTCTATTATATTTCCCAACTGATTGTTGTTAGTCTAAGTGAAAATTATTGATTTTATATTTTGCTGTATGTTTCTGAACTCCTTTATTTGTTTTAATAGATTTTACTTGATTCTCTGGGATTTTCTAATATCATTTGCAAAGAAGGGTAGTGCTAACTCTTCCTTTTCAATTTACATCATATTTATTTTGGCTAAATCCTCCAGAACGTTACAGGACAGCAGCAGTGTTAATAGGTCTCGCTGGATAATAGTGGTGTTAGTGGAAATCTTTGGCTCCTCCCTGACCACAGCCTTTCCCAGGGTGGGATTCACAGACTGGCTGCTGCAGAGAGCTTCCCCTGAGGAGAAGTTCAGACTGGTGCGGGAGGCACTGTGCACCTTAGCACTGTGTGTTCTCAGAGAGTCCCAGTGCACATGAACATATTAAAGACTCTGAGTTTCTTTGAATTTTTTTGTGTTTCTGTCTTTGACTAATATAGCTGTAGTACTGAATTTTATGCAGTGCGTTATCAGCTCAATAATTTGCATAGGTCCTGGAGGGCCAAAATATAAACAAAATGTTTTGTAATAATACAGCTAAACTACTATGGTTTAATGCAAAAAGCGCTGACTGAATTATTCTAAGGATTATTTATTATGCCTCTCCTCAATGCTTATTACTGTAGAAACATAAGCCACTCTATTTTATCTTCAGAAATCACATGGATCATCCTCCATTTGGGCACATTTTGCCCTCAAAAGAAGCAATTGAGATGAAAAACTAACTTAGCGAAAAAGGAAACAAAGGATGGGTATTAGTAAACCATCCTGCTCTTTCTTGCTGCAGCTTTTTCCTTTTTGTTTTACACACACACACACACACACACACACACACACACACACACACACACACACACACACATGCACGCAAGCACACACGCGCACTCTCACACCAAACAAGTGAACAAACAAGCAAACAGTGTACCTCCAATGACCATTTTCCATTTTCTTACATCTACTCACTTCCTCCTTAACCCACCCATCCTCCTTCTCACTATTCTCTGTCCTTCCTTTTTTTCAGTGCATACCCAGCTTTATCTGCAGAAAAATTTTTCTCCATTATCATTCTTTTTCCATGTCAATTATTGGTATCATTGTTGATGAAAATTACAGTTAATAGTAGAGAAAACCTGTGAAAGAAGGAAAAGACACTTGTTTTACCTTTTCTTTCTTTATTTTGGTGCTTAGAAATACACACACACACACACACACACACACACACACACACACACACACACAAACACACACAAACACACACATATATACGTAATCCATAATAACTGTACTGATTTATAGGGTAGATACATGTGTGTCATGTGTAATGATCAGATTAGGCTAATTGGTATATTCCTAACTTCACAAATCAATCGTTTCTTTGTACTGGGACATTCATAGTGTTCTCTACTAGTTACTTAGACATACACAATTCATGGCTGTCCATGATGGTCATTCACAGTGCTGCAGACTTTTCGGCATTACTGCCCCTAGCCAGCTGTGCTCTGTGCCTGATAGCCATTCTTCCTGCACCTTTGTCTGGTCTCTACTTCTACGAGATTCTATAATACCATCATTTTTTTTGGCTTTCTTATATAAGTGAGGATCTTTGTTTTTCTGAGGTACTCATTTTAAGCTTTTATAACTGCATATTTAATATATATTGTTATGTATTCACATGAAACTAAGTCCCTACACAGAACCGCCAACAGCCTCCTAAGACCCAACAAAGCTCAGAGGTCCTCTATAGAATGTTCACAAATGGCTCATCTGCATTTTTCTCAATTAGTTCTATTATTTCCAGACCATTTAATAATAACAAACTATCTTTTATTCAATTTGACTCTCCATTTTCTTTAATTAGTAGTATTCAGTTTGCCTTCTGCTACATAGAACTGATGGCAATACCTCCAAAGACTTTGAGAAAGAAACAACGTAGAAGTCTTCTTCAGAATGCTCACACGTCTCCTCTCTGTTTGCTTTCCTTTTCACTTAAATTTATTATTCTCAGAGCATCTAAGAATAATAAAATTTTGTTCAATTTTATTTTCCATTTTCTTTAATTACCAGTGTAGAAACAGTTTTGCTTTTTGCTATATTTCACTGCAAATCCTTGAACTATGCTATACAAGGCTAAGTTAAATGTTTATAGGTTCTTTTTGGGGGGGATAAAGCACACCCCCATTTATTACATCTTAAGTTTCAAAAGGCTGATGTGAAAATAACTCTTTGAAAGTAACTCACTCATAAATTAGCTATTTTATATATGGTAAATAAAAAGGAGCACTGAAAGATGGACTCAACTACATTTATAGAATTTGTTTTGTTTAATTAGATCAAATTTATGGTTAATACAGAATTGTAGCAATTTAGTAGTACTTCAAGTTAATCATTATCACCTTGTTTTAGTCACATATCAGCATTTCTGTTTTTATTTAAAATCAGTTTAAGAAATGACTGAAAGCGGAATTCCAGCATTTAAAATTTCAGATCCATGACTTTATGCTAAACAAAATGATACACAGATTGTTTTCTTTTAGACAGGTTTAGAAGCGATATCTGGCAAAATGTGCCTTCTATCAAGTAGAATAAGAACAATTTACTATTGCTAATGGATTCAGGGATTTTGCATAGTCGAAGTAGTCAAATTGTCTGATACAAAAATACACATTGCATTCTGAGCCATCACAGTGCTAGGTTTGGAATAGAAGAGTGACTAAATATATTTTGAACATCACAAAGGCCGTGCTTCCTGCCTGGAGCCTGAACTTTGCTGTAGCCTTCATCTCATATTCTTACCTTATTCATGAGGAGCAGTGAGTCTCAATAAAATCTATGGGTTGTGTTATGTTTAAAAGCTCCTTACTGAACCAGTATGTTCACAGATAAGATCAATAATATACGGGTAAACCTTTGAAATTTAGTTTGGAAAGGAAGCCGTCTAATAAAACTCTGTTACTGAATTTTATACAATGTATACCATCCTTTTAACTTTATATTTGGGTCTCAGAGGATCAGAAGACACACTGAGCACATCTGCAATCTTCTGGATTAAACAATGACGGTTTTATGCAAACAGCTCTGAATGCATTTAAGCTTTATGGATTGTAAAGCCACTGCATAATGGCTACTTGTTTCATTCCTTTGTTAAGAGCCTTTGCCTAACCTTAAATTTTGAATTAAACATTTTGTGAGCACCTATTTAGTGGGACCATTAGTTCATGTTGCAGACTAAGAAGTGCTATAGTTCTGAAGTATGTTCCATTCAGTTTTTTTTTATAGAGTTGTTATCTAATACTGTACTTGCAAGGCCTTCAGTTATCAAACCATGTAAGTGCTAAATTCCTTTTGAAGCTTTCAAGAGGTATTTTAATTAAGTTTTCAAAATTGCTTTTGGATCATATTCACCATTCTTTACTGCTTTATTTCCTTTAACAAAATAGTAATTAAAATTAAATTTTAAAAGAAATAACCACAGTAGGTCATTCTTTTATTAACTTGAGATAGATAATGAACCTGTCCTATATAAAGGCTGAGCTAAATCTGCTGAGAGGCTGGGGATAGTGTATTTTAATTAAGGTAATCCTTATTTGCATCTAACAAACAGCATTGCTACTTAGAAATTTAAGACCTTAGTGATGCATATTAGTGCATTACCTCAACAAATCTAATGGAGATTTAATACTTGTGTTTTAAGGAGCAATTTGTCATAAATTAAGAGCATTTGCATAACAAATTCCAAAGATGTTATTCTTTGCAGTTTTCTATAATTAAGGAGCACATTAAACATTAAAATTTTATAATTTTTGTAGTGCTAGGAATGCTTGCTTTGTTATTAAACTGAGCCTCATTTTCAGCTGTGTATAACCCTATGGAAAAGTCCAGCTTTAATAAAGACATAATGAATGTACTGGCACCAAGATTTTTTTTTTCTTCTTAAATCTGAGAGATGGCTTCTGTATTTAAAGAATGTTTTAGCATGCATAATGCAACTCTGAAGGCATCCATTCAGTTGGATGGAAACTATTTATTTAATCATTTAAAAAGTAGGCCAAAGACACTCACCCCAACCACACTGTAAAATAGTTAGGAGCTGTATCTCATATAAATAAAGTGTTTCCTAATTGGAGGTATGGGTAGAATCTTTCTTTAGTCAGCTGAGTGTTTACAGGATAAATATCTACTTTAGTTATTTAAAGTAAAGGAATTAAAAAGCTCATTGTAATTAAGAATGACAACTTTATTCTCAAGGTTCCTTTTATTTTAGCCTTTACATTTTGTAGATCCAGAGAGAATGATTTTTCGCCCCCATTTTATTGATACACGTAAGCACAAAATTTAAGGTTTACAATGAAGTTGAACATTTCGTGCACATACGTATCTTAGAGAATGATTTTACGAAGTATAGCTGAGGGTCATGGTCAACAGCAGGGCCTACCGGTGTTCATGTGGATTTTTGACTTGTGATTTCAGGCTTCTGTCCCTTGGGCATTTTTTTTTTTTTTCTTGATCTGGGAGTGACTTAGAGGATGAGGGTTTCCTCGGAGAGGAAGGGATTTATATCTTCCTCAGTACTCCTCAGACTGAGGTGGTGTGCTCTTTCTTCTCTTTATTTTCTTCCATAAATTAACAAAATCCCTTTGCTTTTCCAGCTGAGAGGATAGGCTTGCATGTCTGTCACTGCTCTCTGGGGAGATGGTTGCCTCCTCCGGTTTGTAGTAGTTGAAAACAAATTCCCTTATGGCAGGGAAAACGAGTGTTTATTCAGAATTCATTAATGGATGTGATATTTCAAAGGGTTGATTTGCATCGTTTGGATATGGTCACTGTCTGTCATGTAATTATCAACTTTGTGTTGCATCAATTCTAACAATTGTTCCAAAATAGGTGTTTAGTTTGACGATGTTTTGGAGCCAGTATAGAAGGTGTTATTTCAAGCTATTCTTGTAACTGACAAATTTTCATACTACTGATGTATTTTTAATATTCATATAACTGACTCAGGTTAATAGTAATTATAATCTACTAAAACAAGTTGTATGTATATAAGAAACCATAGCAATAAACCATAGCAATAAAAGTGATACTTGAATTTTTTCTTCACTAGAAGGGTGAACTGAAGTGGAAATCATAGGCCCCTGAGAAAATTCAGGTATGTGTTCAAATTTCAAAACTGATGACTAGCTGGGTGATCTCTGGCTTTCCAGTGGACATTTGTGCATTGGAAATAATATTGAAACATTAAGTATTAATTTTGTATATCCTCACCTTTAAAACGGTAGGTCACTGTGGAAATTTCTGCCATTTCCTGAGCAGCTTCTATAGCAGCAGACTCTTCCCTGTGCTATTTTCACTCATCACCTGCTTACCTCTATCCTTCAGTGTTGATTTGTAATAAAATAATAATCAATTACAAAATAGACATGAGTAGCAGGCAAAGATCGAACGATCTAGATCACCTAGTCACCTGAGCAGATCATATCCCTGTGAGTGGCAGAACGCTGGAGTGTACAGGATCTAGAATTACCAATTGTTCCGTGGCCCTTGTATTTGCTGTTTAATCACATAAGCACAGTACTGTAAGCAAAATCCCAACCCGAGTCATGTCACATTAGAATTTCACTGTATTTATGAAGTGCTTTGAAGACACCGACTGTTTTACATTTTCCCCTACTCACTCAATGACCTCGGTCAGGACTACTTCCAGACTACGTTGTGTGGTTGCAGAGCTCTAGATAACTCGATAAAACCTGGTGATTGGCAGCTGATCAGCTAATAACACCATGCGGATTACTGGGTGATCAACTCTGTCTTCCATTGTGACCCTATAGCTAAAAGGAGCATCCAGCAATTCAGCATTTACTCAGTGCTTTCTGTGCATCAGACTATGAGAACTTCACTTGTATTAGTGTATTTAATTATTGCTCCTACTCCATGATGCTCATTTTTACTGCTATATCTATTTTGCATAGGAGAACACTGAGGACAAGAAAAAAGACACTGAGGTTTTTGAGAATAAAGTAGTTAAGTAAATTGTTCATAAAAGGAAGAATTCAGTTGCTCATCTAGGGGGACACCACAACCCAAGCTGTTATCCATTGTTGTTATTCTGCCACTTAAACTTTGTGGAGGGTCTCAGAAGAGTTGTCCTAAGGCTGCTGCTGGGGCCCAGATCCTTGCTTCAATGTTTACCTTTTCCATTTGTGGTAGAGGACGCCCATGGGAAAGGATGTAAGAAAAGCGGCAGAAAAGAAGCTTTGAAGTCAGCCAGATGTGATGTTGCATATTTCTTGGAAACTCCTTGAGGGACCTTCGGTACGCTGCTGAAGCCACTCAATTTCCTGCTCGGTAAGGTGTTGATATATTACCTCTGTCATCTGTATCATGGGCTGTTGCTTTGCATTGTCTAATGCCTGCTCTAGAGCTAGAGCCTTATATGTTGTAGCAATTACTATAATTTGTTGGCTTATTTCACCTCAGGACAATACGGAATCTAAATTGTACTCTGTTGCCAGAGTGCTACTGTTCGAAATTTAAGATTTGCTTTATATTTTATAATCTTGGTAGCCTACTTTGTCATTAACTTCTACAGTATGAGTTTTATAGCTGTGTTTTTGAGTACATATAACTTCTGGTTATACACATTTTTGGTCACAATATAATGATAAATATCTGCATGAGACTGGAGCCTCACTGCATAAATACGAAATGTTTTTTTTTTGAGGTACTTATTTGCAGTTAATCTCTATGATACCATTGTGGGTATTAGTAGTGATTAACTTGTTTTAGAAAGACAATGCTAATACATTATGCTTTCATTTGGAAAAGGGGAGGGAGCTGACATCTTTGTTTTAGTAAATATTCGGGTAGCATCTCTGTGTGCCAAGTACAGTGCTGCGTAGAGTTAGTACATCGCCAGGCAAGTGGTGGAGGCTGTCTGCGTTGCTGTATTGTGATGACCTGTGGTCCTGAGGCAGCAGGAAAGAGTGGCATATGTTGGGACAGAGGGTGACAGGTTGGCCTCTGTTTGCCTTTTGTGGTGTAACCACACTAATAACATCAGCAAAATCCCAACTTGAGTCCTGTCATGTTAGAATTTCATTGTATTTATAAAGTGCTGCGAAAATGTTGACTCATTTGAATTCTTTCCTATTATGCTATACATTTGTGTATAGTTATATATTGTTCTTATTTGATTTTGGGGTACATTTTGCCTTACCTATAATATCATTTTCTGTCATCTTGCTACACCAACACAGAAGAGCTTATTTTTAAAAAGTTATTAATAATTTCCAGATAAAATGTGTGATGGCGAATGTTTACTTTTACTACAGGAAAGGACACGTTTTCACTTAACCACTCTAAAATAGCCCCAACCATTGAATGCACTTATCCCGTTACTCTTTTCACTGTCTGAGGCAGTTCTGGAAGTACTCTTTGGTATCTCATTACAAAATACAGCAAATGCTGCTGCCAGCCATCCAAAGGAAAGGCAGGCTCACAAAAACATTACAGTGAGGGCTGGGGGCATAGCTCATTGGTTGAGGTCTTGCCTAGCATGTGCAAGGCCATGGGTTCATCCCCAGTACCATGAAAGTTAGGGTGCCTACTCGTGTAGGCCTGGAATCCTCTCACTTGGGAGGCTGAGGCAGGAGGATTGCTGTGAGTTTGAGGCCGGCCTGTGCTACATAGTGAATTCAGGACCAGCCTGGATTATGGAGTGACATCTTGCCTCAAAACAAACAAAAAATTAATGTGCATCCATCTTACTCACTGGGTCCAGTACCATAGGAATTCTGTCTCTTCCCTGAAGTCAAAATAACCATGAGAGGTAAAGAATTTAAATCACTTCAGGACATTAGGGCAGCCATGAAAGTGAAACTAAAAATACTCATGAAAGAAGACTTCCAGAACTGCCTCAAAAAGTGGTAAAACAATGGGGTGTGTTTGAAGTGAGGGGAGTATTTTGAGAGGAATTAATGCCGAATTATACTTTTCTGTAATAAATTTTTAAAAAATAACACTATTTTTAATCACATCATACTATAAAGAAATTGTCCTTTCCCTTTGGATATTCCCATCTGTTTCTGCGATAGCAATCAGAGGTACTGATTCAATTACAAACAAGGAAAGGGCAAACGTGTCATGAAATCATGGTTCTTTAGGTTTGTTTTTTTCCTCACCATCTTATTATTATTTTGCTTTTAATATTTGCTACTATAAAAATATCAACCTTTAAAATTCATTGCACAGTTGCTTACAGCATTGAGGATTGCCAAATTACAGCATTCTGAACGCTTATAAATTTTGGGGCATCTCCCGTAGTCTATTGATATTCCCTGAAGAAGAAGAAAATTAAGATCGTTGCTTTCTCCTTCAGCTATTGTTCACAGAAAGAACAGATCTGTTTGTTGGAAAGAAACCCTTGGAGAGGAGAGACCGGGAGCTTGGGGGATAGGATAGCCTGTGGTTCAGGGAGCTCTGATGTGGTGGTCACTAGGAGAACCAGGTCTGTCCGTAACCATGAGGTGCCTAAGATCTGAGGAGAATTTTGTGTGAACTGTCAGTTGGAAGCTGGGACAGTGTTCCATTAGTAATGAATTGTGGGACTGCTTTCATTAATTTCTTCATCTCAGTCACCACATATTAGTGTAAGTTACTCAACCAAACATCAAAAGAACTATCATGTTTTAACCTTTTGTCTTTTACCACGTGACAAGGAACAGCAGAAAAATAAATTAGTGTAACATTCCTCTTAAAAATGACTGAAGATAAGGAGTGGACATAATTTTTCCTGTTTTTAATTTAATAGCAGGTTTATAGTTTTATGCAAAGCCATTCACATTACATTTGACCCTCTGGGAACTGCTACTTCTTTCCCGTGGATATAATTTTGAGTCTTTAATAATCTGTTGTTAAATCCAGTCAGAGTTTGATTAATGAATTGTGATGAATCAGTGCATTAATTTGCAGGTTTGGTCTAATGCCCTGCAAGGCTGCGTGGCTGCAGATGTTTATTAAAGCGAGACTCTTAAGGAGAAGCCATTGGATGGCAGTGTGCCCCAAATAATGGACGAGGTGCACATTTGGATGGACTTTCTAGTTCTAATGATGCTTCCTGGAAGTGACTGCTGAGGAATGTTGAGGACAAAATTCCGATTCTGCTTGTTGTCCCAGGCGAGTGGGCTACAGACCCCTGAGGAGGGTCTCTGAATAGAACTCACAGGATCTGTGAATTTACATAGAATAAAAGGATAATCTTTATTTTGTTGAATCTTTAACTGAAATTCAGCATTCTGCTTGATTACAAGTGTAGTCACCAGCCCACAGAATTGTTAGCCACATCTGTTATTTGCCATCGCTAGAAATCAAAAGTATTTTCATAACACGTGAGAGGGCTGCGGGTACCTCAACTTATCATTTTATGTTTATCATGACTTTAAAGTTGTCATTAGGGCAGCTGCCTGACTTGTTATTTAATATGTATATACGTTATTATACCTATCAGTAATTTTAAAAGAATGTTATCCCAAGGTAAGTGATTTTATTTATAATCTTATTTACATGTATAAAAATGTAACTCTGAGAAGGGGGTCTAAGGCCCTCCCATGGTGAAAGACCCCACTGGTAGAGTGCTGCTATCATTTCTTTCTGAGTGCTGGTATTTTACATATTCCTCAGGTTCTGCTTAGAGAAACAGGTTCAAAGGTTAGGTGTGTCACGAAGGTGGCTTTGGGTGAGCCTAAATTGAGCTGGATTAATAACCACTGTCCTCAGCTACTTCCTCCTCATCTTCTCTCCCCACTCCCCCAAATCTCCCAGAAGGGATACATTGTCTAATTCACTGATATTTCCCCAGTACATATTACATTGTTGGACACATCAGAAGCATTTAAGCAATAATGAACAAATGTTAGCTTTAGGAGGAAGGAATTTTTTGTTTCATTTGAATGAATCTGAATTTTAAAATCGCTTGTAAAAATGAAACAAAAATCTGGGACCCACATGCTAAAGCATTTATTGCATTGTAAAAGGTATTTACAAGGCATTAGAAATGTTTATAGAAACTGATATGAAGTAGTTTATTGTCCAGCCGCTCAAATTTATCAGGGCACAGCAGAATCTCATAACTAATTTATTTCTAAGCATTGTTACAATTAAACAAAGAGAACTGAATTCTCCAAAGGCAAATGTAGCTGCAGAGATATAGGAAAATTAGATTAAGGAAGATTAGCATGTGTATTGGGAATGTGGATAAGTATGTGGACATGTTTGTGTGTTACTGTGTGTAAAAAGCCCCCAGCCTGTGAGATTCTTTAGGGCTGCATGTTGCCTTGGAGATTATTTTTCAATTTAATTTAACAAGTATTGAAACTGAAGCACAAAGAGGTTAAAGGACCAGTGACCTCCTAATTGCTAAATCCAGATCTTACCTGATTTGGCCACACTATTGCATTTTATGTTGTTTACCTTTGTGTTTTTCTGGAACCCTGTGTATAGGCTATTCCTGCCCCTCAGGGTGTCCCTGTCTTTTACCTCTTCCAATTCCTATCCCAATTTTCCTTTTAGGAAAGTACATCTTTTAAATATTTCTAGTCTCTACATCTTAAATAGAGCTGTGTTCTGGTTCGGTGTTTCTCAAAAAATTCCTTTTAATCATTGCTCTTCCAAATAAGTCTATTTTAGACATTCTCCACCATTGATTCCTCCTTGTCCTTTCTTTGGATGAGATTTTAATAACAAAGAGATGATGCCTATCTGTTTATGTACTGTTACATTTTGAAAGAACAAACCACTATAATATCTAAGATTTTTTTTTCAACTTCAAAGTGAACTGATTATTCCAGTTATCACCAGATTATCCCAATCTTGGGATTCAAACAAGGTTATAAAGAACTTTAAATTTTACTCACTTGACTTAGGAGAAAATTTCAGTCTTCCTTATGTGATTTGCTCACTATCCAATCCTTTCGTGTGTGTCTCCTGTATATCTCTATATTACATTCCTAAGAGCACATGATAGATTTTGTTTATCGAGGACCCAGTGCTATTCCACTCATCGAGGAGCATGGTCCCTAAGCTTTTGACGCCAGGACTAGTTTAGTCCAAGACCATTCTCCCAAGGACTTGGGGGGGGGGGTGGTTAAAGGGGTTTGCAGTGTATTTGTTATGCATTAGGTTGTTGGAGGACAGCTTTGAAACGGGAGCAGCAGCAGGAGGGGGGTGAGAGCAGAGCTCTGCATCCTGCCAAATCAGCAGTGGAATCAGAACCTAGTAGGAGCGTGCGACAGGAGGCAGAGCTTTGCTTGCTGCTTACCTCCTGTTCCCTGTCCATCTGTCCTGGTGGCCTGGCCCTTCCAAGGCCAGGAATCAGTACTGGCCTACAATCTGGGAGTTGGGAACCTCTGTCATGGGACACATTCCATGAATGGCATCTACATGGAGGCATTTATTCTGGACACCAGTGACAATAGAACAAAACAAAGAAACTTTGTGTTTTGGAGATTATATTTTAGTGAGTGAATATAGACAGTGAAGAAGTACAGTGTATACTATGTAAATGTAGGTAAAAACAGGGAAAAATATAAGGTAGAAAAAGGGAAATGACAGTTGGTTCTAACGCAAGTGTTTTTTTTTTCTGTCCAAACTTGCTCTGTGTTCAGTTATTCTTGTTTTAGCTAATGACATCCCCATTTATTTTTCAGTTCTCTGAATCAAAACACTAGAAATCATCCTTCATTCAACCTATTAGGAAATTTTATTTCATTTTTTGCCTTCAATATATATCCAGAGTTTGGCCATCACTACCTCCACAGATACTTCTTTGGTTCAAGCCACCATAATCTTTCACCTGTATTACTGGGTCTTTTTTCAACCCTTGCTTTACATCTCACTTTCAATCAGCAGCTGAAAAGAGTCTTTTAAAATGTAAGTCAAATCATGCAACTTTCTCTTCAGAACATTCCAGTGGCCTCATTTTTCTCATTCTAAAGGTCAAGTTCCTTGAAATTGTTCCCATGGTTTTGTGATTTGGGGCCACATTCCCTCCTCCACCTCACCCTTGCTTTCCTGACCTCACCTCTAGTTTCTTTTTTCTTTCCTCTAAAATGGCCAAGCCCTATGAACTTGGTTTGTTGTGGATATTCCTGGTTTTAGCACTGAAAATCACATATTCTAGGAAATATCTGAGTCCCTTGAAAACTTGGACAGCTGCTAGCCCCTACACACCATGCTAGCCGCATATGTCTGTTCATAAGTCAAGTCCACCTTTAGCCCTTGCTCTTGATCTCTGTGTGGAATGCTCTGCTCCCACATCTACATGACAAATTCTTTGACTACTGTTAATATTTTGCTCAGACGTCATCTTACTAACACTTCCCTGAAACTTTATGTAGAATTACACCTCACTTTTTGTTTCCCTGAGGAGTGGCAAATTATTTGAAAATGTGTATGTAAAATTATGTAAGGGAAATTTTAGGTAGGCTTATGGAATCAGGGATGGAGGGACCAAAACAGCCACCTGTGGGGCAACAGCTGGAGCATCCAAGATGGTTGTGTGCATGTGGGAGAACTGGAGGAGCCAGAGGCTGCTCAGGCAGAAGAAGGGGGTTGAGGATGTCACACTAGTCCAGGGCTGAAGACCTGGAAGCTCACCATAGAACTATCAGTGCAAGGGTTGGCAGGAGACCGGTATCCAGAGGCAATGGCGAGACAGGAGCTCTTCTGGAAAAGGGACCCTTCCTTCTTCTTTCCTTTTTATTTCATTCAGGCTCTATGGCCATTGGTTGTTCCACCTGTCTCTGGGATGGATCTTACCCCTCAGTTTGCTGACTTTAGTCACCCATTGACATACCCAAAGCTGCGCCTTATTGACCTGCTTTGTGTTTTCTAATTTAGTGAAAGTGTGATTAATGGTCAGTCACAAAAACTTTGCCACACAAAACCCTTGCCACAGTGTTTTTCATAACATTTATTTACTCCTGACAAACTATAAATTAATGCATTTATGCTTACTATTTATTTCTTCCTGCTCGGATGTAAGTGTCATGAATGCACAAACCTGTATTTTGTTTACTGTTTTGTCTTGAGTACCTAGCACAACACCTGGCTTGTACTGGTGCAGAATACATGTTTGGTGGATCGAACTGGCAAGGAGTTGCAGGTTGTTGTAGGTAGGCAGGTTGCATTTATAGATAAAGTCAGGGAAGATGAGATTTGAGAGAATACCTGTAAAAGTGTAGGGGAAGAACCGTCCAGGAGGAGGAAATGGCAGGTGCAAATGTCATGGAGAAATGTTCCAGCGATAACAGAGAAGCAGAATAGCAAGCAGGGGCTGGAGGGAGGCAAAGCAGGGGAGCCGGGGGTGGTTCGCATTACATTGAGGAAAAAGTCATACAATTATTTGGCCTTTATTGTGAGTGAAATGAGAAGCCAATTGGATGATTTTGTTGGCACTGGTGATGTGATGTGATTCATGTTTACCAGCTCCCCCTGGGGACTGTATGGACAGCAGACTATATGAACTGAGTGCAGAAGAAGGGAAAGTAGTCAAAGAACTCTGAAATAAATAAAGGCCTGCTGTTTTTTTGAACAAGATTAGTACCTGAAGAAGTAGTGAGAAATGGCCAGATATATTATATCTCTATATATTTGGAATGACAGCCAATGTGAAATGCTGATAATCTGTAGGTAGAAGTGAGAAAAAAAGTAAGATGTAGTTCTTAGTTTTTTAAATGAAATCCTTTTCTTGAAGTATGATATGAATATAAGAAAGCGCCCAAATCATAAATATATAAATTGTTGAATTTTTCGTAGAGGAAAAAAACGCTCACATAGTCACTTGCCCAGCAACACATGGAACCCTAGTAGCTTCCAAGAAACCCTATTATGACACCGCTTAGTCATCATCCACCCTTCCAAGAGCAGTTGCCAGCATTGGCTTCTGCTGCTAAGCACTTCCTAACAAGCATTCTGCTATTCTAATCGCTCATGTTTTCATTGTCATTTATTTAAAAATATTGTCATTTCTTCTTTTGCAAATTTCTTAATATTTGGGGGATGTTCTCAATATCAATTTGTTGTTGATTTCTAGCTTAATTCTACTGAGTCCAAGAAATACATTAATGATTTCAGTTTTTTAAAACTTTTTGGGACTTAAGAACTTGTTTCATGCTCCAGCACATGACTTGTTTTGGGAAATGTCTCATGTTCCCTTATTTGATGCAGATTTTTATATATCATTTAAGTTTATTAATTATATCCTTTAGACTGATCATTTAATAAGTAATTGAGAAAAATGTGTTAAAAATCTTCCATTATCACTGTGGGTTCACCTTTTTATACTTTAGTTTTATCAATTTTTGCGAGAACACAAATTTGAAATTGTCATTTCTTTCTGATAGACCAAATGTGAACATCATTATGAAATGTTCATTATGTTTGGTAATAGTTTTTACATAGCTCTTCTTCCATTCCTTTCTCTCTCTCTTTCTTGAAACAAGGTACCACTATGTAGTCCAGGCTGATCCTAAATTCACTATGTAGGCCATGCTGGCCTCAAACTCAAGGCAGTCCTCCTGCTTCAGCTTCCCAAATGCTGGGATTGCAGGCGTATACCACCATTCCCAGTTTATGTGGAGCTGGGGAATTGAACCCAGGACCTCGTCCTTGCTAGAAGAGTGCTTTGACCACTGACTTCCATGGCCACAACCCCTTTCCATTCTTGTCTTGTCAGTCTTTCTACAAGATGAATTGTTTAGATAACGTATGGTTAAATCTATTTTTTTTTTCATTTAGTTGGGCAGGCTTCCCTCTTTTTTATTGAAGCATTTAGTACATTTACATTTAATGCAGTTACTGATTTGTTAGCAATTATATTTACTGAGTATAATAGCAGTACTCATCTTTTACTGATAACAACTACTGTACATTAGTAATTTTAAGTCTTCCCAGGCATTACTAGGATTTGTGAGCCCATTAAATCTATTTATCCCCTGTGGCAATTTGGGGTTAGTATTATCATGCACTAAGTTATATGTATTTTAAACTCCACAGAATATTATTTTGTAGTCAATTTACATTTATACTTGTGTTTACCTTCTTATTGCTCTTTGTTTCTTACTGAATTTCAGTTTTTCTGTGTGGGATCATTGCCTGTCTGAAGAACTGCCTTTGGTATTTCTTTTAGCATGGATGTGCTGACAACAAAATCTTTTAAAGAATGCTTTTACATTTGAAGGATATTCTCAATAGCTATAGAAGACTAAGTTGTCAGCAGTTTCTTTCAGCACTGCAAGATGTCATTCTATTTTTTCCCCGGATTCCATGGTTCCTCTCGAGAACTCAGGTGAAGCCCCTTTGAAGGTGCTGTTCTCTTTTATCTGCCTGTTCTTATGGTTCAGGATTTGCTTGTGTCAAGACTGATGTGGCTAGTAATATAATCATTCCACTACGGGTTGGATGCCCTTCATTGGTTTTGAACATTTTTCACGTGTCATCCCTTCATATGTTGCTGCTGCCTCCATTTGCTCTCCAACGCACTTCCGGGTCTTCAGGTATGCTTATGTTAGGTTTTGCCGTTTCCCCTGTGTCTCTTCTCTTTTCTGTCTTTTTGTTCCATTTTTTTCATGTTATGATTCAGTCTGTGCATTGTCAGGTGCACTGTGCTACATTGCTAATCTTTCTTTCGCCTGTATTTAATCTGCTATTAAGTTCATCTGTTCAATTCTTGACTTTAGTATGTTTTTATTTTCAGTTATAAAACTTCCACTGTGTTTAGATCCCATTTGTCTGGTGAAGCTATCTTGTCATCTATTTTTTGAAAATATTAGATTATACTTGGCAGCTCTCTCTATAGGTTATCTGTAGTTATGCTTATATTGTTTATATTTTTGTCTTTTTGTCCTTTTTCTTGGTCCATGCATTGAAAAAAATGAGCACCAGATATTTTGTTGAAAAAGTTGTAGTGAGTACTATGTTCCTAGAGAGATTTCACTTTAAAAGGTGGCAGAGAGCTAGAACAGGGCAAGAAATTCAGTTCAATCTGTGTGTGAATGAAAGGGATTGGCTTACAGAATGTGTTAAATTCTAAGGTTCTCTGCCTGGGACCCTGCCCAAAACACAAGCTGGGTTATCTTGAATAGATTACTTAATATTTCAATTCACCAAATTTCTCATACCACAGAGAAAAGAATAGTATTTTCTTCATAGGGTGATCAAGAAGATTAAGTGAGTTAATGGATGGAAGTACTTAAAATGGCACCCAATTCATACTAAATGGTTAATAATTGTTTACTAGCATAGTTATTAATTCTTATCTGATTGGATAAAAACGTATGGCCAAATTTTTCTCATTTCCCATTCCTACATTTTTGAAAATTAGTGTGTGGGAAAACATTGTATTTCGTTAGAAGATAGAATCAGGAAATAGGCTGGAATTCCAAAACTGAAAGCTCTAGGTATTATTGATCATAGAGTCAAGAGGTAATGTGCATACCTTGGTGCTGGTCTGTGGTTATGCTAGATAAATTCCTACCTGTAGTTCAGTCAATTCTCATACTGTGAGGTGGACTCCAAGATGCAAATCTTCCATGACAGAAGAGATTCTGAGGATTGGTCAATTTCTTACCTGACGTGTCTGAGATGGGAGTAAGGGGTGATTAGAGGAAGCTTGGCCCAAGAAGGGGGAGTAATTGACCCTGCATACTCTATTTATGTTTTGGGCTTTGACTTTACTTCCTTCTGGTTTGGTGCAGTCTTGAGCTAGGCTCCAAGAAAGATGTTCTGTCAAATCAAGACTTAGACACAATTTCATTAGAAAAGTTCCCAGCTAATGTTTCTTATCATTCTTACAAGACTCATCCTAGTAGGATCATTTTGATCGGATTCAAGGTACATGATTATGCCACAGACATTGTACATGAAGCAATTTGGGTTTTGACTGGTGATAAATTGATAATCACCTATCCAGCTAAGCCAGTCCGCAGAGAGGCAGTTAATATTGTGAAACTTCAATAAAGTCGGCTGTCAATGCAATAGATAGTGCAGGTGAACTCCTTGATCTCTCATTGTAATCCTTTGAATCTCTGTTATCCATCACTCTATAATACATTTGTTTAGCAGGGAAATAGGCTTCTAAAATCTTGCCATCAAAGTAAGCCTCAACAATAACAATTCGAAACCTGACACAAGTCTCAACAACACTGTCAGAACACTATTTAGCTATCAAATTTAGTGAGGTGATGTAAATTTACAGAAGGCCGGCGAGAGACTGCAAAGTGCTCCCCTTTGTGTATTTGGACAATAAGAAGTGTGAGAAGCGCATTCTTCCGCACTTGCCTTCCCAATCTGGCATTTGAGTAGTAGGTTTTGGTTTTAAGCCTTCTTCTTTTCTGACAGGTCAAAATGTTGACATTCAGAAGTTTGAGATTTTCCTAAATCTTAATATGAGTAAGAATGAAATTATAGAAGATACAGTTTTGTTTTCACAAATGGAAGCAGAAGGGTATCTTGGTGATGAAGCCTTGCCTAAAATGAGTAAGGACATAGTTTCAACTCCCAGTACAAAAACAAGACAAAAGCAAACAACCAAACAAAAAGAAACAGAGGCTGCACTGCTACAAAGCAAGTAATACTGGCAGGCACTTGTTTTTTTAATTCAAGAAAAAGAACTTTTAAGAAGTTATCTTGTGCTTGATTACATTTTCAAAATTAGCTGTAACATCAGTAATTCTTTCTGGAGAAGATGTATTCCACACAGATCAAAATTCAAGAGTGAAATCAGACATGGCTCCAGTTAGCACTTAAAAAGTGTTACCTTTCATGAAGAAACCATACGGTCTTTCCCTAGTATATTTTCAATTTATATGAACATTCTAATGAGTGATTTTATTGTGTGTGGTTAAATTTCCTTAGGGAGGAATTTTTTTTCCTATTTAATTTCAGAAATAGGGTAAGTCTAAGTCCTTCTTTAAGAACCTAAAGAAATACTTCCTGTGTTTAAATTAAAAGTTACTTAAAACAGCTGTACTAATTAGAATTCCAGTGAAACAAGCTTGGAAAAGTTTCTGACTGTGTTTGAATCCACTTCTCTCCTACTCCTGGTGGGAATTTTGTAGGAATTTTGCATAGTTTCCCTAGGTGGTCAATTATAGACCTTCTTTTCTCAAATATCAAATGCATAAAGGGAAATATATTCTTTAAGCCATGGTTTAAGGCACAGTGATTCAACCAAATGTTTCTTAGAGTTTTGAGAAATCTTGGTTTCCCTCATCTTTATTGAGAATTGCCTTGGAAGTATGGAATCATACCTGAGGACATAGATGTCTTTTCATACAGC
Organism: Ctenodactylus gundi; assembly: GCA_004027205.1. NCBI lineage: Eukaryota > Metazoa > Chordata > Mammalia > Rodentia > Ctenodactylidae > Ctenodactylus > Ctenodactylus gundi. The sequence goes on from PVKB01000125.1 coordinate 413,968, forward strand.
AAGCGTGTTGAGGACAGACACATGTATGTTTGTGTATGTGACAGTGTATCTCCTCTCAGAGTACCATGCACAGTATTTTTGTACAAAATATCTGTTTAAATATGTGTAATTACATTTTTTTGGTGTATATTCTTTGGAACAATACTTTCCAGAACATTGTTACCATTTAAAAAAAATGAGTCCTTACAAGATATAAGGTCATTTCACTTGTAATTCATTTTCATACCAATAGGACCTTCCTGGTGTCCATAGGAGATTTTTAGCTAATAGAATGTTTGCTTTTTTGACCCTATTCTAACTAAATTTATGAAAATGTTACAAAGCATGGAGGTAAGATTAATATTTCACAAAGATTTCTTACGTATGTTGCCTTATTATTTCCAAAAAGAAAATATATCTAACATGGCAATGAAAGCAAACTTTCACAGACTTATTGAAGGCATTGAATAATATTTTTAATCATAGTAATAAGCAATAGGTTGAAATGTTCAGAAGAGATACTGTGATAATATCTAATGTTTATTGAATACTATATTCTTTTTTATTTTCACGTTCTAGAATTCATTTAATCCTTTCAAACAACATGGCACCACGATTAACATTTTTATTTGAAGCTGAAGTTCAATATTTTCATCTGGGGAAGTTATGGTTTAGGCAGCAGGGAAAATTGTACCAATACGAACAATTCATTTTTATTTTTATCTCCTGTCAAGATTGCATCATTTTATTGTAGTAAAGTGTAAGTGAGACAACATTGATCATATCAGCAATTTTTAAAATATCCAGTTCCATGGCACTAAGTACACTCTCATTGTTGTGCTACTATCCCTACTACCTATTTCTGGAATCTTTTTCATCTTCCCACACTGCAAGTCTTTATCCGTCAGAACATAATCACTCATTTTTCTTTCATTCCAACCTCTACAACCACCATCTTACTTTCAGTCTCCATAGATAAGACTACTCTAGGTCCTAGATGAGCTGCAGTTCTAATTTCTAGGAATATTGTCCTCTAGAGCTAGACCATAGTTTTCATCCAACAGTTTGCTTTTTCACACGTGGCCAGCTACACGTAGGTCCAGCATAATATCTTTCATAGATACGTGATGCTATGCTAATTTTCATAGTTACATTAAAGGCTTTGAATCATTTCATAACTTCTCATCAGGTTCTCTGTCAGTCTTTCTAGTCTTTGTATCCTAGCTATTTTCTTTTTCTAGCCCACATGTAATTCTCTGTTCTGGGACATCCTTGGCCCTTGAACTGTAAGGAATGTGAAGAGCTTACTGAGACACTTCTTTTTGTGAGATGCTCCCAGTGGGTAGTCACATGATAAGTGGAATGTCATCATCATGTGACAAGTCAGTGTCCCTGGAGTCAGACTCTTATCAGTCCATAGGGCAGTCAGAGAAACTGTTCAAACAAAGAACATCCAAAAGTGGGATTCAGAGGTATAAGCCAACGCTGTTGTTCACCACACAAAAAGTGAACTGAAGATGATGCTAAATTATTTTAATAAATAAGCATACAGATAAGTGTATAAGACTTGAGAATGAAGCATGGCCCCTTCGATTATGATGATGTGATTATGACAAGGTATCACCAGGTAAGCAAGAGCAAAGACACTGGAACTCCTGTTCCTCACTGGGCATGGCTGTGCATAGGAATCTTCCAGTAAGCGTTTATCCTGAATACATGAAGTTGCCGTTAAGGAAGATTTTCCAGGATACAAGACCTAAACATCAAAACATGGTCAATTCAAGAGAACTTTAACACTGGTTTTATTTTCGCAGTTCAAGTGGCAGTGGGACAGATAGTAACTAAGTACTTGCTCTCTTAAAGATTTCCTTGTCTGCTCACTAATATTCTTTAACAAAATCTACATAGGTTATATCATTGAAATTTCCCCCTTTTTTCCTCTTCTCTGTTTTTTTCAACTCACCCCTATTAAATATGCTTTATATATGTTGGCATACACAGAGTTTCTGATTTTGGAGATTATTTGAAAATGGGAGAAGTACAGAAAAAAATCTAGTTGGTTTGATGAAGTATGTAAGGTCATTTGAAGAAAGACTTACTGCTTGTTCCCTTATTTAGGAGGTTTAATAAGATGAAAAATGGATTCCTCAACAGGATAAACTGACTTCCTCAGGAAAGGAAGAGTGAGCAGTGAATTTCCTTTGTGCAGTAAGATGCTCTATAACAGTCTTGAAAAGATCTAAGTCTTACCTCTGGCATCCCCACTTGATATCCACAGGTCTATAGTCTATAATCATACCTAAAAACTGACAGCCCACTGCCTCCTTCTCAGCATCCTTTAGAGCAATGTCAATTGGTCAGCTAATATTTAGGTTATCTTTAGGTCAAGCAAGGATTTGATTTTGTTTTAGGCATTACCCTATTGGTGCAAACTGTTGGGTGAGTATAATGGGGAAGAAGGATTATAAAGTTCATTTGCTTGAACTTTCATTATTTGATCTATTCTATAATTATTTCAGATATTCTGAAGTTCATAAAGTTAGGTTTATTGAGTTTTGGGTTATTATTTCTAGTCACCACTGGAATATGTAGAGAAAAATTAATGTAACATCTGAAAAGTAATTCTTTTAAAATTATGAGTAGAATATTATCATATCTTAGGAAATCTGTAGATTAAAAATGTGTTTTCAAAAATTAGCTTAAAAATATAAATTAGTTATAATTGTCCAGTGGGTTAGGAAACTCACACTTTTAGTAATAATCCTTTTTACTTGGGATGAAAATAACCCCTTCTTGGATCGTACTGCATTTAGATATAGTTGGACTAATTGAGGGTATAGTTAGAACTCTACCAAAGGGACAAAAATTACAAGGTACTTAAACAGAAATGCTCAAGTGATCTTGGTCAAGGAGGCTGTAGTATCTAGAAGATTGCATCTGTTGCATCTGTTTACCTATAAAAGCCTTCAACCTATCTGTCTTTATAGATGTGTACTAGTCCATTGTGTATAAATACCATAATTTATGTATCCATTGGTTTGTTGATAGGTATTTTGGTGTCTTCCACATTTTAGCTATTGTTAGTTGTGCTGCTATGAACATGGGTATGCATATATCTCTATATATTGCTTTTAATTCTTTTGGGAAAATTCCCAGAAGAGGTATTGCTGGATCAAAGGGGATATTTCTTTCCAGTGTTTTGAGAAACTTCCATATTGCTTTTCGTAGTGGTTGTACCAGTTTACATTCCCACCAGCAGTGCAGGAGAGTTTCTTTTTCCCCTCAGCTTCGCTGATTGCTGATCGCTGTTTGTGTTCTTGACATATGCCAATCTCTCTGGAGTTAGATGTTATCTTAGTGATGTTTTGATTTGCATTTCTCTTGTGGCTAAGGATGTTGAACATCTTTTCATGTATTTATTGTCCATTTGAACTTCTTCGTCTGTGAACTGCCTATTCATTTCCTTTGCCTATTTTTCAATTAGATCTTTTATTTTGAGGGGCTTACTTTTCCTCAGTTCCCTGTCTATTCTGCATATGAGCCTGCTATCTGATATATTGGTGGTGAATATTTTTTTTCCAGTCTGTCAGCTCTCTTTTTAAACTGTTGATAATTTCCTTTGCCATGCAGAAACTTTTTAATTTGACATAACCTCATTTGTTAATTCTGGGGGCTATTTCTTTTGCTTTTGGTGTCTTATTAAGAAAGTCCTTGCCTACACCTATGTCTTTTAGATATTTGCCTAATTTGTCTACCAGAAGGTTCAGTGTTTCAGTTTTAATAACTAGGTATTTGATCCACTTTGACTTGATTTTGGTGAATGGTGACAGGTGTGTGTTTATATTCATTCTTTTGCATGTGGATGTCCAATTTTCCCGGCACCATTTGTTGAAAAGGCTGTCCTTTTTCCAGTGTATGCTTCTGGCTCTTTTGTCGAAGATTAGGTAACTGAGGGTATTTGAGTTTGTCTCTGCATCCTCAGTTCTGTTCCACTGGTCTGTTTGTCTGTTTTTGTGCCAGTACTATATATATGTTGTAAGAGAAATGACTTCTCTTGTAAAAGTGTCATCTTTCTTCTCAACTCTGTCTCCTCCTCTGATGTCTTCAACTCAGTCGAAGTTGTCACAGGTTATGTTGTCCTCTACTCCTAACATCTGGGAATCATACAAGATTTCTCTTCCTCTTACACAAGTTCATGTCTGTTAAGTTACCCATTTATATTTCAGATTCACTCTCTGGGTATTTTTTAAAGCTTTTGTCTTCTTTTCTCCAATCCCATTTCCACCACCAAAATTCAGATTCTTCTCTCTGTCTCTTGGGCAGTCTCAGCAGATTCAATCCTTTCATGTTCAGTTTCTCCTCCAAATCCTTGTACTTACTTGGATGTACAGTTTTTTTGATTGAACACCAATATTTGAAATTCTTGAGACCAGAGGTGTTTCAGATTTTGGAATGATTTTGGAATAGTCGTATAGACTTATCAGTTGGGTACATAATCTGAAAATTCAGAGTCTGAAAAGTTGTAAAATCAAGAGCATTTTGAGTGTTGTGCTATTCAGAAAGTTTCAGATTTTAGAGCATTTTGGGCTTTGATTTTTTTCCTTAGAGTCCTTCAACTTGTTTCATGCGTTTTGACACTCCTGTTTCTTATGGGTGGGACTCTCCCATAATTTTCTCTTTTCCTGTTTTCTGTAGCTAATTTCTAATCATTCTTTATAACTCAATGCAAGTGTTTTTCAATAGAAAGACTTCAATGACCCCCTGCTGAGCTAAGGTCTTACTCTGTCTCTTAGGATTGCACTGGATACCCCATTACATTGAAATTACCTAGAATATCTGACTCCTCCACTACATTGTAACTCATTGGAGATCAAGTCTTATTTCTCTTTATGCCTCATGCTTTATACCTACGGCTTGGTACCCACTAGGCCGCAATCTATTATGAGATTCTTCTTAGTCTCAGCACATCGATTGGATCAGCCCATTGACTCAGTTTCACATGAGATCAGCCAAGAGATCAAAGTGGCCTAAGGGGCAAGCAGGGGTTAACGTGAAGTACAATACTTTCAAAAATAAAACCACTTTAAAAACATAAAACAGTATTGATTTTATTCTAGTACTTATAAAGATTTTTAAAGCTTTAACAATGATTTGCTTTACCTCTTAATAAACCACAACACTTAAGAAAAGTCAAAATGCATAAGTGAAGGGTATTGAATAAATTCACTCAAGTAGACATCTGAGTCTTTTGAGTAAATTTCCCATTGTTTTTTGTGTTAATCTTCATGGTGAGTGAAAGCTTGCTGTGGCCCCTAGGTCTGGGGTCTGGCACATTGGAGAATTTCAGTGAGTAAAATCATCTCTTTACTATGCTCCTTTCCTGCTCTTTGCTGGGCACTGTAGACTGTGTGACACTTTGTGTGAATGGGAAGGCAACCCTCTGGGGCCATCTCACCCCAAAGACACTGGGCTTATTGATAGACTTACATTTGTCTGCTAAGGAAAAGGTGCCTGTCCTCTGGGTGGATGACCTCAAGGGAATGCAGTTGGATTTGAGCCTCTCTCGCAGATACCTTGGCAAGGTGCACAGATTTATCCCAACTAAAGCAAGCAAAGAGCTGTGCATTTCTTCCCTGTCCCAAAGGACAATGAATCGATGGCTGCCGAGCAAGCAGGAGAGGGAGAGTCACGGTCTCTCTGAAGAATGATGGTGCTTTCCTGTCAAGCTTGACTGGCCGTTCTGGTGGGGCCTGGCAGTGGCATTCTGTGGTAGTTTCTGAGCTCTGACCCAGAGAAATCCCTTCTTTGTCACTTTGTGGAGCTCATTTTGCTAAGTGACAAAACTGAGTCTGTCACAACATGAGCCAGGCGAAATGGTGATCGCCCACTCCTCTGCACAGAGCCTCTTCCTTTGAATGCACTCTGTGATAAGCATTGCTCACGAGCAGTTAATTATTGGTCTTCATGCATAAAATGAATGTGACATTTGAGACAGATGTTTATTGTTTGTTACACATATATTTTTCAAAACTCTAGCTGCTGAAATAGACTGAAATTACCATCACAAAGCCCCACATTTGTACATTCAGGGTCATGTTCTGGTCCCTGACCTGTAGGAACAGCACACTGATATGTTCACATACACACACACACACACACGAGCATACTTTTTATTGACGAGATGGAAGGAGTTACTTGAACCACTGTGCTTGGGCTGAAACAACTGCCGAGTTCCACCAGGGGCTGCTGTTGAACTTCTGAAAAACATCATATTTTGGAGACAAGTGGGGGTAGTGGTGGATGGGGAGGGAGGGTTGAAATGGGGAAAAAAGAATGGAAAAAAAAATCTTGGATGAAAACCTGACATTTCTGTCTGAGGTGAAGCATGCTTTGCTGGTGCACACAAGGAATGTTTCAGAAGTGTCAGTAATAAATACTTCTATCAGAAATCTTCATATTCTATATCTCTACTTATCAGGCCCCTAGGAGAGTCATACAAAGACGTAGCTGTCAGGGTCTAATTTTGGATCTGAAAACTATGGCGGTTGTCAGGCATCTTTTCCCATGTGTGATATTTATCTTCTCTCACAAACAAACTGAGTGCAGGGTGTTTAATTAATTTCCAAGTGTCTCCCATGGTAATTTTCCCTCTAATATATTAATACGATGATTTAAACCTTCATTCAGAGGCAGGCTTTTGGTTGAAAATCACTAAAGGCTTAGACGGTGTTTAGCGTTATCAACAAGCTACACGTCCGTTGGTTTGCAGGGAATCAATAAAGTTGCCCTTTCCTCATTTTTATTTTTAGAGGCATCAACGGGATTTTATCTCTTTTAAGCATATTAAGGAAGTCTTGGTGAGCTGATTTTATTATTTTTCTTCTTTTGATCAGAGGCAGTTCTTAGGCTGTTTTTCTTATTGCTTGCAGAAGACTTGATACAAGGAAAGTTCTGGATTTGAGTATGAGGGCTAATTTTTTAAGTATTCCTCCCAGAAAAACTTCATTTAAAAAAGTAAAGAAATAGACTACAAAAAGGAGCATATACCCTTGCAATGTACAAGTCCTTTGAGGAGTGAGCAAGTCAACTAGTCTCCCCCTTTCCCAGTGCACTTCCAGTAGAGAAATTCGGAATAAAAAGCCCAACAGAATAAACTCTCTAAGGGTGGAAGTTCTAATGCATGCTTCTTAAACAACAAAGTTTTTTCTTTTCTTTTAAATAACAAATTTAAAAAGCAAATGGCCATATGTTAGTTAGATTTCACAACATATATGTATTTGTGTTCTCAAAACATCATGCTGTATGTGATAAATACATATCCTATTGTCTATCCATTAAAATGAATAAATAAATAAATAGAGAGGAGAGAACCAAATGAAAATGAAAGTGACGTCTCTCCTAATGAGAAGTCACATTTGCAAGAGTTTTATTTATTTTTGGCAATGCTTGTGTCTTTAACGTCACTCCGCTCTCAGCAGAAAGGTTGCCTCAAATTCCATAAAGCTCTTTTCTCCACTTACCTTTAGTATATTTGATTTCTAGGCAAGAGGGCAGCCCTTGGAGAAATATTTATCTTTCTCTGTAAAAAGAATTGAACATCATCGGAAAATTTTTGTAATAAAAAGTAAATCCTTAGAAGGTTCTATGAGACTTTAAACTATTGGAAATTAAAGATCAAATCTTTGGAAATATGTGCACGGGTTTCTTATAGATCTGGAACACATGTGTCCCCTCCCACCCCCCTCCCTCTTTGAATGAAGATTTCTCTCCTTTTCAATCCTCAGCACCTGCCATAAAACATTTTTCCCCCCAAACTCATTAGGAAGATTTAATAATCAAGTATCTACATAGTTGAGAAATGAATTTTTTTTAAAGTTCAGCTGCTCTGTTAATAATTCCTATTTTTTTCTGTCCTGCATATGATAATGTAAGCACCATAAAACAATCAACCTTTTAAACACAGATTGATTCTGACGGCTTTTATTTTTATGTGATTTCCAAGGATTGATAGAAAAATGCTTCTTAATTGAAATAGTTCTTTTTAAAATTTCTTTTTTTTGTTTTTATTTTATTGTCCTTTCCTTCTTGACATTTGTGCATTACATCCGAGGCTGTTTTGGAAAGATGACATGACAGCTCTCTCCGAGCTGGATTCTGGGCATCCTGAGAGATCTCAGAGCAGGCAAGGTGAGTCTCACCGGCCTGGGACAGGCTTCCTGGGTGACGGGCGCGACACCTAGAGACGCCACAGACACAGAAGTGTCATCACCCAGGGTAGGCTCGCGTGGATTCCCTGCTGCCCCGCATCCTATCAGAGAGAAAGATGAGCGCCAAGAACTAGTTTTTTTTCCTTTGTTATTTAACAGACCCGGAGCTCAACTTCGGTTGGAGGTTGTGTCTCCCCTCGGCCAGCATGGAAAGGCCACTCATGCAATTTAGCAGAGCTCTGAAAGAGAAATCAAAGCGTCCTGGCGGAGTAGTTCCCTCGCTGCGTCCGCCGGCGGTGAGGGATGCACAGCCACCGCGGCCTGACACAGGCGTGCACAGAGCACCCATTTGTTACACCGGGATGCGGGGGAAAAGGCTGCGCGGGCTGCGGTGGCGCCTGAGAGTCAGACAGGGGCTCTCTGAGAAAAAAATGTATTTGTATCAGTCAGGAGAAATAAAAGCGAGGCAAGATGCCAAAGTATGAAGGGTCTGTCCTGAGCAGCGCAAGCCATCAGCCGGTCCTCGTTAGCGCGGGAAGCAAACGTTCTGTAATGGTCGCGGTAGCAAGATGAGCATTCTACACTTGCTTTTCAGTCCCACCTAACTCTTTGTAACTTCACGACGTAAGATCCAGAAATTGGAACCAATTACCATAACACGTGGTGGTTTGGAGGGAGCATGTTCTCCATCAGACAGTTAAAAGGTTTTATTGCTATTAGGAGCATGTTAATGCCCTTGGTAACGTCTCCACTTGCTTTGTAATGTCTCTTGTTGAAGTATAGAATTCTTTTATCTTCGTATTACATTATGCAAAAACTTGAATTGAAAAGATATTTGCAGGAACATTTAAAGTAGTGCATCAATCAGCTTCAAAGAAGAGAAAATGTTCTCGGAGTAGCTTATAAAAGGATAACTGTCAGTTTTATTTTGGATGAACAAAGGCGGCAACGTAAAAAGCACTTTATTGTAAAAGCATACTGTGCAATTCAATAAATATGTCATAGAAATATAAAAGAGAAGAAAGTTCGCAATTATCTTATGACTTCGATGTAATTTAAGTAATACTTTTAAAATGCTTCTAGCGGTGCAGTACTCCTTTTCTCCAAGGTCCCGAGTTCTAGACTTCAAGGCCCCATGAGGTGATAACTCTCTGATACTGCAAGGGTTTGCATAGGCCAGTCATGGTCCTGCTTCTACTGTACCTCGGAAAGACACAGAAAGGTGTGTGCATGCGTGCCCGTGCATAGTGTGTAAAGTATTAGCAGCATGTTTTTTTTTTTTTTAACACCGTGTAAGGGTACAAATCTTGTTCAAAACGATGTACAATTGGGAGCTTTGAGTTGTTTCCCAGTCTGTCAGGGCTGCGATAAGACGATTCGGAATTTGCATGTAACTGTACTGTGACCTGAAACAGCACTCACACGTGGTTTCTGTTTGTTAGGAAGATCCATTATCAGGGCGATTCCTGGACTTTTGAAATCAGCACTGCTTTGTTACTTTTCACATGAAGACTCTTACATATTCCTTATCAGTAGATATAATTTTCTTATTTTAGGAAGATGCTATTTGACAGTAAATACTAACTGTACAACTTTATTTTAAAAATATATTTCCCAGGTTGTAAACTTCAACCTGATAAATGCTACAGAGAGGAATCCTTTTGATAGGTTTAGATATCCAAGGTGAATGAGCTGTTTAAGGAATAATATGTTAAGAACAGCACGTAGGGAATCATAATATAAATTTTTAAAATAAAAAAGAAATCCATAGAACTAGATCTTTCTCTAACATATGTTTCTATATATACAGACATATATGTAGGTCTGGACAAGGCAGTTGATAAACATTTGTTAACTAGGGTTAGAATATAAAAGAAAAAACATCTCAATCAGTTAAAAATCTGTTTTCTGCTTTGTGACCCCTTATTACGCATGGTAATAAAAATTTTCTCCCAGACTTAACTGTACTCAGGATTCAAAAATTTTATTTGAAGTCATCTAACCAGGCTAATTCACTTACTCATGCCATTGTAGCTTATAAAATTATATCATTGCGGCTGCATTTCTAAGAAATGGTTTTCATTTATTTTTTAAAAATATAAATATGGCATCTTGCAATAAGAAATCAGTTCATAACTTTATCATTTTTCTGGTGGCACATTCCTCATGGCTCTTATACGTGATGCCTAAGTCATTGAAACACTCTTCTTGGTACAGTGGGACCCATGACTCTGTGCAGGAGCAGTTGCTGGCTGCTCTCTGAGCTGCCCCGTGTTCTCCTCTCTCCTTTTTTTGGGGAACACTCTCATTTTGAAAGTACAAGGAAAATTATCTCATAAAAGAAATTTAATAACAGCAGAACTTCTGAGATTTCAAAAACATAGAATTCTTAAGTTATTGAACTATGGGAAAAGCTGTAATGTATAACCAGCAAGTTAGTATGTTGTACACATCTGTGTACTGTTTCAGAAAATAAAGGTTGTTACCATAGCAACTGCCACATAATATGGAACATACGTTATTTGTGAGATGCCAGGCTTCGTGTGAAAATACACACACACACACACACACACACACACACACATGCAGACTCACAATTCCCTTCTTGTGGCTGTTCTAGGATGTTTCAAGGATTTTTACTTTTTTATTTTCGCTATTATAAGGGAGTCTCTTATTGTGCTAGCACTTAAAGTATTTTTCTTATTTTCATTTTCTTATACTTTTAGGGTTTGTTAGCTAAGTTAATGTATTTGCACAGTTAGCAATGGTCTAGGTACCATCACTAATCATTTTTCACCAAGTCCTATTTGGTTTATTTTTCAGTTTTTCTAGTTAATTTTTAAGGAAAACAACATATGTGTAGTAAGCATACATTTAATCACCGTGAACACATCAGTAATACAATGTATCTGTTCACATTTTATTTCTCGTTTTTTTGAAGATTTATAGTTTAGTATTGTATGACCATAATGGTATCTTTATCATTCTTTTTAGAAGCGAAAGTATCACTTGTAAGAAGCATTTATCCTATAGGTGTTAATTTTTCGCTTGAAAACATGTATGTCGTATTTAATTTTATTTGATTTAATGATTTTATGTTGGCAAAGTTTCACTCCTTAAAAAAGATTAGATTGCCAGTCTTTTGTGCCAAGTGCTAATGCAGAGGAATTAGAAAGTTGACATAAAAATTTGAAGTTTCCATTTTAATAGAACTCCTGCTAGTTGTGTAGGCAAAATAATAAATCAATAAAAGAAAGGAGGCAAAAATGGAAAATAGGAGACCGTCTGCTGTTGCCCACCAAGAGATTAGAATGCCCAACTTGTTTGAAGTAAAAGTCTGGAAACAACTTGACACTGGAACAATGTTTTGAGAAACAGATACATTTGATATGCTAGGACTTCTTGTATGTAGTGACTCTGGAGTCCACATTAAATATACGATTGCCATCACTGGCTTATCTATGGGGTTAACTGTTTGCTGGGGGCGGGGGGGTTGTATTTTCCTTGGGAGCAATAGGATGCTGGGCACTGGTTCTCCTTAGAGACAGCTATCTCTGTATCTTCACAGTAGTTCTGTGTTATGAAAATGTTCTCAATCAATCCTAAAAACATCATGCTTCTGGTAAAAAATGGCAGAATGAATAATACTCTTTTCTTAAAAAAAGTGCACAGGAGTTTAATCAATAAGCATTTATTAAACATCTACTTGTGCCAGGCACAGGTTTGGGGATATGAAGATAGATAAGAGACCTTCCCTTCTCCAGGGAACTCAGAAATCTTCTCAGGGAGTGAAGCACACTGCTTGCTAGTACAATGAGCTGGCCTTGCTGGTCAACAACAACAATAATAATGAACATAGCCAACAGTTACAGAACATTTTTTGACAGACATTTCAGATACGTTTTGAGATTTAACCTATATAATAGTGCTACAAAGGCTTCACTAAAGAGAAACTATGGCTTAAATAGGTTGAGTTACTGCCGAGTTTTATACAGTGGAGTCGGGATTCTCGGACCTTAACGTACCTAAGGTCATTGGCTCTTGTATGCGGACGTCTTGGCCTACCAGCAGTGCTAATCTGTGTCCTTAGCAGTGTCTTCTCCTTCTCTCTTCAATAGCTTCCTTAACGGCTTTCTCGTTGCCACTTCAATCCTGTAGCCCAGCTCCTCACCCCTTCCAGTGTGTCCTTGTGTCTCCCTTCCAATGTCTCCCTTTACACCAGGTCTATAATCCAAACCCCTTCCATGGCTTACAGGCCCTACAGAGTTGACTATCTCATCTCATCACCCTTTAAACTTCAGTTTCTGTCATATGTTCCCAACCTTCTTCACCGTGCCTTAGACCAGGGATTGCCGTACCTCATCCACATAGACTTTATTGCAACTACTCGACTGAACTATAAGAGGAGAAAAGCAGTCAAGGATATTAAAGGACAAATGAGCGAGGTTGTCTTCCAATTTAATAAACAGGCAGTAGGGCGCTGGATTTGACTTATGGACTGTACTTTTAGACTTACTGTCTTTCCTGGTGCATCTCCAGTTTGCCACACTTCTCCTACCTTAAAGTCCTCTGCTGTCTCCAGACTTGTCCTCGAAGGCTAGTGTCTTCCAGGCTACTGGGACCTCACTGTAACCAAGAGGCTTTATTCATCTGCCATATTGATGTGGTTCTGCTGTGTTTCAGCTCTACACATCGTCACTTATTTTATTGCTCTCATAGCTTTCATGACAGGAAAAAAATGCATTCATATGTTTATTTACTTGTGTATTGTCCACGTTCCCTTTGTAAGATAAGCTTTGTGTGAAGGGGAATTTTTTTTTTTTGTCTTGCTCTTTGAGTGTGTTTCTCACACCCAATCGGAGTAGAGGTTGTAGCTCAGAATAAAAACTCATTAACAAACTTGAAGCTGAATGTCTCAATCCAAAGTGGCTGCTTTTAATGATTTTTCTACGTGCCTTTTCTGTAAAAATGAGATCACACCATTGAAAATTTGAGTGGTTTATCATACTGGACACAAAGAGGATTTCTGTATATTGGCAAAGCCCCAACTCCAAGTGTTTCTGGTTGACCCAAGGAGCCTCTTCTGTGGGCATGAGTAAGGCTGATGTCTTGCCCCATGCTGTGCACTGTATCTTGATCCTTCTGCTGTTTGTTGCTGCTGCCACGTCCTCTGGATGACATCACTCCATCAGGCTCCTCTATCACTACCACATCGCTCTGCACTCACTGGCCACCTTGGTTGCCTACAACACCACCTCTGAGAACCACTGGGCTCATCTTGTTCCTCACGGACACTGCTGGGCCTCTCCCAACCATCCCCCTGTTGCTTCTGCCTCTGTCAAACACCTGAGCCTTCTGGGACTGTCATCGCCTTCAGTCTCTCCAGATGCTACCACTTGAAAGAGCCCAGATGCCCCACTCAATGAGGAGGAACACTTCTGATGTATTTTCTCCCTATGAGTGATTCTGAATTAGTGCTGATTGTGCTCTTACACTGAAGAATTTCCAATCTTTACATATCACCATCACCTTTCTAAGTATAATAGATGATACTTATATAGTGCTTGCTGTGTGTCTGAGCCTGTTGGGAGAGTTATACCTACATTAATGTGTGTAATCCTCAAAATAGATGTGTGAGGCAGGAACACCATTAACCATATCTCCACCAAGGCCATAGAGGTTTACTGGCTCACTCAAAGCCACCAGCAAGTGACAGAATTGAAATCTGAATCCAGGCTACTGCCTTTAGAACTTACATCCCCAACCATCCATCTGCAAAGGCCTAGACATGTGTCCATGGGGTGAAGTTGAGAATAGGTTCAAAAGACCAATGCCACGCTCAGCTCCAAATTTCTCTTCTGCTATCACCCCAAGGTCTTTTACCCAGTTAGTGACTTCCCTAGGTGAAGAGATTTCTGGATACACAACCATAGGGTTTCTAAAGCTGCACAGTTCTGTGTGAACGTAGGCCCAAGTAAGTGCTCTCCTCACACTGTTCCCCAAATAAGGTGCAGTGGTAGTTGTTTGAACTATGTCTATGATCCTAGAGAAACTTTTGGAGAAGGAAATGAAATTTGAACCACATCCTGAAAAATGAACAAAGTTTCTGCTAGTCAGAAGCTTTGGAAAAAGATATCAAACAGGCCAAAGGACGTAGCATGCTGTATTCCATCCAAGACAGCAGACGTTCCAAGGTGTGTGAGAGAGAAGGCTGGGCAAGGAGGATGGCATGGATCTTGAAAGGTGCTAAGGAATTTGGACTTTACTTTGTAGCAAGGAAAGGGGTGGTGAGGTGGGACAAGTAGAAAGGTATTAATAGATGAGAGTTGGACATAGAAGAACACTACCATTCCTGCCGTAGGGGGAACAACTTCAACTTACCGTTCAAAGTTCACTTAATGTCTGCTTGGTCTGGGAATAATTGGTGAAGTAACCTCTTGAAATATTATCACAGGACTCAACTTTCATGATTCCATTGTGAACTTATTATGTACACTGCCCCTTAGCAAAGTCAGTTCCCATTTCTTCACTCCTTGCATGAGTTTTCCTTCGTTACACCTTCTCTGATCCTCTGTTCTGGTAGGAGGCGTGGAGGTGGATCCTGACTATTTGTCTATGGGAGCGGCCCCAAGAACTTCTGGAGTCACTGCTGTAGAGCACTCTGCTTGTGCAGATGATGTCACATCCGATTGCCTTTAATGGCTTTACGCAGGCCCATCGGTCTTCCGGGACCCTGTCATACCTCCCAGCCACCTCCCACTCGTGAAGAAATGAAAGCACAAACCCTTGGTCTCAGAAGCTGGCTGTAAAGTGTCATGGTCATCTCCAGTGACTTCAGGGACACGTCTGTCTTTATGTAGGCCTAATTAGGCAGTTATTTACATTTAACTTCTCTTGCTTTCATGGCTTCCTCCTAATGAGCACATTAAACAAAGCTCTACTCTGACATCACAGTGCTGGAAGAGAAATACATCTTTCCTTCGGGAATCAAATGGCCATTTGAAATTAATGACTGTCTTTTATCCAAATTACTTTTGAACATTACCATCTCTGTCTGAAGAAATATTTAGGCTTATCTGACTCTCGTCTGAACAGGGATCTCAGCTTTTTGGCATGTTGATATAAAACTGAAAGGAGAGAAATCTGAATCTGTGCTATATGCTTCCTCTCTGCCTCCACCCAAAGAGGATGGGAAGGAGAGCAGGGGGTTATTCCCAAGGCGCATGAGCTCTGCCTCTCTAGGGATGATGACGGCATGACCAGACAGAAGCACTGTTCGCCATCCTTGTTACTTGTTCCCTATTTTCCTAGGGTCAATCTAGGCATAGGATTTTTTTTTTTTATTCCTACAATTTTTTCAAGTTTAAAAACAGGCTTACTTTTCTCAAATAAATTCTTCAATGATTGCTGTATATAAGCCATATGAAAATGGAACTTTTGTGGCCCCAAATTGCCATAGATCCTGGGCATACATTGACACTCCTTGGGTAAGCAGCAGAACCGGGGGGGGGGGGGGGGGGGAAGATGTAGAATAGATCCACTGAGCTTCTGTCCCTCCCCACCTCTGTCGCCCTACATCGCTGCCATCTCTCAACCATAAGGCTCTGAGAAATCTGATGTGAAGTTCCCGCTGCACCTGTCCCTTCACTCTGACATTTGCTTTAAGAGGTGTATCTTATAATGAAAAGAGTTGTAAAGAAAGGTGTAAAGAATGATCAGTTTTGTCTTTTTTTGTTTGTTTTTGTTTTTTGAGGCAGGGTCTCCCTCTCAATTTTGTCATAATGATGAATTACACCGGATTTCCTGTAATTATAATGAGAAGTGGTACCACTCTTTCAAGAAGGGAAAGAGCACCCAGGTGCCCTGGTTCTCAGAAGCACCCTTGCGTAGGATCGTCTTTCTCTCTTTCTACCTCCATAGCTCCTGCCATTACTGCCATCGTGTATTACTCTTTTTATTCACTTTTTTCCCTCAAAAGACAAGAAAGGGAATTTTCCTGCTTCAGTGCTCATCACTGCTCCATCTCAAATGGAGGGGATGGAATATCCATGCCAGGACTGCGGGCAAGGGAAAACCATCACAGGGCCTTTG
Organism: Ctenodactylus gundi; assembly: GCA_004027205.1. Taxonomy (NCBI): domain Eukaryota; kingdom Metazoa; phylum Chordata; class Mammalia; order Rodentia; family Ctenodactylidae; genus Ctenodactylus; species Ctenodactylus gundi. The sequence goes on from PVKB01000125.1 coordinate 430,245, forward strand.
TTAGTCTAAATCTCACCTTTCTGGAGAATCAGAGATATAAAACTTTGATGTTACTGATAGGGAAAACCCAGAAAAGAAAATAAGAAGGAAATTAAATAATGAAAAAATACAGACACCTGTGTAGATATAGTCAGTTCAGTTGATGAAAGTGGGAGATGAAAAGGGGAAGTGAGGAAAAGGGAGGGAAAGGGAAGAAGAGAGGAGAGCAGGAGATGTGGAACAGGGGAGCTTGGGAGATGGGATGAAGGCCAGTTGTGCACCTTTTCCCCTACACTACCTCTTATTTGTGAGTGGCCCTCACCCGGTGGTCTGCATCACTGTAGTCCTGCCCTGCCATGGCTGCCAAGGCACCTGGTGGGAGGTGCTGGGCTGGGTCCTCCATCTTCCAGAAAGCACCTGCTCTAAATCCATCTCTGCCTTAAAGCAAAGTTTTTGTGCTGTGGTGCTTTTCATCTTTAAAATGGAAATTAGAAACACATGGTTTTTCCTCTGGGTTTTAATTTCCTCTCAAAAAATTTCAAGAAGAGTTTTATTTTCCTTAACTATGTCCCTGATGAAAAAAATGACTTTTCAGGACACTGTTTTCACACTTGAGTTATTCATATACTTCTTTCATGATATTTGTGTATCATCTCTGCCAGTTTCACAAATATTTTTTAATCAACTTAAATGGAATAATTTGGTCTTATTCTAAGTTATGAACTTAGTAAAAAGCACACTGCAGGTCTAAAAACAAGCAGATAAAATATTGAACTATGTGGTAGTGAGAACTCTCTTACTAATATTAAATGTTTCACTATTCAGGAAATACCATTCTGGGAAATGATCTGCTTCTAGCTTATGACCTACTATATAAACTGAGGGTCTGACGAAAATTTATCCACCATGCATCAAAGAGAAAAGAAATGGGGAAGCTGGTGGGCTAAAAAGTTAAAAGGAACCTATAGGCCACAGGATAACATATTAAAATTCTGTTTTTCATTATAAATTATATTTATATGAATTTATTATACATGAAATTATGTATTACATTTATATTCTGATTTCAAGTGGTGCAATTATTATAAATCTGTGTCCCAAAGATGACCATCCACAAAGGCATAACAGGTGTTGTTTTTTTTTTCCCACTAGTTTCAAGTAATCACTCTAAGTAACATTTCCTTGAGGTGAGTTCCTCTCAGTTTGCTGTATTTGCTGTTCCTTAATAAATAGGGTTTCTGTGATTTAAAAAAAATCACACTACTTAATAATTCTTTCTATCAACTAAGCCTCATTATGTTTCCCAGGAAAAGCATAAATAAGGAGGTACCATTACTTTGTGGCGTTTGGTTTGTCAAAGAATTTCCCTTGCAGATTCCAGCTTAAATAGAACAAAAGGACTGTTTTTAGAATTCATTTTCCTAAGAGTAGCCTCTGGTATCACATTATTTGGAGATAGCTTTGAACAAAAGAATTAAGGAACAGGCATAGTTAATTGTGTCATTCACAGCAATAGCAATTTTTTGTTTATATGTCTTTCTAGATGCATTTTTTTTTTCTGGGAATGACTGAATGGGATAATTTTCTCTTTTTCCTCTTCTTCAAAGCTCATCGTTGCAGGACAATGCAGGCCCCATTATAATCAGGGTTATCATGACTTTGGGGGAGCAGAGTGTAGGTGAACAGGCTGTGTGGAGCATTTTATAAAAATTTTGATTTTCACTTTGGAGGTTAATAAAGGGGTTCCTTAGACCTGTAGGAAAAAAATAGTGAAAATGAACAAACAAATGGACCCAGCCCACGAACACCTAGCTGAGAACATGTTTGCAAAAAATGCTGTGCCTTCAGCATGAACAACGGACGAGAAAAAGACATGTAATTAAGGGGGGAGAAATCAGACATGGGAGCCATTAGAGAGACTGACATGAGGAAAACACCATATGAGAGCTGTGACCAAAGATCTCAGATCCGAGAGCTGAAAGGTACGAGACTAGTTAAAATTCTATGCCTCGTGCAGCCCACGAGAGAAATGATATTCCTGTGTGATGCCACTTGCCACTTCATCTTTAGAAACAATTAAAAGATGCAAATATTTATAAATTGCCATGCATGTTGTAATCCTATTTCGGAAACAAACATTGCCTTTGTACTTTAGGTTCTCAGTGCTGGTTGCTGTTGGGATTCTGGGGTTAAAGCAAGCCCTTCTAAATGAGCTCACTACCGCTACCCAGACAAAGGGATGCAACTCCGAGAGTGTGTTCTGTTTGCCTGCAAGCTGCTGCCTATGCCAAATGAGCATTTTATAAACCATTCAAATTAAGTCGAAAATTTGTAATTATATTTTCCCTTTTAATTGTAACTTATGCAAATGTTATATTCCAGCTGTACAAATAATTTTCGCTTCAGACTACAACATTCACATTAAATCTAGCATGTAACACCCTAATACAAGATTCCTCCCAAGCTGCAGTTGCAGAATCAGAAGGCGAGTTGGCTCACTTAGTTACGGCTTCCATTGCTGTACCCTGCAGTTAAGAACAGATTGTAAAGTGACAGGAGAGGAGGGCGGTACCTTTGCTGTAATTTGCTAGAGACAATTTGTGAGTAGAGCGAAGGGAATGACAAAGCAAACAAACAAGGAGGGAAAACTCCAAGAAGCATGGATATTTGGTAAAGTAGAGATTATGTTCTCGTAATTGATGAATGTGGCTCCACTGCATTAGTTACAGGAAGGGAGTGTGTGTGTGACTCATTTGTTAATTGTCATGTATCTTAAACCACTTAGTGCAAGCAGAAATTGAGAATTTTCCACTTTTGATGAAAATTTAGCTTGGGGAAATCATGTATGAAACCATTAGGATTTTTAACCGAGAGTGAAAGATGCATAAATTGTTTTAAATACACATGTACACATGTTATTTGAAGGATCACAGGTACCTGAGAACCAAAACAAAACGAAACAACAAAACCTGCCCCACAAAAACGCACCATCCCCATATTGTTCTGATCCCTCAGGAGCTCTCTTTCTGTGAATTTGGGAAGGCCTTCGCATTTTTATTATGGAAACAGAGAACTTGGATTAACTTAAATCCAGCTGAATGCTCATCAGCCTTTTGCATTTAAAGGTTTTCTGGAAGCAAAGCAAGAGGTGAACGAAGAAGTTTATTCAGGTGATTCACAGCCTTGTTGATAAACCACGCATACTCGTGGCATGATATTGACTATAATAAAAAGACATGTGCACGATTATAGGCCCAATAGAGAGCTCAGTGCTTCATTTCTCAGTTGGGCACACTGAGACTTAGTGAGGCTGTAAGGTCATGCATCCAGCAGAGGTAACAATGAGTTTGCAATCTAGGAAGTCTAACTTTGTGTACCTTGTTTTCACTTCGTTAAGGCACCTGTTACTCAAAAGCTGTACCACTGAAGGTCTTATTTCCCAAATGGGAGTTTTCTTCCTGTCGTCGCTCATAAAGAGAACTTTGATTTCCTGAAAACTTCTCTAGTTTTTTTTTTTTTAAACACATAGGTTCTAGATAGAGATTAGAAGGGTTTGTTGATCTCTAATTAGCTCTGCTTAGTTAAAATTGATCTTTAAACTATAGACAATCGAAGACAAAGATCCCACAGCTCTGGAAAGTGGGCTGTAAATCCATGCATTTCAGGTCAAAGAGCAAAGAATTAAAAGTCGAATTGATTCTTCTAGTAAATGAGTAGTGCTAGGACACTAAAAATAATAGCCTGGGACACAAAACTCCAGTGGTATATCCATCATCAGCTTCAGAATGATTGTGGCCCGGGCCTTATTTATTACTGCTCTTGGCACATTCTGTTACACAAATAGTAATGAGGTATGTTTACCCTTTTATTGTGGGAAGATGGTCACTCACATATGGCAAGAAATGGAAAAGATGTTAGGGTTGGTACGTGGCACTACGTGCAGTGATTTCCTGCAGACGAGTTTGGGGATGCTTGTTTCTTTCACCAACTCATCCAATTATCGACACATTTGTTGTGGTGGTTGGAATCTGGAGTGTCCCCCTAAGACCTTATGTACCTATACTGTGTACTGCCAGGAGATGGGGCCTGGCTGGAAGAGGCAGATGCGTGGGTCTTGACCTGGAGGGGCGTGTGCTGGTTTTGCCCGTCCTCACTGACTTGGCTCTGTTCTGCCATGCAGTGAGGAGCTCTGTCTACAGCTCAGGCTCACCATTTCCCAGCTGCCCACCTGTGAATGGACTGTGATCTTCTGAAACTGTGTGCTGAAATGAGTCTTTCCTCCCTAAGTTGTGGATGTCAGATACTCTGTTCCAGCAATGCGAAAGTAACTAACACAATATTCCACATGCATTTTTGGAGCACTTACCATGATCCAGGCAGTATTATGTTAAACACTGGAAATACAGTTTAACAGAGACAAAATTGAATCATGCACCTATGAATCATGTACTTAATTATTTGTCTACATATTACATATGATTTAATACAGATGTGTCCAAATGATGGCCTGATTTTTTAAATTTTTTCCCTCTTTTTTGAATGAAGAGAAACTATCTTTAATATGCAATATATAATATAGTTAATTTACCTTAAAATTTTCATTTTCATATTAAAAAACAGGCTGTAGGTTGGAAACAACTTACCTAATGAAACCAAAAATTCTCGACTTGTGGTCTCTGCCCTGTTCCAGCAGGTCAGCAGGGCTACCAGTGTGTAAATACAGATTGGCTTTCCTATGACTCTTGTGTCTCTTGTCTAGCTAAACTGAGCATATCATAACTGCAGACTCTTTTAACCTGTGTATCTGACCAGATGAGCAACGATACGCTACTGAAGAGATATGGAACTTTCTATAGTAGGCCTACGGCAGTAAGCATGTAGTTATTTCACTCACTAGACAAACTCTGATACGTATTGAGTTTTTTTTGTCAGTAAAATGAGGGCAATCTGGGCAATTTAAAGTAAGGATAAGCTTAATTAATATAGACAGCCCTTAAAATAAGGTTATGTTTTGGTAAACCCATCATAAGTCTAAAATATAATAAATCAAAAATGAATTTAGTGTACCTAATCTGCCAAGCAACTTAGCTCAACAACACAGTACATTGTAGATTTTAATGGCTGACCTTGGTGATCACAAGGCCTGTCACTGCATCAGACAAAGCTCTCCAGAGATTATCTACTACACATTGCTGCCTGGGGAAAAAAAATCAAATTTCAAGATTCCAAGTGCAGTATGTACTAAGTTTTTGTACCTTTATAAAGCTGGGAAATCGAAGTCTAGCCATGATAAGTCAGGAATCTTCTATAAACCTTTGACACTTACAAGTAAGTAAGCCCTGGCAAATGATGGCTATTCACAATATTTTGCTTATCTCTTAATACTCATGTCCACTTGCGAGCGATGCCTCTTGCCACTGTGTATGAGCCCCCATGTGTCCGTGACATTATTTCGCTGTTGAGTGGACACCTGAAGCTGGCACTCCTCTAGTTGCCTCCCCTTTACTGTGATACACTACTGACTATTTGGTTTTCTAATGGTGGCAGCGGCAAAAGCTACCAGGTCCTCACAAATACCTTCTGGAGGGCATCTGGAGGTGCAGCTGTGAAGACAGCCCAGGAAGCTGGCCTCCCCCCTCCAGGAGAGTCATTCTGGGGTATAAGTCTGCTCGAGCTCCCTGGTCTTTTCTCTTGGTCCCTTCCCCCAACTGTAGTTCCCACCTTCCCTTCTGTGGCCTTTTCCCTCCCTTCCTCTTCTCTCTGTCTTCTCTTGAGGCACTTAAAAATACACATTAACTCCGCAGTTCCTGACTAGGGCATTATCTTTATTAACACTTGCAATTTCTGTGGATTATAGATCCTTTCATGACCTCTCCTGTGCCCCAGGATATGCCACTGCCATTTATTTATATGGTCTTCCACATTGATGAAATGCAGATAAATTGAAAAATCTGCCCAGAATTGTTGTCCTGGGGATATCAGGAAACAAGCACTTCCACAGTTAATTGTGTGTGCGTTTTTAATCATAGTCTAATAAATTGGCTTCTCTATTTTATGCCTTTAAGTTTGCTCTCGGAATGTGTCAGAATATCGACACCTTTGTTTTACTTCTGGGCAGCTGCTCCCTCTCAGGTGTGTGCTGACCTGGAGGAGCGAGCCATACAATTGCTTGCAGGAAGTTGAGATATTTTATATTTTAGGAGTAGGAGAAATTCTTTCCTCAGGCCTTGGGACAATACGAGGTTTTTAGGGTTACAAAACCCCCACACAGCATCATGCCATCCTGGAGGGGTAGGTTCCCAATGTTGCATTCTCCCCCTCTTGCTAATTTTCCTTCTCTGGGAGTCAGGTCTCTCCCCACAGCTTCTCCGTCTGTAGGGCCCATAACCGTCTTTGAGGTGCCTATTAAAATGCTGATCTTCAGGCTCCACCATCAGGGTTCCAGTTCACCTTGGAGACTGCTGTACTTTCCCTGGTTGTTGCCCATTTTCCCAGGCTCAGTTAAGGAAGCTGGTGCAAGAGGAGGTGCCTGGCAGGACAGATGCAGCAGTGTCAGCACTGTGCTTGGGGCCCCCAATCCTGCCTAACACACTGTGTCATTGGGCTGCTGCTTGGGGAGGCACCTATGATTCTATTAATTATTTAGAGATACAGAGTAGCCGCCATTAATGAATTCGAGTGTATTACAATGATCCTAATCAGAGTAACAGATGCAAAATGACAATATGATACACACGATTTTCCCCGAGCAAGTTGCACACTATTAAGGTCTGCTGCAGTCAGTGAATCCAGATGCTCCCGCACTCTTACTGACCATGAAAGAGCCTGGTTTCATTACATGAAAGAAAATAAGTTCATCTTGTCATCTTGTGGAGTTAAAGCGGGGTCCGATTCAGCAGCTGGTAAAGCATCAGGCGTTGGTTTGCAATAATCCTGCTTCTGATTGAGGACCGACGGAGTGAGGAGCTCTGTTGCATCTGGTCTCCTGGCCCCCTTTATTTATCTTTGTGCTTTCCCAGATGAGGTGGTTGATGCCTGCTAAGAAAGCCTGCAATGGACAAAACCAGTTCTACATACATGCCACGTGAGGAGAAAGGGAGCCATTTCCATACAGAGTAAATTCATGAAAATCAGAGTAACAAGACTAAATTCACTGATGGACACAATGGGAAACGAATGCTTTTCATGTGTATCTTCCTAAGAACATTGCTGAATTTCTGATACAAACCAGGCCACACAAGACACCATTTTCTCTTCATCTTGCCCTAGAAATTAAAAACAAAAATAAACCGAAGAGTTTCTATATTTCAAAAAGAGAAAAGAAAAAAACACCAGGAGACAAATACAAACAAACCATAGACTCTGCACCACCTGTAGAGGCTGCCAAGAGATGCTGAAATTGTGCAGTAGCGGCACAGGAGGAGACAAAAAAAAAAAAAAAAAGCGTCACAGGGACAGCCAAGGGATGGCGGAGTTCAGGCAGTGCCAGCAAATATCAATATATTCATACTGGACGTGAAGGGCTTGCTTGAAGTTCAGAAGTTAACAAAATTGTTCAGGGCTGACATTTGCAGGGCTGCTGCAGAAAGGATCCCCCTCCTGGCTTGCCTCTGAGAAACACTCGATGGGGCTGAACAAAGAGCCCGAAGATGAGCTGCCTTTGCAGGAAGTTGGCTGCTTCTGGGGTGGCAGAGAAAGGGACGGAACGTGGCGGGCTGCCCGCCCCTCCCTGGTATTAGTTCTCTCTCTCTGTCTCCCCCCCAAAATGGTTTGAGAACCTGGAGTTCATTCAATGATGAAAGGTTTTTGAAACGTCATTGAAAGAAAGATCTAATACGAAACAACTGAGTAAGAGCAGCGAAACCGACCAGCGATGGAGAGCACTCACTCTTACGCAGGTGAAGATCATGTCTTTAAAATTTGCCTTAAATTGAAAAGAACACATACTCAGTGAAGCAATTACCTTGATAAAGGAAGGCCCCAAAACAAGAATATATGAACCCAGACGAGAGTTGGGGAGTCCATGGAGGTACAAAACGTACGCTGATGCAGGTGATGAAGCGGTCATGAGATAGAGACACAACTGGAAGAAACAGGAAGAAGAGATGCGTCATAAGGAAGTGACGGAAACGTTGGAAGATAGGAGAAAGGAACTCTTGGGGGTGCTCGTTTGGAGTCTCAGAAGACGAACATGAACCATGGAAGAGAACACAGACATTTAAAGGTAGAACTTAGGGAAACTTTCTGACGATAAAGCATGTGACCCAACACACTGAAAGGGCAGTGTGGAGGAGGGAAAATCAGCACAGGAAGTATCCTAATGAAATTACTGAACTCTGACAACTAGAGGGAGCATTCTCCAGGCAGCAAAAGGAGGAAGTCAACTTAGGAGAAAAGCAAGCTGTTACGGTAGGGATCTGGAATGTCTCTCAAAAGATTGTGGGGGTTCACTGGGTCAAATGGATTAATCTATGAATTTCCGGGGCTGAGACACCGGGCCTACTCAGGAGGAGTGGGTCATTGAGGATGTGGCCTGGAGGGATGTTCCCTGCCTCCAGCTTCTGCCCAATCCCTTTCTGCTCCTGGCCGGGACCAGATTGGCGGCTGTTCCATCAAACCTTTCCACCTGTGCCAGCTGACAGCATGAACAGGCTGAGACCTTGGACTGTGAACTAAAATGAAGCCGTCCTCCTTATGTTGTGGGTGTCAGGTACCATGTCACAGCAATTAGGAAGTGACCAAGACACTATTCGTATTAGAATATTCATATTCCCCCAGCAGATGGAGGAACAGAGCTTACCAGACTCTCAGGATAGAAAACGTGAGCCAAGCAGGTTGTGTTTACCTGAATTGTACCTGGAAGACCTCAGGGGACATCGAGGGAGATGATGTGCCAACCCAGGGATGGCTTGCTGAATTTTGACCATAAAACTAACAGTGAATTCTATATGAACTTTTTCTGGGACTGCAACTTTTTATTAGGAAAAATACCAAAACAAAAGTAGAGAGAAGATTATAATGAACTCCCATGTTCCCTCATCAAGCCTCAGTTACCATGGCTGATCTTGTGCACTATCGTCCTGTCTTATTTTCATTCCAGCATATCATTTTATGTGTAGATATGCTCATGTGCATCTTGAAAACAGAGTATTTTTGAAAAACAGATGAGATAGTTTTAGGTGTGTATTATAATCCTGTCTAGAAATAAATGATAGTAATTCTTTATGACCATCAATCGATCAGTATTTAAATTTCTGTGATTGCCTCAAAAATGTTTTGATTTGTTTAAATTGACTCTCAAGTAACATCCATACTTTGCAATTGGTCATGTCTTCTGTTCCTTTTTATTTTTTAAAAAATAAACTAAGATGAAAACATGTTATCTTCAAATAAAAAGCTTTATGAGAAAAACTTGGATTCTCTACACAAGTAGCTACACATTTGTTACAGTTAGCAAGCTTCCTCTAGAGCAGTGAGAATGTTGTGTGTACAGGACCTAAGAGCTTTCTTTTCATGTTTGTGTATACATGTAACAAACTTTAATCATTTCCACCCTTGCTTTCTCTTTCCCATCTCCGGATCCCCTTTTTCTTATCTAATAAACTTCCTTTTCCTTTCATGTTTTCTCTTCTTTTTTCCTCCCTAGTTTACGCATATGTGATAGTTACTGTCTCGTTGCTGTGGCAACATACCGGACATCACAATTTAAGGGAGGAGATTTATTTGGCTCACAGTTTCAGAAGGTTTCACACAGTCTGACATTAGGGCAGTGGTGTAGGTACATGGCAGAGGCAGAGGCTGGAGAACTCCTCACCCCATTATAGACACAAGCCAAGTGAGTCTGAAGACAGAGGCTAGGGCTTTTCCAGGAAAAAAGCTGTAACAGTGTTTCTTCTTCCTTTCTTTAATTAATTCAAGTTGCCAATTGCCCCCCTCCCCCTCCACCCACACACCCAAAGGTGAGTGCCCTTCCCTCACGTCCTGGCCCACAAGTCAACAACACACAGTTCCAAATACATGGGACTTTTGGGAGGACTCTTAAGATCCAAACCGTAGCAACATATGAGAGAAAACAGAACAATTCTCTGGAGTCAGGATTATTTCATTCAACATGATGAGCTCCAGTTTTATCTATTTTTCTGCTAGTGACATGATTCCATTCTTCTTTGCATCTGAGTAATATTCCATCGTGTATTTACACCCCATTTTCTCTCTCCATTCGTTGATGGGCATCTAGGCTTTCTCCATAGCTTAGCTATTCAGTAAATGTGGATGTGTAGATATTTTTACAGTATACTGACATTAATTCTTTCAGGCAAATGTTGAGTGTTATAACTGGATCAAACTGTAGCTCCATTTTTAGGTTTTTATTGAGGAACACCAATGCTGATTTCCGTACTAGCCATTTCAACTTACATTTCCACCAACAATGTGTACGTGTTCTTTTGTCCTGCATCATTACCAGTTTTTATTGTTTTTTGTGTTCTTGGTAATTGCCATTTTGACTGGTGTGAGATAGAATCACAATATGGCTTTGATTTGCATTTCCGTGATGGGTTAAATGCTAAACAATTTTCATATACTTACCAGAAATTTATATTTCTTCTTTTAAAAAGTACTTATTCAATTTATTTGTCCATTTTTTGATTGTGCTTTTCTTTTGGTGGCAAGCTTTTGAATTCTTTATATAATCTTGATATGAATCCTCTATTGGGAGAGTACCTGGCAGAGATTTTTCTCCCATTCTATAGGCCATCTCTTCACTTTGCTGATCTTTTCTTGTGCAAAAGCTTTTTAATGTAATGAAAATGAAAATTGTTGGTTCTTTCCATTATTTCTTGAGCTAATAGATCGCTTTTCAGGAAGCCTTTGCTTAGGCCAATTTTTGGAAATGAGATCCATTTTTTTTTCCTAGAAGTTTTACAATTTCAGGTCTTCTGTTTAGTTTAAAAGTTTCACATCACACTGAATGGATTAGCAGCCACCTACCCAATCTGTAGGGCTGAGTTCTGGTGTGAGTGATGGACATGGGGCCAATAAACTGAGAACAGAACCACACTGGATATGGGTAGAACCAAGTAATGGGTGGGTAGCTCAAACTGAGTGGAAGAGAAAGAAGAAAGATGCCATAGGTTCATCTTCTGGGAGAGCTCTAGACTTCCTCATCGTCTCTAGACGTCTGCTCTAGACATCTCTGCACAACTTCTGGACACCCATTTCCAGTGAAGATTTCTTCCAGTCCTCAGGACTTTTGATTTTGGACAATGAGCTTCAGCACAGCTTCCTACTGCCTGTCCTGCAGCGAATGTCTAGACTTTTGAGCTCAGCCTTATGTTCCTTCATCTTCATGTCTGAGTAGCTCCTGGACCCTCCAGCTCTCATACCTGCAGACAGCCATTATGGACTCTCTTTGCACATTGGAAACCAACCTAGTAAAGTTCCTCATATACATAATTATGATACACATAATTTTATAATACACATTCTTATATATATAATTTTTTGAATTTAATTTTTTAAAGAACCCTAACTATCACAGTCTTTGATGTAATACGGAGATAGAGCTTTAGGTGAGAGATTTAACTTAAGCCTTTTTTGTAGGCATATTCAATTTTCTGAGTAGCATTCATTGAGAAGCTGTCTTTTTTCCAAAGCATGTATTGGGCACTTTGCCAAGAATCAGATGACTGTAGTTGCATGAGTTTGTTCCTGTGTCCTATATTCTGTTTTATTGATCTACATGTCTGTTTTGTAATTGCAGTACTATGTTGTTTTTGTTAATACGACTTTGTAGTGTGTACTGAAATCAAGAACTACGATACCTCTGGCACTTCTCTTGTGTTTAGGACTGTTTTGCTTACTTTGGGTCTTTTGTGTATTCATATATATTTTAGGACTGATTTTTCCCTAGTTATTTGATGAATAATATTGATATCTTTATTGAGACTGCATTGAATCTGTAGATTGCTTCTGGTAATATGGCCATTTTAGCAATATTAATTTTGGTGATTTATGAACCCGAGAGCTTTTTCTATCCTCTGGTATTATGTCCAATTTCTTCAAAGTTCTGTAATTTTTATTGCACATTTTATTTTGCCTGTTTGGTTAGGTTGATCCTAGGGTATTTTTTTATTGTTTTTGGAAACTATTGCAAATGGAATTGTTTCTCCTGGTTTCTTTCTCAGCAGGCTCTTGATTGGTGCATAGAAAAGTTATCGATGTTTGAGTGTTGATTTTGTATCCTGCCACTTTGTTGAATTTATCACATCTAGCAGTCTTGAGATGTTTTTTTTTTTTTTTTTTAGGGTCTTCTGAGTATAGAGTCATATTGTCTGGAAATAGGAATAATTCTATTTCCTTCTTCCTATTTTTATCTCCTTTCTTCTTACTCCTTTTTAATGGCTGTATCTAAAATTTCAAATACTGTATTGAATAAGAGAGGTGAGTATATACCTTTGTCTCATTCCGGATTTTAAAGATGAAGCTTCTAGGTTCTTATTATTTAGGGTAATTTTGGGCTTGGGGTTTGTCACATATGGTCCTTAGGCTAGGGTATGGTTCCTTTGAAAATAAGTTTCTTCAAGGCTTTTGTCACCAAGAAATGTTGAATTTGGACAAAGGCTTTTTCTGTGTTTATTGAGATAATAGTGCAATTTTTCTTCTTGGATTTGTGTGGTGTACTATATTTATGGCTTTCCATATGTTGAAACATCCTTCTATTCATGGAATAAAAGTAACTGCATCGTGGTGTGTAATCTTTTTAGTGTGTTGTTGAATTAAATTTGTAGAAAGTGTGTTGAGGATATTTGCATCCTTGGTCTTTATGGATATTGGTCTGCGCCTTTTTGCTGTTGTTGCTATATCTTTATTCAGTTTTGATATTAGAGTGATACTGACTTTGTGGAATGGTTTGGAAGTGTTCATGGCATAATTTCAGAAGCACAGATGTTAATCTTTTAGGGTGAGGTAAAATTCAGCAGTCACTGCATTTAATGTTAGCTTTTTCTTCACTGGGAGGTTTTTTATGATTTAATCTCATTGTTATTGGTCTTTCCTTTTTTTAAAGAAATATTTTCTTGACAGGTCATAAGTGTTTAAAAACTGACTAATCTCTAAAATTTTCAGTTTATTAGAAAATAAGTTTTAAAATAGTCTGCAATGATCTGCTGGATTTTAGTGATATCTGAAATATCTCTTATTTTGACTATAATTTTATTAATTTAGGGATTTTCCTTATTTTTTTGTTAGTTTGTCTAAGAATTTATCAATCTTGGTTAGTTTTTTCTTTTTTAAACAACCCTTTGGTTCATTTATTTTTTGTATTATCTTTTCATGTCTCCTTGAGATGCATCCTTAAGTTATTATTTAAAATGTATTTGAATTTCTAAAGTGGGCACTCATAGCTGTATTTCTCCCCCTAGAATCTGCTTTTGCTGAGTCCTGCATGTTCGGGATTGTTGTGATTACATTTTCACTTGATTTTACAAAATTAAAAATTCTCCTCTTGACTTCTTTAGTGATCCTCTCATCATTCCAAACTCTATTGTTTAGTATCTATGGGTCGGCATAGTTACTTTAGTTCCTATTGCTGTTGATTTCTAGCTTCCTTTTCCTTCCTAGTAAGATGCAAGAAATTAAATTTTTTTGATATTTAAGATTTTCTTTGTGTCTTAAAGTATTCTTTTTTTGGAGAAGTTTTTTTTTTTTTTTTTTTTTTTTTTTTTTTTTTTTTTTTTTTTTTTTTTTTTTTTTTTTTTTTTTTTTTTGTGCTGCCAAGAGTGCAATCTGTTGTTAGTGGATGGAGTATTCTGTATAAATTTGTTAAATATTTTTAATTGATAGCGTAGTTTTACATTATTATTTTTTGTTGTTGATCTTTGAGTAGAAGATCTAACCACTTGCAAGATTAGGTTGTTGAACCACTTACTATTATTGTTTTGGGGCCTATCTGTTTTTATATGTAGTGTAGTGTTTGTTTCCTAAGACTGTGTACACTGACATTTTGTGCATATATATTTACAATCATCATGTCTTCTTGGCGAAGTGTTACCTTTACCAATAGTGACTGTTTTTGCCTTTTCTGACTTTTAACTTGAAGTCCATTTTATCAGATAGGAATGTAACTAAAATTTTTTTCTTTTAAATTAAATTTGCATAGAATGTCTTTTTTCCATCCTTTAACTTTTCAGTCTGAGTATGTCTTTTTTTGTGACATGTTTCTTGTAGGTAACATATGGTTGAGAATTAAGATAATTTACATTTATGGTTGCCATAGAATGGTATGTATTGATGCCTATCATTTTATAGACTGATACAACTCTGACTGAATAAATTTTCTATGCCATTAGCCTGTAGTCTCTTTCTTTAGGAGTTGAATCTTAAGTTTGGTTCTTCACTGTTCCAGAACTCTTATATATATACTCATAGATTCTAATTCTTTTTTCTTTATTGCTCTACAAATGTCTGAATTTATTTACCTGTCTTCAAGCCTGATATTCTTTCTTCTGCTTGATCTGAAATACTCTTTCATGTTTTGGGTTGTCTTTTTTAACTCATTCCCATTCTTTACCATCTGCTTATTTGTATCTTTTTAAAATTTGAATTTATTAATCATTTTAGCAGTCTTTTAAAAATTTGTCTGATATCTATAATTTTGGTTATTAGAGAGCTATGACTTTTGGGGACTTTTTTAGATCTTATTTTCCTCATCTTCCTGTGTTCTGAGTTGGAATTTGTACATTTATTGGGGCAGATATCTTTTACACTATTATGTTATGGTTTTACTAGTAAGCAGCTTTCTTTTTCAGATGTTCCCTGTGCTGTGAGGATAGCTTAGTGTTAAAACATCCTCTTCAAGTACTGACTCAATCTCTAGCACTGGTTTGAGAGGAGAGAACCACCAGTAACATTGTAAGAAAAAAGGTAAGTCATGTGTCAGCATGTAAGAAAGTTGCTAAGAATAGTCTCTACAAATTCACTAATAAAAAGTGAAAGTTAATATTAATATATGTGTTAATATTAATGTACACATATATCTCTAATAATTATATATATATATGAGAGGGAGAGACAGAGAAAGAGTAAAGGCAAAGAAACAATAAGACATGCCCCTCTACCTCATCATGCAGTCACATACCTGTTGATTTTTGTTAAACACCTTGGAGCAGCCTATAAATGCTGTTTTCCTGACTGTGATGAGACCCTTGAGTTCCTCTTGATTTCTTACTCTCTCTTTAAATTTTATTCCTAATTGTGATAAAATAGATAAAACATAAATTTTATGATTTTCAACATCTGTAGTGTTACAGTTCAGTAGTATTAAGTATGTTCACACTGTGCAGCCAATATCTTGAACCCTGTCTCTCAAAACCAAAAGTCTACAATCCTTAAACAACAATATTTGTTTTCTCCCTTCCCCATCCCATTCTATTTCCTGTCTCTGTGAATTTGAGTACTCTTAAGAACCTTATATAATGGAATCTTATAATACTTAACCTTTGTGACTGAATTATTTTACTTAGACTTACGTGCTCAAGGTTTGCTTATGTTGTAGCTTGTGTCAGAATTCACTTCTCTTTTATAACTTAATAATATTTTATGGTATTGACCAGCCTGGAATACAGAGAGAAACCTGTCTCAAAAATATCTTATGATATGCAATACACAATTTCATTATCCTTGCATTTATTGATGGTCCCTTGGGTTAATGACTTTTAGTTATCATGAAGATGCTGTGATGAGCATGGGTGTATCAACACATCTTCAAGCCCGGGGTATATATCAAGAAGTTGAATTGTTGGATCATCTGATGGTTTTGTTTTAAATTTTTGAAGCCACCTACTGTTAGCTACAGTGGCCACATCATGTTACATCATGTTACACGTGCGCTGGTAGTGCACAAGCCTTCTAACTTGTCTACATCTACCAACCTTTTCCTTTCCTGCATTTCTCTGTCTCAGAATTCTTCCTAACAGGGGTCTGTTGGAATCTCCATGTGACTTTAATCTGCATTTCTCTAAAAGTTACTACGATATCTGCAAGCATTTATTGGTCATTTACATAGCTTCTTTAAATAGATGTTAATATAAGGTCTTTGACTTGTAGGATATATTTATATATTCTGGGTCTTAACCTCTTACATGATTTGCAAATATAGTGTGTCATTTTATGCACAACATTTGAAAAAAAATTTTTTTTAAGACAGAGTAGTCCAGGCTGGTTCTGAACTCACTATGTAGTCCAGGCTGGCCTTGAACTCATAGCAATCCTTTTACCTCAGTCTCCCAAGTGCTAGGATTACAGACGTATGTCACCACACCCAACTTACGTGGTACTGGGGAAATAAACTCAGGTACTTTGTGTTTGCTAAGGAAGTACTTTAACCACTGAGCTATTCCTCCAGCCCCCAAAATTCTGATTTTACACAGTGTATTTATTTTCTCTTTCTTTGCTTATACCTTTGATATAACAAATAAACCATTATGAAACCCAATGTCATAAAGACTTCCCACTATATTTTTTTCCTAAGGTCTTTGTTTTAACTCTTGTGCTTGGGTGTTGAGGTATTTTGAGTTACTTATTGCTTATGATGGAAGATAAGAGACAAGTTTATTTTTTTATGGCAATGAACTTAAAAATATTTGAAAATGGAACTAAAGACTAGGACAGTTATAGAAATTAGGGTGACAGAATACGATGCACATATTGTATGCATGACAATGGAAGGCTGGTGCAACTAACTACCGTGGAGAAAAGGCATAGAAGGTGCAGGAAGTGTGCTGAATCACTAGGGGTAATAGCTGAGAGTCAAGGTACTGTATTTGAAGCTGAAAAAGGAAATAATGAAAGTGAAATGCTTGTTTAGAAGCTCAAAGGGCATTATTATTATTATTATTATTATTATTATTATTATTATTATATTTCTGTGGTATTGGGTATCAAGGTCAAGGCCTTAACACTGACGTACATCCCAGCCCATTTTTATTTTTTATCTTGAGACAAAGTCTCCCTAAGTCCCTAAGCTGCCCAGGCTGGGCTCAAACTTAACATCCTTCTGCCTCAGCTTTCCACAGTGCTGGGATTACAGGTATGCACCAGGGAGTCTGAAAAAGCTTTTGTGATTATCAACACAAAAGGAGTAAGAAAGTATTTTATTAATATAATAAAACATATCTCAATAGAAAAATCTAGAATAAAATTTAATGATAAACAATAGAGATATTCCTTTGAAAGACAAAAAGAAGTTAAGGATGTCGACCATCACTCATAGAATTAGACCATAAGAGGTGCTAGACAAAATCGCCTAAAAGGAGCAAATCTAACAGTACTAACGACAGAACAATATTTTACTTAGGATTCCTAATAGAAGTAGTTGAACAATACTACAAGAAAATAATTTAATAATTAGCAAGTAAATTAATCCAGGGAAAAATATTTTGTATACACTTAAAGACAGAATGAAAGAAACTACCTTGTGCATATTAGCAACTTGAGTATTAAATACCTAAGAACACATGCTAGGAGAAATATGAGGGATATTTTAAAAGTAACAGAATAACAAATCAGCCCTTAAAATACTCTTATGAGATTCAAAGGCAGCATCTGGGAAAACCTAAAAGAAAAAAAAAAAAAGAAAAAAACCAGAAGAAATATTTGCTACAAAGATGTGAATCTTTTTGAGGTCAATTTTGATAAAAAATTTGTTTTTTGAAACTAGATATTTTCATTCCAGTATTCACTTAGAAAAACAAAAATAGCCTGTACAACTCAGAAAAAGTGCAACGTTAGTGTTGACAATGGAGAAATGAGACATGAGCCACCACATATCAAAACATATCTTAAGACACAAGTAGATAAAACACTGTAGTAGGTACATAAATAGAAGAAGATCAGTAAAACAGAAAATCTAGAATAAATAGTTACACAGAAATGGACCTAAATATTATGGGAATTTAGTACATGGAATACATGGACTATTCAAAATTAGTGTGAGGTCACCTAGGTAAATATCTCGAAAAATAAAACAGGTCTTCTCAACCATTAAGTTGGAATGAATCAAATGAATTAAAAATTTAAAAGGGAGGTCATAAAAGTGCTATAAGCAAAAATAAGAGGACGCGGACAGCATATAAACCAAGAATGACACCTTCACGAAACAGTACTTACTCTCTGTGAAGTATGGAACTTTGTTCATTTTTATCTTATCAGTTTTACTTAAGGTGTTTTTATTTAAAGCAACTCAGTGGATGCTGTGAACCGGTAGTGGTTCTTTACCTCTGGTTTGCAAGACCCTGACTTAGCTATAAACTTCGGAGGTGGAGTCCTATCCATTCTGGGTCCTCCACTTATTACTGGTAGAGAAGGTTTAGTAATATGTGTCAGGCTGAGCCTTGCTATCTCTGTGTAACGCGGGATACTGATTCTTACCCACTTGCCTATCTTGTTGTGGTATTATTTTAAGTGAGACTTTGTCTCTGTCTCCTCTGTGCCTTTCTCTCTCCCCATGACCGGGTGCATTTCTTGCAACACTAAGTGGTCATGAAACGAAGGATCCTGACCTTTTGGTTGGAAAGTCAAATACTAACATAGTTGCAAGAAATGTGGGTGGGGCTCAGATTCATCACTTGTAGAAGGACCAAGTCTCTCTGGTCTGGGACCTCCCCCCACATGCACACGTGTCCTATGCCAGTTCCACCCATGGCTCCCTCTGCTGTGAGGCTTGACACTCACACTTTCTCTGCCACAGGGTCACCTTAATGGGGACCACCATCTGCAGTGCTTTAGGGAGCTCTTATTATTACACTGTATCGTTTTTCTCACGTCTCTTTTTTACTCTTTCAGAAACTTGGTCATAGAAGAGTTCGTTGTTGGTAGTGACCTATTCAAATTATTAACGCTCATATCAGTCATGAGTATCATGTGCTTTCTTCTTCATGGCTGTTGTCTTAATCTTCCAAGTAATTACAAGCTTGGGGAGGTTACCATACCCCTAAAAAGTTCAGTAAATCTTTATTCATGAGGTCTGTCTAAAATCCTTTTACCTCCAAAAATACGTGTTATACCCTCTATGCGTTCCCAGATAACTTCTACTAATCTTTCAGGTCTCTGTTGAAAATCATTTTCTTTTGTGTTTTATTCTGAGCTTCCAAGTAATCCCTGTGAGTTTGCATCTTACTACTGCTCTTATATGAAATTGCTTGTTTAATTATGTGTGAGGACTGAAGTTGTTCTGATGTAACCTATTGCCAAAGCATAGTGTTTTGTTGTCATTGTTCGTATGTTTGTTTTGTTTTAAAAGAATATTTTGGTGTATATCTTAGGCCAGGTATCACATACCTGAATATTCATCTGGGCCAGATGGCTCCCATATGTGAATAAGTGGGATTTACAGGAATGAAAATTGCAAGGCTTACCAAAGAAGTGACTATGACTCAGCAGAAAAATAGCCAGAGGAAGTGCCCTTCACTTCTAAATCTTTTTTTTTTTCCTTAAATTTGAGTGGTCCTGGGTTTTATATATCAGTGATAAATCTCTTTCAAAGAAAAGGAAAGAAGAGAAACTTCTGCAGACTGCTGTTTAACAATATTTATACTACATGGAATGAATATATTTATGTATGTATTATATATGTATTTATTTATTTTGCAGTATTGGGGGTTGAATCCAGGGTCTTTGCACTGAATTACATCTTCCGTCCTCTTTTTACTTTTATTTTGAGATAAGGTCTTGCCAAATTGTCTGAGTTGGGCTCAAGCTAGTGATCTTCCTGCCCAGCCTTCCAGGCACTCAGATTATTGGGCTGTACCACCAGCTGTGGCTTATATGCATATGTTTACATATATGTATATATATATATATATATATATATATATATATATGACTTTTGAAAATTATTGTGAAATTTTTTCAGTCAATTTCAGATATGTTTTTAGTAGTTTTTCTTTATCAAATGGGAATAATAAGATATTATTTCACAAGATTATTGTGAGGAGTCAATGAAGTCATGCATTCAGAGCCTCGAAAATCAAGCAGGCTCTGGTGGATGACCCATAAGTGGAAATACCTCTTCCCTTCTCCCTTGTTAACTTTTCTGTCAGGGAATCAGTAGCCTGAGACTTGGCGTAAGAGAGTGCATTTCCTGGAATACCTCGTCATGTCTCAGTAGGTGGTGGGAAAAAGGGAATTTTAGGGTCCAATGGATTTAGAGAAAGCGACTTAAATCAATTTACATATGCCTTAACAAAATAGCTGCTTAGAAACTTGAATATGCCAATATGCATTAAGAGGTTTCAAAAGGGGAATAGAGGTACAGTATTTCTCACACTTAATTGACCTGAAGGAGTGTCTCATGAAGCCCCTTTTGTGAACTGCTGAATCCCAGTAAATGGGTCCACTAGGGAATGGCTTTGTAGTGTCCTCAGAAGTAGCACCAATAAGGGAGGTTCCAGCCTAAAGGCACGTGTTTCCAAATTACCTGACCCACCAGCTTACCCTGGATTCATGGAGGCATCTCTCTGGAGTCAGAAATCCAGGCCCTCAAACAGTTTCATTGATCATGCAGTGCTTCACCAGCAAATCCACAAACAAATATACCCTCTGAAGAACAGCACGTTGATGCTGGCTAATGAAGCCACCCCTCTTGCTAGTATTGATTTTGTCTCTAACTAGCAATTTTCCCAAAAGAACCAAAGGAGCAAAGGAGGCGATTTTACGTCTGTTGATTCCATTCTTGATATTGTTATGTTGAATATGTGTATTCTCTTTTCTTGGATGGATGTTTGAAATTTCTCTAGGAAACATTTTCTTCTGGCAAAGATGGAGCAGAACATCATTTTTTAACACAGTAACTGTTACTGAGTAGAAAAAAAAATGCATGCATTACCACGTACTTTTGCGAAGTAAGAGGTTTATATCTTTGTAATTATTTTCAATGTGTGTTTATTGATTTTTATAATACTGGGATATTAACTTGAAAGAGAACAAATTACATACAACAAATTAAGTACTTGCATGGATTAGAAAATCGAGGTAGTGCACTCAAGGCATGACTAATGGGAGCGGGTTGTGCAATGCTATCCTGCATCTGGGAGGATTTGTCCAGCCACTCATCTGAAAGGATCTTTAACTGAAATGCAGGTGCAAGATGACATGAATTCACAGCATTAGAAAATTGTAGATATGGAATAGAATCTTACATAAGAAAGCTAAGGACAAAAATATTACTATGAAAAGTAATACTCAAGGTCACAAAAGGTGGATGGCATGCATGGTCAGAGCAAGCATCTATGTTTCTACACATCAATCTTGTGTTGCTTTCCTGACTGCTCGAGTCCCAGTGTCACCATTTATCAGTCTGTGACCAAAGCAAGCAACTCTTTTTCATCCATGCAATAACAGCATCTGATGGAGGAGATAATATGCAGTGGGTTGTGTTACACTGGTCCCAAATAAAGGCTCAGTAAATAGCTCTTTGTTCATTAGGCATGTGTGTATGGAGTGCCTACTAAGTTTCAAGCCCTAATTTGAGAATGAGTCTGAAAGTGGATTGTTTTCATTTCAGTACAGATGTTTGCTATGAGCATTTTAAAGTCTTTATGGCATATTTTTAAGTATGTAGGTAAAATGTTACATTTAAATTTAAAAAATCACAAGAAGGTAAATTCAATAGTTTGCAAATTATAAAATCCAAAAACTTGTGGTATGAACTTGGAACTTGATGAACTAAACTTGCTTAATGATGTTAATAAATTTCTAAGCATTTTTTGTTAACAAATTTGTAATTTTGTAAGGGGCAGCTAGAAGGAGTTCTCACTTTGTTAAATAAAGAAGCGAGGCACCTTGCTCCAGGAAGGCCGAGGCAGAGTGGTAGAGAGGGCCCAAATGGGCCCAGAAGTGTTCAGTGATGGAGCAGCTGAAAGGGGCGGGGCACATCCCTTTTGTCCTCTGTCTTTTTCTTTTCCTTTCAATTTACCTTTCCATTCAGTTGCCTTGTTTGTGTAAGAGGCTCTGAGGAAGGTGTTTCAAAATGGGGGATGAAAATTCATCAGGATCCTGAAAGACACAGTTCATTGTGTCTATCCTTGAGTTTTGCTTCTCTATAAGGACCAGGACTGAAATAAGGAGGAACAGAAGATGCAATGAGTGGTGGTCATTCATCATCTGTTGATGAGCACCAGGCACCTTCTCCAGAGGTGATGGTAGGTCTGCGAGTAGCTTCGAGAGCGTGATGGTAGTGTTGGGAAGAGTGGGGTATGGGAAGCAGCAATGGATATTCATTTGCGTATCCTCTTCAATAGATCCTGATGTGTGTCTCTTAACTTTCTAAGGTGCCAGATGGCACCATGACTTACCTTAGCTAGCTCTGGGCCAGAAGTCTGCAAGAGACTGAGATTCCTTGGAATTCATAGTTTCCGATAGAGAACTGGAGGTTGTTAAGCAGACCATTCTACTCCTGTGCTTCCAGGGAGGGCCATATCTAGATCTTTCTGGTCGACTTCTTATACCTGCCCTTTTGGTTGATGGCTCTTCTCTGTTCTTAATGCTATAGAAATAGTGTTTGTACCTAGAATCTGCTTTTTAAAAACTTGTTTTGAACCAGAGCCAGCTTTTTATTAAGTAGGACAGGTTTATTCTTTAATTCACATTCAGAAACTATGGTGTTAAAACAATATTTCATTTTCACGGAGAATCAATAGTTACACATTGCTACTTGCTGTTTTTGGCTCTTGTGAATGTCTCCCTACACTTCATTAATTTTGAAAATACTTCCTGTATTTAATTATATTGCTTCAAATCTCAAATATTATGTTGGTAAATATGATATTTTTATAGGTAGTCACCAACTTTACAGATTATTTATTTCCTATAAGATGATTAAAAATTCTCCATTGTAACTCAGAAAGCACTTTCCTCAAAAAATATTATAAATATAGTGCATGCATACATAACTGTTTTCATCCTTAGTACATCTGAATTGTTGCACATTTATATTAAAAAGTAGAAATAAAAACAGTTGCTAAAATAGCAAACAAGACTAAAAATATAAAGACTAGAAAAGAAACAAAATTTATTTTATTAAATGTGGATTTTTTTTAATTAAAGGAGACTTTCTAGAACTTCATGAGAGTGACTGGAAGTATTTTAAGGATTCCCAAAAGGATTTTTCAGTGGGCTTTGTAGTATATTTGTCTTTTTTTTTTTTTTTTTTTTGACACAGGCTCTTGCTCTGTAGTCCAGGTTTCGGCTTGTCCTGAACTCACTATGTATCAGCCCAGGTTGGCCTTGGACTCATGACAATCCTCCTGCCACAATCCCAAATGCTGGGATTTCAGGCAAGCACCACCATGACACCATTTTACATGGTGCTAGGGAATTGAACGCAGGGCCTTGTACTTGCAAGGCAAGCTCTTTAATCACTGTGCCATTCCTCCAGCCCCCTTTGTCTTTTATAGGAGTGTAGTGGTAGCACTAATCTTGTATAAACCTAGCTACAAGGGAATTTCTCTGGCTTCATATTTAAATTTAAGAGGGAAGTGACAGGTATGAATTAAAAATATTGTTATTCATCACTGAGGAGACTTTAAAGGTGCACTTCAGGAACTAGAACTAGGGCTGCTAAGAATTGAATATTCTCATTAAAGTTCTGTGCTGAAGCCCTACCCCTAATGTGGTAGTATTTGGATATAAGGCATTGGGAGATGGTTAGGTACCATGAGGCCACAGGGCATGCCCCATGGCAATATCAGTGCTTTTACAAAGAAAGGAAGAGGCGACAATACTTCCTCTTTTTGTCATGTGAGGATACATGGAAAAGGCAACCACCAGGAAGCCAGAAGAACAGCCCTCACCAGAAACCCAGCCATGTAGATGCTTAGCTTCCAGAATTGGGAGAACTAAATGCCTGTGGTTGAAGCCACCCAGCCCACAAATTTTGGTGTACCAGCACACACAGACTAATACAGAGGTCAGTTTTATGAAATCTGTGATTCTTTCCAAAAGCGAAAAATGTGGCTTTTAGTGTGACTTCAGGGGTAGGTTTTCATTCAGTGGTAAACAATGAGTGTACCAGAAAGTTGAAAGCAAGAGAAAGAAAAGAATTTAGATGAGTAGATTTGGGGCTTGGTAAGCAGAGAAGGACTGAGTGTAGAAGTAGTCATCTGGGGAAGGAGAATAATGAGAAGAGCCTTATTGTTGGACATTCATTTCTGGTGGTTGGTGGTGGGGGTTGCTATCTGATCAAGGTTAAGACTTCCGTAGCACCGAGAACAAATCTGTCTTTACTTTGATATTCAGGCTTGGAATTTGAAGGTGTGTTTGTGTATGTGTGTGTGTGTGTGTTTAAATAAAACCATAGCTTTTAATTTTTTTTCTATTTTTTACATTAGGACACTATCAAATATTCTTAATATTCTTGTAATAGAATACTCCATGTCTTATAGTTCTTTGCATCATGGTATTTCTTAATTTCAGTTTCTGTCTCTGAGTCATTTTCATATTTGGTCCTTATATAAAGCTTCACAGTTTCTAATGCAATTGTTTGACAAACTGGCTTTATGTCTACATGAAAGAAAAAAAACCTCAAAGACTTTTGATTACAACATGTGTCATAATCCAGCGGGAACGTGTTAAGGCTAGGGCAAGACGTTGCCAAAGCACATTGCTAAACATCCCCTGCCTCCGTCAGAAAAAGGGGTAGGTGAGGGTGTGTTTTCAAATAGGTGTTTCCCATAATACTTCACAGATGTTTTAAAATGTCTTTTTGCTGCTATAACATACGAGTGCTTCTCCACTTGTCTTCTGAAGTTCTTGTGAAGATCAGGTGGGATATGGTTCCTGCAAGCGTCCACATGTGTGTGAATTCTTCTCTGTGCTGCCACTTACACGCAGTGGCTGTACTCAGATGCATCGAGGGCGACTTCCAAGACCAGAAGCTCCAGCTCTGAGCTATTCTCCGCTGCACTCCGAGGTTTACTTCTTGGTGAATGCTAAACGCATGTGGCAGGATCCTGACCCCAAATCATTACAGCGGATAGACTGTGCGCACAGAGCTTAGACTCTACGTGCGCTTGCTGCAGTGTGATGGATATAACTGCTTGCTGAGAATTTGATTTATTTTCCAATAGTTTAGCATCCCTCTGCTTTTATCTGATATGACTATTTTACAAGCATGTGTACCAAGCATGGCTTCAAAATTGCAGGTTATGAAATGCAGAAAATGGAACAATTGCCGTGCATAGCAGAAATCTTCCCGTTCAGTCTGTGTGCTGTATATTTTAAAGTAAGATGGACTGCTGAATGTTGCTGGGGTCTTGCCTTAAGTCTCATCATTTTTCCCCCTAAAGGTGAAAAGAACTGCAAGACTTTCCTCTTCATTTTCAACTTCATATTGTTAGCTGGATTTTTTCAGGCTGGCTTCTGATGATGGGTTTTTGCCTTATCGTTTGTTGGCACAATAAAACTGACACGAGGATGCGGAGGAGAGAGGTTGGCTCCTCTTCAGGATGGAACAGAGCAGCTGAGGCTAGCGGTGGGAGCACAGCAGGCTGGTAGGGATGCCTCCCCCTTTCCTATTCCATCTAAACCCGAATCTACATTTTCCAATAGTACACGTGCTTGCTGACAAACGCTCATCAGAAGCTCACTGCTGTTGTGCATATGCATCATTTACGTGTAGGATGGCCTGGCTAGTTGACAGTCTGTGCAGCTGACCCACCAGCCATGAAACATTGTTCCTTGAAGTTCTGCTTGCCTTATTGGAGGCCGTACTTGGTTGAGAGTTCTTACTTGCAGACAGCCATCTTCCCACAACGGCCTCATTGACTCCGGACTGTGTATAATTGGCCTCTAATAGTAGAGCAAATTGGAGGCTGGTTTGACTCCAGTTATACCCCTGAGCTTCTGGATGTTTCTTTTAGTTCGGCTGGGTGGAAGGGATTGCCAGGCAGAGTGAGACCTTATTTTTGTGATTCTGAGTGGACGTAGGCAGAAACCAAGTGTGACAGTGCTGGGAACTCACGCTGGTACAGCCCAGCAGGCATGGTACTGTGTGATAAAAGAGGCTGTGGTGACTAAGTGAGCGCCTGCTCATTGGCTATTCCTGGGACATCAGTCACGATGGGCTTTGTGTCTGGAGTATTTGCCAAGGCATTAAATTTGCCAACTAAAAATTCAGGAGTAGTCCTTAGATAACTATTCTGCTTTATGTGTAGACAACTCCTTGTCAGCTTACATTTTTTTAAGTGCCTTAGCTGGGCCTAGTGGCGCACGCCTGTAATCTTAGTACTCTGTGAGGCTGAGGCAGGGTTCCAAGTTTGAGCCCACGCTGGGCAATGTAGTGACTTAGCGGGACCTTGCCTGTGGCCCGGGGAGAAATTGTTTTAATTTGTTGCAGTTGGGGAATGTCCAGGGAATAGCTTTCAGGTGTGCGTTGTTTGCTTGAGGTCCCGGAAGCAGGGGAGGGCCGTCTAAATGGCAGCTTGAACTGAGGAAAGAAGGGAAGGAGATAAAGCATTGCAGTCGCTTCCAAAAAGAGCTCTGGCCTGGCCTTGAGATGTGGAGTTAGGTTTGCTCCTGGCCTGCTCTGCTCTTCACTTGGCAGATCTCGGCAGTAGATTCGCATTAGTTTTGTGTCTTCACTTTATTTCTTGGACAATCATCCATGGCAAGCTCACCGGGCAGTCCTGCAGTCTAGGACTGGTGTCCTTTGGGCAGGACCCTGAGTGCCACTGGACCCTCCTGCTCTCCCACATGCACACGGCAGATTTGGACTATTTCTCTCTTCAAAATTATAAGTTCTCCAAATAAATTTTCTTTATCTCTATAAATTCTATTAACTTGCGACTCTTAGAACCCTAAACAATACACTGTCTCAAAATTAAAACTGAAAAAAATTGGTGGGGGATATAGTTCTGTGTGAAGGCCATGGGTTGGGTGCTCAGTAACACCAAAAGCAAAAGGTCTTGATGATTCTGAAATTTTCCAGTTTGGGGACATACTGCTTTAAGCATCTCCTTTTCAGTGCACCACTATTTTACTTTGGATAATTGATCATTTGATATTTTAAATTAAGAAGGAATTTAACAGTTGTCTTGGAGTAGCTCTTTTTTTTTTTTTTTTTTTGTAAGTGTCCCTTCAATGGCTGTTTATACAGGGTGAATTCTTAAGATTTATCACTCACTGTGTTTCAGTCCCTGCACTAAGTACTTTATAGGGTACTCATGATACCCATAGGAAATAGATGTAGTAAATATTTTTGCTTTATAGAAAGACATTCAAGATATGGAGAAGTTAAGTGGCTTTCTTCCTCCTTTCTTGTCTCTCCATTGGTCTCTTTCTCCTCTCAATACTTCTGCCCTATTCTTCGTGTAACAGTGTCCTGGTGTTACTCGGAATTACCTTCCTCACACTGGGTAAAGCACTGGGGGAGGCAGTGAAAATACCCTTCAACTTGCCTCTGATGGCACGTCTTTTTGTAGGTGACACCAGGTTCCATACAGTCAGACAAAGTGCTTTCTTTGTGTACTCTTCCTGACAGCCAGGCCCAAGACCCAATCTAGGCTGATCACTCTCTTCTGTAGGATACTGAATTCCTGAGCAGTATGATATCTGGTTGGAGATGTGGTTGGAGATGATTTATCTAAGTTGTACTCTGTCAGGAAGTCAATTTGAGGCTGCCACTTTGATCCTTGGGGAAGTCTTTACCTCTGGTCTGTCTGTGTTCATTTGTTAGCTATTCTTTCAGTTCTCTGAGCCTCACTATAAATTTTTGATAGTCTTTGAGATCAAGCTAGCCAGTGTGAAGTTTAATAGTTTATGGCCAAAGAATGCCATCAGATGTAGTAGTCAATTACAATGATCTTTGTCCCACATTGTGAGATTCACCTTCCTGGACCCCTCGGAGCATCACCATGATATCTTTTCCATCTTTACCTGCCACTAGTATCTAGAATCTTCACTGTGATTGTCAAGTCTATTCTCTGCACATCAGCTTTTGACCTCTTAATAACCTTTCAACAAGTACACCATGACAGTCAGGAATCATGTCTTCCGATTCAACACAGTGGGGGCCATTGGGGCCATCCCCTAGTGTGTGAGGATGCAGAGTAATCTATGGAGAGATACAGCCTCTGAATCCAATTGAACATTGTTTTCTGCGTCCCCCCATTTTATGCAGTTAGAACTCTGACTTAGCAGATGGATTCTCAATCCTTAATTTGATGCTGCTCACTGTATTTTGACAGGATTAGTTTCAGGTATTTATTGTTCTGCATTTCTGAATTTAAAATTCTGTTATTTGCGTAGCTGAACTTACCTGTAATTGTCTTTAAAGAGAAGTGGTCTTTAAAAGACTGTTAGATTTAGATCATCAAGGACAACTTAGAATGGAAAATAAAGTAGCAATAACACAGTCAGTTGTACTCTGCAGCCTTGGACTAAGTGAAGGAGAATGGGAAGAGTAGAAGAACAGGGCCAGTGGTGTGGGTTTGTGAGGTTGGATGTGGGCTTTGCTCCACCACAGGGGATGGCCGTTCTTTTCCAGCACGCTTGGGTACTGCCCATTGTTTTCTTTTCTTCAGCCACCTGTTCTGCAGATCCTCTTAAATCCTGACATGGGACATTGTCAAATGCTTGGGTCAGCTGGGAATGAGCAGTCTTTTTGGTTGACTCTCTACCGCCATTCATGTTTTTGTCTACCCGCTACTGTTTACTTACTTTTTTTTTTGTAACAAAAACCGGATTATATTTGTGAACATTCTTCTGTAATTTATTTTATGTGGTTCAGACTATTATCTCATTGTCATCTCTAGGGGAACACGTGGTTTAGCCATTTCACCCCCTCGTGTCATGACAATGAAACCATCTGAAGATTTTCTTTGGGACTCTGGGAAGAGACTGTCTTTCCAGTAGGCTTTATGAGGTGATAGAAAAGGGACACAGAGCTGCTGGCAGCCTTCTCACCATGCAGTGGCCAGATGGGATTAGAAAGAGGCAGATTTCTGGCGACAGTGTCGAAGCACCTGAATCCAGCCTTGCCAGCCGAGAGCCACCCTAGGCTTTTTACTGTCATGAACCAATATGTTTCCTTTTTGCCTTCAGCAGTTTGGTCCCTGGCTGATCCATTCACTGAGAGTTCTGGTTAGCTCTGTGATCATTGTGCTCCACAGAAGAAAGGGCCAGTAAATTTCAGAGATAACAGCTTTCTCGTTCTCCACAGCACTTCTTTTTCTTTATGCAGCTTCTTTAAAGAGACCTTTGGGAAACAGTCAGAGAAGGGATACAATGACTGCTGTGTCAACCTGAGCTGGAATAGAAAAGACCTGTGCAGGTGTCAAAGCAAGTGTTGTGTGGATGTGTCACCGTGTTGTGGCATGAGCTTTATGGCTTGGATTAGGATAGTAGAGAAATAACTAGGCTGTTAACAGCATTGTGTGAAAAAAATTTTCTTTCTGTTCTTCTCCAAGATATTTTCTTTTTTTATTGTAAATTTGAATTTGGAGAAACTTGAACTATCACAACCACATTTCCCCCAGTGAATAGGCATCCGGGTTTCTATATGATCGGGAACTTTTATTCAGAGAACTAATAATATTGTGAGCTATTTAGCAAGGCAACAATTGTTTACCCCTCCTCAGATGTCAGTAACAGCATCCTGTGTCTCTCCTCAAAAATTCTTCAGACCAGAGCTAACAATAGCTAGAACATAGAAGTCACCAAAATACCCATAAACAGACCAGTAGATACACAAACTGTGGTACTTATACACAGTGGAATACTATGCATCTGTAAGGTCCAACAGCATGGAGGCTTTTGCCGGCAAATGGAAGAAACTTGAGAACATCATGCTTAGTGAAGTGAGTCAGAAGCAGAAGGTGAAACATCAGATGGTCTCTCTGGTATGAGAGTCCCAGATTACAACGATCTCATGGAACTTCAGAAGAAAGAATGAAAGAGGGAGACAGGGTGGGAATGGAGGGAGGAAAGGGAGGGTAAAGGGAGGGACAGAAGGAGAGCGGGAAAGCCCTTGTCACTTTGACAAGATACATATGTGCACAAAATGCTCAACTCCATTGTAAACCTTAAATTTTACACTTGTACATATCAATAAAATGGGGAAAAAAAGATTCTTCAGACCAGGACTAGAGCCTGGTGAATGTTCTCTAGAACAAATGCCTGCCACAGAGTCATTCAGAATGAGTGCTCTGGAATATGGGGCAGGGTTTGATTTGTCTTAATGAACCCCCTGTCATAAGCTGAAATTCCTCTTTGGTTAACTACAGTGACAAACCATAGAAAACTTGTCTGTGGCCCCTTGATTTCCGTTGGAAATTGAAAGTTGAACCACACAGGGAGGAGTCTAAGGGCTGAATGGAAATAAAAACATGAAAATGGGCATGGACACACATGGAAGGGCCAGCATCATGTCCCAAGACGGATACACTGGCCATGAGGGGAATGAAAGCCACCAATAATGCTGTAGAGAAGAGAAGAGTGCAATGGAGAGGTCGTTGGCTTCCAGGACTCTTCTGGGGAGGAGTATTGAATGGTTGTGGTCAGTCCAAAACCTGGTAATACGTTAAATGTGCTACAGTTGTAGCTGGTAGGGAAGAAAGGAAGAGGAGTGTACACTCACTCACCTCTTTGATTTGTTTGAGGAAACTGTGTTACACATATTTAAAATGGAATGTTTATATTTGGGAATAAGGCAGAAGCACATGGGGGTTTTCATGTGCCTTAATGTCCCTTCACTTGTTTACTCATCTATACTTTTGCCTATTAGCTTTGCAGTACAATTATGTTTTTATTTTTGAGGCAAGGTCTTTCTCTGTGAGCCAGGCTGGTCCTGAACTTAGTATGTAGCCCAGGTTGGCCTTGACCACATGGAAGTCTTCCTGCCTCAGCTTCCTGAGTGCTGAGATTACAGGCGTGCACTTATGCACCTGCTTGTGTGGTGCTGGGGAATGAACCCAGGGTCTTGTACTTGCTGGGTAAAAGCTTTAACTGCTGAGCTATGCCCCCAGCCCACTTTGCCAGTTTTAAAATTCGGCCTAATTATTCGTATTTGCATGCATTTGTGTTTTAAAATGACTGCATTTGGGGCTCTTTTCATAATTTCTGTATATATTTGTTGCCCAAATGTGGATTGAAGGGAGTGGTTTGGGCACTTGCTTCCATTCACCACTTTGTGAAAGTAGATGGCGTGTGGCATTAGAACACATTTTGATATTGGAACAAACTAGGATGCATTGTGCCTACGGTCTCTCTTAGAGTCTAAGTTTTCTTATTTGCAAGAAAAAGATGATAATGCTTTCTTTCTAAAGGTTGTGAAGAGTTAGTAAGCTGATGTATGTGAACCTTGAATAGCCCCAACAGGGGTGCCATTTTGCACATAAACTCTAATGTGCCTCCTGGAGTTGTCAGATGAAGTATTCCAGGTCCCCAGCAACTACCAATTATCTGAGACTGACTTTAAGAAAACAAACCTTGGGACACCAAGGAGTCTCTGGGGTGAGGTTGGTGCGAGCGTATATTCTCCTGTGTGTCTCGTTTTCAACCCCAGCTTCTCCTTGGACCGTTTGCCGTCTTGTTTCCTGCAGCTCTTGTCATAGGTCCACCTCCGTCCTCCTTTGGTCCCTAAAGACGACACCCCAGGGTTGTTACATGCATCGATTTCACCGAGGGCTTGAAGGGAGAGCTACCACAAGGAACGGAAAATGCATTTAACACAAAATGTTAGTTTTTCATTGTTCGTAAACTCCCAGCCTGCTGTGGCCCCTGGGGATCCTTCATCCTTCAACCCTGGCAGCCCTGCCCCCTCGGGACTCACTTCCGCAGCACCTTCCGCCAGCTCCCAGGATCTCATGTTTCCAAGTCTCCTCAACCCTTACCTCGAGCTGTGCCACGGAACGTGGGAAGGGCTCTTGCTTGATCATGTAGCGCGTTTAAGGCTCCCATTTCCCACTGGGTTCTGGAGGCTGCGCCACAGAAATAGAAGTCTCCTTAGTGATCTATGTGAATCCTGTCCCTCCTCTTCAATGTGAGGGCGCTGTGGTCATTTTTAATTTTTTTTCACAAAACAGTTAGTGTTCTTTTCCTTACATCTGCACAACACGCACCCAAGAGTAAACACATAGCAAGTGGGAGCTAAGGACAGAATGCAAACAGTAACCTTGGCAACAGGTTCTCTAGACTGTACAGGATTGGCTCCCTTCCTTACGTCAAGATGCTGCTGCTGAGTTCTGGGGCTAGCAGAAGAGTTCATTCAACAACTAGACATCATTTTAAGTCCTTCAGTAAATAGAAGGTTCTCAAACAGGCTGTTCCTTTCATGAGTGTTACTCATGGCACAGGGATATTTAGCTAGTTACACCAGATGTTATGCAAGACAATAGAAATAAGAAAAATTCTGCAAGTATCTCGGGTCATGGACTTAGGAAGATGTAACAGTTCTAGAACTGGTGTGCTCTGAACTTGGTCTGAACATGAGATGCTGAGGTGACCTCCATCCCCTCCTTTGGGTAATGGGCCAAGTGCACCTTTCACAAGGCCTTCTCGGCTACCTTTACTCACCTTATAGCGATTTGCCCTCCGTATTTCATTTTCCTCTTTTCTTTGTCTACAAAACACTCACCTGCACTGGGCAGACCATTTAGCTTGTAAGTTCTGTTCTTTGCTTTCTCTGTCCTTCTACTAAAATATCAGTGTCATGTGGGATGTGATTTTATTCCATTGTTCATTTCTGTGTCCCCGAGCCTGGCCTCAAGCCAGGTACATTGTGGGATCAGCAAATGCCTGTTTATTGACTGACTGAATTAGGACACCAACATCTTATTCTCTTCTGTGTTACTTTATTTTTCATGAGAAGGAGGGTTCACGTACATCGTGTTGGTTAACCTCCCTCCACCTTGGGAGGTGGGTAGGGAGGTCAGGCAAAGGGTGGTGGCATGAGCGCTCTGGATCATCTGTCCATAAGCAGTAAATGTGGGGGCTTGAACCTTTCTGCTTGGACTTCAAACGCGGCATCTTCCCCACTGCTTGTACCAAGTCGTAGCAAACAAGTGTTGTGTGCATAAAACGTAACAAATACTTCGGGGTAGAAAGAGTGATGGATGTGTTCTGAGCCAAGTATTGCCAACATCGCTGTTGTCCCATTACCTTAGTCGGAAATGTTTTGCGGGGAAAGTCTTGCCTGCCAAAGAGAGGACCGGTACTCCATATATTATGGTGGCACCACACCAGCTGCAGTCTCCAGTGCTGAGGCGCTGGGCCAAATTTAACAAACCCATATCAGGCTCACTGTAAGTGTCTCATGTGCCTGTCTTAATGAGTTCAGTGGTTTTGGGGGGTCCCCTAGAAAAACACAGACCTCTGAAAATGGATGGGCTTTCGAGACTTATGTTCATAATAGTAAAAACTCTCATTTGTTAAGAGAATGACAGTCACCACATTTCTCTAACATGTACCACCAGCTTTTATTCTTTGAACGTTTGAAAACAACTCTTCCTGAGTAAAGAGAGGCAGCGTGGATTTTTGTACTTTGCAGATGAGGAACTTGAGGCCTCGATAGCTTGTGTGGCTGGCCCAGTGTTAGACTATTAGTAAAAGATGGGATTGAACTTTCAAAAGTGCTACAGCTGGACTGATGCTTGCTTGCTTTTATTCTATCGCTAGGACTGTTTCTCAGAGGTTAGTGTACATATGGATCATTTCGGGAGTCAGCCACTCCCACTCTCACCTCGGAGTCTGATTCAGTAGCAAATTTCCTTGTAAGTGTGATGCTGCTGGCCTGATGACTGCACTTGAGTAGCAGTGTAATAGAGGTTAGAGCAGACTGTCATTTCCGATGCAATTAGGCCTCACCCAGCCACTCCTCCACACTGCAGATATGACCCCATTTCTTGCCTTGTACCCCTTGCTCACTGCTCTTCAGCCACACGGGCCTTGTTCTTTTCTGAATACTACATACACACTCTTACCTCAGGGCCTTTGCACTTGCCTTCTCTTGTTTCTGAAGTGTGTTTATCCCTAGATGTCCACATCTCACACCTTTTCTTCCTTCAGCTTGCCCAAAATGGTGCCTTTGCAGCCATGCCAACCTTGAGATCCCTTACTCTTAAATATTCTTTAGATGTTACTACTTCCCACATATTAACTGGCTTTTAAAAGCACCAGATAATTACACATTTCGTTCTTCATTGTCTATCTTTTTACTCCCTTATAAGAGCATACACGTCAAAGATAGATTCTTCCCTGCCCCTTTATCACTGCACCTAGGACAGTGCACAGCCCAGAGCAGGCTCTTAAAGTGAAAGGGAGGAAGGAGTAACCTGGGCTCTGCCATCTTCCAAACAATGATTTTCCTGCTTTATACAGGAGTATATTACGATACTCTTGAATCAGGGGTCATATTTGACAGCACATGCTCTTTCTTCCTTGCCTTGTTTACACGCAAGTCTTCGTTCTTGGCAGTGTCTCATAGAACTTTTGTCAAAGTCCCCCTCCTGTCAAAGGAGAAAACGAGTGGCTCAGAGAGTCAGGGGCTTTTATATCTTTATTTAATATTTTTTTTTTTTTAGATTTTGCATTCTATTATTAAAATATTTGTTTCAAAATATAATATTTAAATGATTATTTAAATTTTTTTTGAGACAGTATCTCACTGTCGTCCAGGCTAGTTCTGAGCTCAGTATGTAGTCCAGGATGGCCTTGAACCCACAGCAATCCTCTGGCCTCAGCCTTCTGAGTGCTAGGATTACAGGCATGTGCTACCGTACTTGGCTTAGGTGGTTCTGGGGAATTGAACTGGAGTTTTTAGCTCTCTCTAAGCTAGCACTTTAACCCCTGAGCTATTTCTCTGGCCCCCATTATTTAATACTTTAAACACACAAATTGTGTAGCAAAATCAGTTGACTAGGAAAGAAGGAATTTGCTCATTCAAACTTTTGCCATGTTTGTTATGATGGTGGACACACAAGGGTTGCAAATATGACTTGAAAGTATTACATTATGTTTGTGGAAAATTTTATGTTATTACTTTTGATTTTGATTGCCTTCATATGTTTTATGGTTATCATACTAATAATGGATACAGATTTTTAAAATATTTTTTCTTTGAGCTTTAGTTTATCTTTTTAGCAAATGAAATGAGAAAAATACTATATTTACAAATCATAGATCTTTTTCTGAAAATGTTTTTTGTTGGTCAAGATTTTAACATGGATACTGTTGAGTTTTAGTGTGCACATGGACTTCAAATTAGCCAATTTTATTATTTATTCCTTAACAAATGTTGTATTTCACAAGAAAATTACTTTAGCCAATGTTATGTTTCTCCATCCAAACACAAAATCGTTAATACCTGCTGCTGGGGTGGAATATGCCTCCCCACCCCTAGGTTAGTGTTTACACTAGTATTTAAATAGTATGTATGACACAGCAATACCAGAGTGATTGTAGGGCCAAAGAAATGGAACCTGGGTTTGTCAATTTTGTCATTTTACTTGGCCACTTTATAACAAGCATTATTCTATATGTTTATTTATTTTTATAATTTATAATAATAATGGAAAAGACTGAGTATCATGAAGGATCATATATTTGATTGTCAAGTGAAAATTTTAGTTCATGCATGAACGATTTTGCAAAATTTGAAAAATATCTTTGGAAATTTGTTTTAAAACCATTCTTGCTACTTAATAATTGAAAATTTAATTAACAGTGAACTGCACTGTTATTATTTCTGAGGCAAACAATAGGTAGATATGAAATTTTCTCTTTTTCACCAAACCAGTGCCTGAACATGATGAAATTATTAATCCATTGCTGTGATTCCTTTTTTTTGCAAGGTAATATTTTTTCTTTGTCCATTGTTAAATTTTATTACTATTATAGTATGAACATGAAATTCAATTAAAGAAAAATTTTACTGTTTCTGATTCTCTCTGGCCAGCCATTATTATTAATTTCACGATTAAAACTAATTCTGTTGCAACAAGAAGAGAGGAAAAAATGATCTGCTCTGAGTGTCAGATACACTAGTTATATCATTGGACTTGAATGAGATTAAGATTCCCTTGTGGGAAGTTAGATTTATCTGCTCTGCTAATCATCTGTCTTATGACAAGCCTAATAACTTTTAAGCAGACATTTCTTTATTGTACCTGGTCTAACAATGTTATCTAACTATTTTCCTTCCTTCTAGTAGCATGTGTAACAAGAGCGAGATCTTGGAATTGGCAATCTCAGGAGCCTTTTTCTTCTGTTAACTTTGGAGTAAAAGTTGGGCCAGACTTTAGAATTAATTAGTCTGAAAAGTTGCTTTAGCCTATGCTAGATAAGAGATTTTTTTTTTTTTTTCTAACAAGCAGGTCTAGAGGTATAGCTCAGTGGTAGAGTGCTAGCTTAAAATGAAACAGGCCCTGGATTTGATTCCTAGTACCGGACCAAACCAAACCAGACAGAAAGCAAACCCAAACCCAAACCAAACCAAACCAAACCAACCAACCAACCAAACAAACAGACAAAAACCCCCCAAAAACAGGAAAACAAAAAACAAAAACCAACCAACAAGCAAACAAAATGAAGAGTAGGAGGCAAGTGGAAGCGTGGGTGGTTTGCAGCTTACGGTGGCAAGGTCGAGGGAAGTCTCAATGAGCAGGGAACGTTTGAGCAAAGGCTGATGGAGGTGAGGAAGTTCTCCTCATGGATGTCTTGGGAAAAGCACTGCAGCAGAACAGATACCAGGCGCAAGCACCCTGCAGTAGGTTCGTAACCACTTGGGAGTTTGAAACAACAGCATGAGGCTAATGGGGGCTTCGTAGGAGATAAAGTGTGAGGAGCTTGAGGAGACACATGCCCCTTTTTTGGTATCACCCCCTTTTTAGGACCTTGTTCACAGTTTTTCTCTTCCCTTTACTCCTAAGACTGTTCATTTAGATTCCTATAATTTGGGCCATATGTTCTCATTTTCTACTTTATCTTAACTTCTTAGTTTCTGGTCTTATTCCTCATTGGATTATTAGCTACGTAAGGGTAAGACTCTGCTTGCTTCCCTTTGTTATCTCCTTCATTCACTTATTTATTAGAAATTTATTGAATACTGATGTGATAGTGGCTTGGTCACTTTCTCATTACTGGGACACAGTACCTGACATCCACCACCTAAGGGAGGAAAAGTTTATTTTAGCTCATGGTTTAAGTGGGTCTCAGTCCATTCATGGGTGTCTGGCAATGTCAGGAAGAGTCTGTCAGAGAACAGAAGCCTGACATTGTAAGAGGAAGGAATCAGGGCAGCGGGGAGCTGGGGGGGAACATACCTTTGCAGGCCACATGCTCACTGATTCGTCATACTTCTGTCACATTCTCCTGCCACCCTAACTTGGCCTCACCTCCCAACAGCAGTCAGAGTCAACAGATAACTCACAACATCTAAATGCATGAGGCTTTTGGGGGGACATTGTAGATTCAAACCATAACAACTAGGGACTTCACTAGGCCCTTATTAAGATAGCATAGCCCTCAACCCACAAGGGGTTCATGGTCTGCCAAGAAGGCTCAATGTAGAATAGTATTTATAGCATAGTATAAACAGTATTGTTAGAGCCTAGAGAGAATTCTAGTGGACTGAATTAGGGAAGAGAGAGATGCAATGAGAAAAGACTCTCTGGAGGAGGTGGTTGATTACATGGCAGCAGAAGTGTCTGTTGCTCTGAACTATTCCTAGTGCTCCTGAAGAAACTTTCTCTCTATTGCAGAATAAATGCCTATTTTGAGCAACTGTGGTCTGCAGAATAAGACTTGTAGGTAGGGTCAGGAAAGGCCCTTTTGGTTTTAAAGAATGCTACTGTTGGAAATCCCTGGCTGAAGCCTCTCTGAGAGGGACATGGTCACCAAATTCAGCCCTTTCTAGGTTCTATTCCATCTCATGATTATCATGTCCTGTTCCATTCAGTTTACATTCTTCAGCAGTTAACTTAGGTGACAGTCTTTCCAGAGGTCAGAGCATCCCTACAGGGTTTCAGGACTCTGTAGGGAACAGGGCGAGTTTTGTTTTGATGGTTAGTGGTTAGGGAGAGTTATGAGCTACATCTCATGAATATACACAACCTCATAAAACTTAGGGAAACTTGAAGTTATTGGAAAGGATTGTTTTTCTTCTAGAAGTAGAAAAATAGAGGTACAGTCTGGGTAAATGCCTTTGTTAGTGTCATGGTTAAATTGGTGACTGACATGGGAACCAGTCTGTGGGTTGATAAATTGGGATAGCTTGTACCAGCTGGCCCAGAATCAAAGGCATTGGCTTATAGTAATTGCAGATTTCTAGACTTCTCTGTTTAAAATGCAAACGAATTGTGTTGAACTAATTTTTCCGTATATGGCAAGTTTTCTAGTTTGTGTTTGTGCATGCATGCATGTGAAGTGTCATTTTTTTTTAGTGGAAAAAGAGTGTTCTTAATGTATGTAATATCAGACCCTGAACATATTTGCTGGAATGACTGCCTCATTATTTGAACTTTCTATTTTGTTTTAATATTTAAACACTCAGTACTTTCCAGTCATTAATAGGAAACTATTGACTTTGTCATATATCTTAGAGTACATTGAAGATATTAACTTCTCCCCTTTTGGCTTTTCAGAAGGGGAAGAACAATTCCCATATGCTATTGCTTATTTTTTTTTTTTTATGTGTAAGGAAGCAAGCTGACATAAGTGGTACACTCTGTCCAAGGACTTGGGGAAGGCTCTGGCTAGTGTTTGTTATGGCCCTGGATGGAGTAACCTCTGTGGTCATACATGCTACCATAGATATATTGGTTTGTTTGTAACTAAAAGGTTGAAACTTGAGAAAATGGTAGAATACAAGGGTAAAGAATGGTGCTTGGGCGCCTTCTTTACTGGGGCCACAATAGGCCAAATTGAAACTCCATCATCTGTAGAAGTAGAGCATTTATAGGATACCGCTTGTAAGAACAATGACATATTTGACAACCAGGCAGCCGGGGTTGCCTTCAAAGTGTTGAGCTTGGGAGTTACTTAGATGAAAAGATCTTCCCAGACGAGGAGCATATTGTGGTTTGGATCTAGAATGTCCCCCAGAAGTCTCAGTATTTGAATGTTATAGATTGTCTATGGAACTATGTGCTGTTGGGAGACTGGGGCCAAGTCTGGAGGGGTGGGTTACAGGTGTGTAAGTTGGATTATAGGAGGTGTGTAGAGGGGGCTTCCTACACCTTCCACACCTGGATCCGGGAGGGGCTGATCACTGGGATGAAACCTGGAGGGAGATATAAGTGGCTTCCTGCCTTCCTTGGAGGACTAGACTCAACTTGCCTTGACTTGGCTTCCTGTGTGTGATGTTGTGAGAAGCTGCCTCTACCTCTGCCATTTATTTCTGTTGTTGCCAGCCACCCTGAATGGATTTTGACCTTCTGAAACTGTGAGCTAGAATAAACCTTTCCTCCTCTAAATTTGTGGATGGTGGGTATTGAGTCACAGCAACGAAAAAGTAACTAAAACAGAGCAATACCATTTATATGCCTCTAAGTAGCTCTACTCTTTGCATTTGAATTCTGCTTCTCTTGCGCTCCCTGACTTGGGTATTCATGAAATATATGTAGATTTACTCACTTCGTCAGGTTAAATGATTGCCCTGTCTATTTGGCCTCCTTAAATGCTGATTCTCTGCAGAGAAAGCACAATAAGTTGTTACTATTTACACCTCAAAGGCCATAGATTTGATCTTTTATTTCTTTCCTCAAAATAGAGAAAAGTTAATCCCACCTCTGTTTGGGGCTTGATAGCAGCAGTTTATATGGAGCCCATTGATTGGCCAAGTGCTCTTATGCTGAAAACCTGAAACTTGAGTCCGGGTGGTAGATGGTGAGGACAGAAAACAAGAACTGGGCAGGAGATACTGTGCAGTCTTGGTCCCCTGTGGAGCAGATCCCCATGCTCAATTAGACACACTGAAGATTTATTGGGGGACATGCCTATGAGGAAACATGGAGAGGAATGCAGGAAAAGCTGGGAAGACCACCAGGCCATGGTGCAGGTCTCACATGTCAGTGAGGCAGTGTAGGGAAGAATGCTGATGCCCCTGGGCTTCTAGGAATGGCCCTGCCTTATGGTTCCTGACATGGTCAGCTGCTGTCTGGAAGCAGGTCCTGAGAAGCGCAGCCTCATTGGAAATGTCGTGACGAATTTTAGAAGACCCCTGAACCTGTTGTTTAATTTTTCCCCTTTCCAGCAGAGATCTGAGGGGTGCACTGTCGTGTTGAAGTATTTTTCACAGATGGGAAGCAGTAACTCAGTGCTCTCCCTAGGTGTCAGTCCCATAG
The DNA here is from genome assembly GCA_004027205.1 of Ctenodactylus gundi. NCBI lineage: Eukaryota > Metazoa > Chordata > Mammalia > Rodentia > Ctenodactylidae > Ctenodactylus > Ctenodactylus gundi. The sequence goes on from PVKB01000125.1 coordinate 470,555, forward strand.
TGATTGAACTGCCAGGGTCACAGCACCTGTTTGGAGCAGCCAAAAGGGAAGCAAACACACACACACACATTTTATTGCAGGTGGCCAAGCTATGTAGTAGAAAGAAGGCTGCAGGATTGTTATTGGTCTAATTTTTTGCCCTGCTGGTTATTGGTTGCAAAGCTTCTGGAATGGTACTTTGGATCTTTAACCCTCTGTTTCCCCATAAATAAAAGGGGGTAATCCTACTCATCTTGAGGGATGTAGTGAGAACAAGTGATGTCTATAAAGTGTCTTACACAATGCTTGTCACAGACCAGAATTCCACTAGAAGCTGGTTGTGATTTTCTTCTAGAGTTGGCCAGATTTTCTGTTTGCCCAACATCTTGTGCTTTAAAATGTATTTAAATATGCCTGAAGTAACAAAAGTGTGCTGTTAGATGTATGTGTTGTCATGTTTCTGTATTTGTGTGGTCAGGCCTGGCTGAGAAGGCTGATACGTGACCAAGTTTGCTTCTCTGTCTGCATGCCCCAAGGTGGATTTGGTTGCGAACCACATCTGAGATTGAGCAGTTGCTATTATATTTAGTGGCCGCTTTTTTGGTACTCACATTCATGATGCCTTTTAACCTGTCAGAATGATTAAATTGTCCCTGGAAGAGGCCTGGCATGGGGTAGCAATAAGAGCACTAGGCCAGGAACCTAAAAGTGACGATAAGTCACTTGTGTAAAGTGCTCCACCGTTTATAAGGTGCTCTCACAAAGGTTGGGCTTCAGGGTATGGTGAGTATTAGCATGTCATTTCACAGTTATGGAAAGGAAAGCACAGTGAGACCCAGTTTGCACATGAGTGTCTGCTCTGCATACTGTGGACAGCACAGGAAGAAATTGGAAACCTTCCTACCTTCCTAGATACACTTTTTTTTTTTTGGTGAACTTCCTTCCAGGAGGAGTTAGTGCACTTTGTAGCATGTCAAAGTCAAAGGGATAAGCTCCTCAGGCATTGGGTGGGGTGGATGATGCATTTTTGTGTAATGATGGTTACTGAACTCAAATTTGGGGTCCAAGTATTCCCAAAATTTGCTTTGGGGAAGTTAAAATCAGTGATAGGGTCAATATCCTCTAATATAACTTTAGGCAAACATTAAGTTCTTTCTAGGAGCTATTTCTTGGTAAATAAGGAGAGTGATTCCACCATATATTTATTTGCTCATTGGCTCTTAACTCTATCCCCTGCCCAGACCCCATCTCTGTACAGCAGGATAGTACACTTGCCAGGGTGTCTTGCCTTTTAGTTTCAAAAGGAGCATGCTCAGTGAGTGACACCAGCAGAGAGAGGAGGTGGGAGGAAGAAGTCTGTTGTCGCCCTTTCTGCTTTGAGGAACTTCTGTAGCAGCAGCTAGGTCCCTTCTATGGCTCAGGTTCTCATTCAACAGATATAGCTTCCAACTTCTGTCAAGCAGTTCTGTCTTTTCATTGATTCTTCCAAGTCAGGGTGACAGCAGCTTTTGGTTGTTGCTAATGTCTAGATTGCCTCTCTGTCCCTCTTTGCCAACTTCTTATATCTTCTGTCACCTGTGTGAGCAATTCCCTGAATTAAATATCCTATAGTTGAAATACCTACAGTAGTTTTTTTTCCTCATTGAATTTTGACTGATACAGTACCTAATGTTTATTAAGTTATTGGCATTAACTGCCTTTGAAAATATAACCTTTTAATCCTTATAATTCATATTACTATATATCTAGATTTGATTATTTGCTGCAGTTTACAGTCTAGACATAAGAGATCTGAAGCAATGAGATATGATGCAGCCAACCAGGGCTAACCAGCTATGGAGTAGTTGTGGGATTTAATCACAGGCATGGGGGTTGACCACTGTATTATACTGCCTCCGGAAGCTGATGATAGAGTTGAATGACTCTGTATCTGCCCCTTGAGGGCTTTGATCAGTGAGAAGAGGCAGTGGGGTTGTAGATAGTCAGGGATACATATTTCCCCCAAAATGGAGAATTTACTAAGAAGACAGGATTATAGAAAAGGCAGATGGCTGGAACTCACGACAGCCTGTAGCTGATCACTTCCTAGAACTTAATGAAAAGACAATAGAGAGAAAGATCTTTAAGGGGGAAGTAGTTAAGGGTGGTTGGAGAACCTAGCAACCAGCCTAGTAAATAACTGCTTAGTGTAGGACAGCCCCTTACCCAGTCCAAAACCCCTAGACAGTGAGCCATATGGGCAACCCGCTTTTCTGGGTCCCTCTTCTGTCTAGCAGAAGCTCTACTGGGGCAACCCATGTTTCTGGTTCCCCCCCCCCCCCCTTCTGACTAGCAGGAATTTTATCCTATCTTTCTTTGCCCTTTTGTAAGTTTCTTAATAAAGCCCTTTCTTCACAACCTGCCTCCCGTCTTCACGACTTATACTTCAAGCCCGTGGAGACAGGAGGCCTGTCGGAATTAGGTCCTGGCCCTGCAGTGAATAACAGACCTGTCCCCTAGGGGTGACAGGGGCACATGTGTGGAATTGCACATTTACCTCAGAAATTTTAACTTTTTAAAAAATTAATTGGTGGGCCTAAACATATGGCAAAATCTCAGAGATAAAAGAAAAAAGAAGTAGAAAGAATCACATATAATACTAAACCTTCATTAAAAACCAGACCTTTTTTTTCTCTTCTAACATTTTTTTTCTGTGGACAAAATATCTTCAAAACTGTGTTTTGCATAGTCCATTTTTAAAAGAAAAAGCTGACTGTGACCAGGGATTATGTTTTGCAAGTACAAGCACCTGCACAGAGAAACTAATAGATAGTGAAAATTTTGTGCTCTGTTGACCAGGTTGCCCTGAAAGTTCTCTAGCATGAGACACTATACATATTTGGCCAGGTAGACCTAAGGTTAAAGAGGAGATGTGAAATCAGCAAAACATGGCTCTGTGCATACTCTGGAAATGTGCCTACTAAATCTTGTTCAGTATGTGTCAGGCTCCTTACATTCAGTTTTCCCAGAAGATGACTTTGGAATGAAATATTGGAGCTCTTTCGACTGGAACAAAACATTCTCTATTTCTTATACCAATAATGTGTTAACGTCTTGCATTTTACTAGTGTTCTACACCTGAATTCTCCCTATCCACCTAAGAATACCAGAACCTAGCAATAATTCAAACCCTCTGAGAAACATTATGAAAAGTGTGTGCAGCAGAAGGGCTGCATGCTGAGATAGGCCCCAGGGATGGAGTCCTTAGCTTTGCTCCCTGAGCTCTCCCTGCTGCGGTCACCTGGCAGGTGGTGACTCTACCATCACCATGTTTCAATGTTTCCAATCAAGGAGGGGCAAGTGGATGATATGGCCGGCAGGCACTTTCCAAAAGGCAAGGAGAGGATTATAGAAGAAATCATTGTTAACACTTGTTCCCTATATTAAATTGGGCTGCAGGTTTTTCTTTTTGAAAAGTAGGTCAAATTCTTATTTTTTCCTATAAAAAAACAAAATCGAAAGTACAGATTTAGAATTGAACCATTTTTTTCTTACTTCAAGAGATGTAACATACATGTTTCCAAGTTGGTATGGGTTCACCCAAAATTGTACAAAGTCAAAGCTGACAGATGAACAGTGAAGTGTTGTTGGGATCATTGCTGCAGTTGTGCTGAAAGCAAGCCCGGCAACCTCAACTGGGAATGAGATGTATTCATCATTCTGTGTTTAATAACTTTCATAAACCTTGGGCATGGGTTACTGTGTCACACATGTTTTACTTTGTGGATTCTTCTAAGTAGAACACAGTCATTATGTTGTGACCTTGTTCCTCATAACTTCCAGGCTGAGATCTGTAACCTCCTTAGTAGGTAAAATTGTTATGCTTAGTTCTTGCCTTAAACTGTCTGTATGAAAGAATACACTTGCAAGATTATGTGTTCTGAGAAAGTTCACTTAGCTCTGTGCTTAGGTAAGCAGTTCCAATAAATATTCATGAATAGAGAAATTAAGACTCTCTTCCCTGGTTTCCCCACTTGTCTTAGTTACATTATCACTGCTGTGACAGGATGCCCATACTCTCAGAAGCTCTCTCACAGTCCACTCATAGGACAGCTGGCAATGGGGAAGGCACATGGCGAAGGCTGGAGAGCTGCTCATGGAATTGAAGACAGCAGCCATGTGAGGCAGGAGCAAACTGATGTCTGCAGACTCAGGGAAGGCCACTGCATTCCTAGGAAGAAGCTGTAACAACGTTTCTTCTTCCTTTATTTAGATCAAGCTGCCATTTGGGCCCCTCACACCCAGGGTGGGTCCCCCTACTTTACTTCCTGGCCCACAAGGCAATAACCAACACTTGAAAAGTTCTGTCCCAGGCACCCCTCAGTCTCAACAAGTTGATACAATCTTTCTAGGTCAAATTCCCAGCATCTGCCCCTTCCAGCCAAGTCTTATCTCCCAATAACACAATTCTCCAGTTATCCCACAAATGCAAACCATAGTACCGCCCTTAATTTCTTTCTGTCTCATTTCATTACTGCACCATACCCTCTTACAAGACCTCTGTAAGGAACTCCCTGCAAGGAGCCCTGCCGTGTAGGAAATGGGAGAGTATTCCCTGCCCCTACTCATGCTGAGCTGGACCAGCTAAACACCATCGTGGCAGGAGAGGTTTACCTAGGAAGAAGAAATTGTAATCTCTACCTACCCCAAAAGAAAACCCAACAAAGTGGCATATACTGAAGAGACTTTAAGGGAACACACACAAACACACGTTGGCACACTATGATAGCAGAATAGCTTTAGTCTGTTACTGGAGTAGGGTAGCTTGAGTCTCTTTCCAGCACACACATCCAATTACTGGTGCTAGTAAAACCCATACACCAGTGTAGAGAGCATTTGTGCTTCACAACACTAACAAACAAAAAGTACTCCACATATAACACTTTAAGTGGGTAACCATGAAAATTCTAAGATCATGTCCACTAGGTTAGCCTGAGTATTCATCTGTAAAAATATTTTCTTGAAAATAATGTTTAAAAGAGACTTCTAGAAACAGTAGAAGTCATGGTAATAGGCAGGGAGAGAAGGAAGCCTCTTTCTCATCTCTAGGAGTAAGTTCTGGCTAAAGTGGAGATGAAAGGTTGTGTGGCATCAGGTCTTGGTTTTCCTGCTTGAAATTTGTTTCTTTACTATTTTCTTTAATATTGCTAATAACTTTCCTTTTTACCTGACCTTCTTAGGGTTAGGGTCTGTGTTTACTGTTTCATCCAATATTTATTAGTATATATATATATATATATATATATATATATATATATATATATTATACAATTGTTATATTGAGCTTGAGGATTTTGTGCACATATATATCATGACAGCATTACAATCTCTTCCCACCCTTATTGTCCCTCATACCCACAACCACCACTGTCACACCCATTTGGTTCTATAAAATGGCTGTATTTTGGGTTCTCATATTAGAGAAACCATGTGATATTGAACCTTGTAAGTTTGACTCATCTCATTAAGCATGATGGTCTCAAGTTGCATCCATTTACCCATGAAAGCCTCAAATTTATTTTTCTTAACAGAAGAGTAGTATCCAATTGTGTACCTATATTACAGTTTTTGGATCTTTTGGTCTGTTCATGGGTATTTCAACATTTTCCACAGGTTAGCTATTGTTAGTTGTGTGGCTATAAACAGGAAATAGCCTCTAGAGTCAGCAAATGGGATTATATCAAATTAAGAAGTTTTTGCACAGTGGAGGAAACTATCATTAGAGTGGTGAGAGAACTGGCAGAATGATAAAAAATTTTTTTTACCACCTGTACCTCAGACAGGAGGCTAATAATCAGAATATACAAGGAACTGAAGAAAATAGCCTCATCAATATCAAACACCCAATTAAAAAAATGGGCAACTGAAATGAGCAGGCAGTTCTCTGATGAAGAAGTTCAAATGGCCGCAAACACATAAAAGTGTCTCTTTCTCTTGAAAGAAACAATTCTTGATTCCTATGCATACATCCCTACTGGCTGAAGTGACTCTATGTCCCATTGCAGAGTTCATCTCTGAAAACCTAGCTCAGCAGTCCAGCCCTTTGTGTGGAGAGCTTATTGCTATTGACCGGACAGTGGACAGGTGAGGGAGCTAAGGGACTTTAAGATAGGGGATGACAGTAGAGCTGAACGACAGAGAAGAGGTTGAGCGAGAATAGTCACTGAGAATGAGTTTCAGAGCAGAGTGTGACTGCATTGGAGAATAGAGGAAGGCACAACCTCCAGCAGCTGGACAGATATTTGCGATGTTGGTGCCATCTTGTTTCAAGGCAAAGGGCTCACCAGGTGTTAGATCCAACTGAGAGGTCACACTAATTTTTCCCAGCCAAGAGAGAAGCGACAGCTTTTCGGAGGTATCAGTAATAACTCATTTCTGTAGCACAGCAAGGTTCAGTTCAGGACAGGGGACCACCCAGATGTACCTTCAATGTTTCTGCTAGAATTCAGATAAATCACATCTGCAGACACTATAGTGCTTCCCACCAGGGACAAGAAGGGCATGCGCCAAGCAGGGTAAGGCTGAGGGCCCGGAGGACCGGCGCCCATATCACTGAGGAGGGCTGTAATGAGGACTGCCTTCCCGCAGAAAAGCGCCAGAACGCATGTATTGATTGGAGGTGAATGCAGTGAATGTCAAGTTGGGGAGCTTTGCAGTTTAATTCGACATCTGTCATTCCTGGAAGAATGAACAGTTCAAAGTAAAACCTCATCCATATTGATGTGTTAGAAGAACTCTGTTTTAGGAAAAGTGGGGCCCTGCGGATCAGGACCACGAAAGCTAAAACAGAGCAAAGGTCTTCCCCGTACCTTTTCCTAACACACTGACCAAGAGAATCAGCTTGCTGAAAGAGTTAAGAGAACCATACACCGAGAGCAACTAATATAAAGTCTGTCTTGAAAATGAAGATTTTAAAAAAATTAGTTCTTTTCTCCTTTTAAACCAAGAAAAGTACGGGAAGATTTAAAAGCAGACTACTGACTGCTACAGAAGAAAAATATGTGAAAAATACAGCTTTGGTGTTCTGGTATGCAGAGAAGTCAAATTTTGTTTTGTCTTTTATTTATTTTTTTAAGGGAAGGAGCAAAGACAGAGTAGCAGCATTATTAGCATTTTTAAATTCTTCTGCTTTGAAGGTGTGTGTGTGTGTTGTGGGGGGAGAGGGAATACCCAGACCCAGACTCTCCTGATCTCCCCATGACCCCGTGCATTTTTGGCAATGTTACTAATTGCCCTGGCTGCCAAGTCCGCATGCCTCCATTTGTCCAGGCTCTGTAAAGTCCAGCTGGTCCCAGGCACTGTCTCAGGTAAGTAATGGGCACTTTAGGCTTCAATTTCTATTCCTGAATAGGCCTCCTATCTCAGAGTCATGGTTCAACAAACACTCAATTAAAAGGAAAAAAACCTCTGGGTGATAGAAGGCACCCTATTACTGAGAGGCAGGGGATGTTTACTGAAGGAAGTGACTTCTCCCTTGTTACTTGCAGCTGAGAGAAGATTTATGAACTGGTTTGTCCCACAGTGATGCAACCTGAAATGTGAGGTTGAAACTGGTGCATTTTTTTTTTTTTTTTAATCAACAAACAAACTAGGCCATGGGAGTTACTTAGAATTATGGACTAGGCAAAGCTTTGAACTGTTAAGGCTGTAAGTATGAGAAGGTAGACTTGGGATGGTTCTACAATACACTAATTTTAGACTCAGATACCTGCAAATGATCAGTCAACATTACTTTAAAATAGTGTTGTCTTGTAGCTTATAACTATGATCTAAGAAAAACACATTTTTTTCACAGAATACAGAAGTAATTGGGATTTATTATTAATGTAGGTGGGCTTTGAGAATCTCGCCATCCAAGGGCAGTCCTGTTTGATGGGACCCATTCTAATGGCAGTATTGTTTGAAGGAAAGTACTTCGAGAGATGGCAACGCAAAGGCTGCACGCTGAGTGTGACATTCTGTCTCGATTTCTGACACATGGTTCTACATGCTACTGAATTGCCAGTAGCTTGCTGACTTGGTTTCCCAGAGATTCAGTATCTGAATAGAAAGAGAGGAGGATTTTTAGTTGTGTAAAGCGATCACAATAAATTAATTCTTATTCAAGGACTAGTCCTTGTCATAAATGACATCTTTGGTATGTAAGATTCTGAAATAAATCATAGTTGTTTCCCCCAAGTGTGTTACTTTGAAAATCATTTTATTTTGTTTTATTTTATTTTATTTTATTTGATTTTTATTCCATTTTATTTTATTACACAAGATTTTGTGAATTGAGTGTTTGAAGCAGTCCTTTGTCCTTGGTCCCAAAGTATGCTCTCTAGGCAGAAGATTGCTGGCTTATTCTCCTGCTTATCTCTCCATTTCCTTTTTCTTCTTTTGTTTCTTCTCCTCCCCTCTTTCTCTCTTTCTCTGTCTCTCTCTCTTTCTTTCTTTCTTGTCTTTCTCTCTTTCTTTCTCTCTCTCTGTTTCTTTCTTTCTTTCTTTCTTTCTTTCTTTCTTTCTTTCTTTCTTTCTTTCTTTCCTTCCTTCCTTCCTCCTTTTCTTTCTTTCTTCCCACAGTACTGTGGTTTGACACTAGTCCTTTCTTCTGAGGTACATCTCTTGCTCTTCTTATTTTTTACCTTGAGGCAGAATGCTGCTAAGTTCCTAAGTTGCCCGGATTAGGCTAAAACTTGTGATCTTCCCACCCCAGCCTCTTAGAGTGCTGGGAGTTATAGTCACTTTGAAATTCTCAACGTGTTTTCTCATTGGCCCCAGATGGAATAAGGTACTGTGTAACCATGGCATGCCTGTGTGCCAGAAATAAAGGGACACAGATACTACTACTACATAGGAGCAAATGTCTCCACTGTATGACTTGTGTCGGCATATGTATATGTATCTGAGTGCATGTAGGAATGTGTGTATAGGAATATGTGCACACTTAGGAATTTTGTGTGCACATATAAATTCTATGGGTTGGATTATGTTTCTGTTATGGTTTGGTTCTAGGAGAGAGAAGGAGAGAAAGGAGGCAAGGGAAACATCATTCTTCCTTTTAATAAGAATAATTGACAAGAGGCAGCAAGAGAAGGATGTGGTATACGGCTAGGTTTTCAGGGCAGGAGCAGGGGCGTTAGTCCGGAAGCAGCAATGGGACCTGAAGAACCAATCCTCTCCTTCGGGACAAGTGGTCTCAGCCAAAACAACAACAACAAACAAAACCAATAATCATTTTGGAAAGTTAGAAGGGCAAGAGAGTCTAGAGTTGGAATGAGGTGATGAATTCAGAGAAGTTGAGGAGGTAGACATTTTTATTTCTGAAAAACCATGAGTTTCAGAGGATCCTGGGGAAGGATCAAGAATATGGTGAAAGCAATGCAACTCACCAAAATTGTTTCTGAAGACTTCTAAGGAAAGACTGTTTGACTAGGGTTTTTTTTGAGGCTAACTCTTACTTTGTAGTCTAGATTGGTCCTGAATTCATAATATAGTTCAGACTGTTCTCAAATTCACAGCATTCCTTCTATCTCACTCTCCCTAGTGCTAAGATTACAGGTGTGCACCACCACACCCAGTTTTGTGGTGCTGGGGAATTGGACCTGGGGCCTTGCGCTTTCTAGGCAAGAGCTCTAGCCACTGAGCACACCCTCAGCCCCTGAGTGATTAGTTTTAAGCAGTCTCCTTGAGCTGGCATCTGAGGGTGAGTTGTGGTCTGAAAGGGAACATTATGTGGATGTATATACAAGAGTCTTGCCTGGAACATGGGGACTCTGTGGGACTTCCTCCAACACTGCTGGGAGGAGATTCAGGCTGAGGGAGGTCCAGGCTTGCCATCCAAAACCACCTCTTACTAACACAGTTGTGGAGAAATAACATAATTCTGGTAAAGAAAGCTCTGGGCCTGCACATTTCTAATTTTGTTTGTTGATCTCAGACGAAGATACTGGTGCAAGATTTTCTACTGAAGGACAATTTGTTTAAATCATATGCAGACAAAAAGTGCTTTGATATTCAAAGAATATTCTGGTCCTGGATGTTTTTAGCGACTTATATATTTAACCAGCTATAATTCTTCTTAAGCACCATTTTGTTCAGTCTTTTGAAACTGGAGATTAGTCTTTCAATGAGAAATCTGCATGTCATTGTAAGGGTGGAACACAATGCCTTTGGATCACTTTCTCTGTGGAGGAGCGAGCTTGTTTTGGTAATATATCTTTAGCACATTGTAAAAACAGTGATTGGAACAAATTTATTTTTGGCAAGACAGACTGAGACATGCACACGTGAGACTCAAGGGCCACGTGTGACATAGCCTCTGTTTCTCAGAGAGCCAACTAAGGAAACTTTCAAAGGTGACATCAGTTGTGTTGACTTCAAGTTGAGTGTCTGTAATGAAAGTACCAAGGACAGAAGGCCGAAGTGATTTCAGAATGAGAGAACATTAAACTTGGAGTCAAGAGGAAGTTTCTGCACTACAAAGTTTAAAGAAAAAAATGATTTCCCATCTCTTCGGGGAAAATAAACAAGTTTAGGAAGTTTTACTAGTGATCATTTCTGCCTCACAGTCTAAATAAGCACTTAGTGCAAATTGTGGGAGCAGTCTCTTTTCCTCCATGGCCCTGGCCGGACTCCCAAGATAGGAATATGTCTCCACATGCTATCAGCAGGACTTTGGAATATTTTGCTGTTATAATAAAATTTTTGGTTTAATTGTAATTGTTGTAGAAAGATCAAGCCCGAGGACTCAATTTTGATACGATAAAATTTCATAAGTCTTAAAATCCAAGTCTAGTAGAGAAGCCTTAGTAGAAGTGCAAGCTTCCACAGCAGTTTTAATTTTGCCAGAAAGCAAGACAACAAAATGATTACCAGAAGACCTTAGTCCAATGTGGCATATTGTTTCACGAACTTGTAAAGATCCTTCAGGTATCCTCTTTACTGTTTCCTTGACTGTGCTGAGGTACCTGCCTGATTGCAAGCCCGCATTCCAGGAACACTTATGCAGGAGTGGGGTGGGATGTTCCAGGCTTGGGAAGTGGTGCTTAATATTGACTTGGATTAGAACTGTTGTTTTCCTCTTAAACTGTCAGATACTAAAATTATATAGAAGAACAAAGGGGAACCATTTCATTCTTTGTTTCAAACATTTAAAGATTGTCATGGGGTAGGTGAGTAACTAAGAGTTAAGGGTGCTTGCCTCGCAAGTACAAGGTCCTGGGTTCAATTCCCTAGCACCACATAAGCTGGGTATAGGGTGCAAGCCTGTAATCCTAGCACTTGTGAGGCTGAGGCAGGAGGACTACTGTGAGTTTGAGGCCAGCCTGGGCTACATGGTGAATTCAGGAGGCCTACCTTGCTAATTTGGTTTACAGTGTAAAACTGCTTCAAAAAGAAAAAAAAAACCCAGAATATTCAAATAATTTCACTAAAGAACCATGCAGCAGATGGGTTTTGAACACAATTCTGGTGAAGCTGTCACAAGCTCCTTGAAAGCACCAGAGTCAGAAGCAAATAGAAAACATTATCAATAATGTAATGTCTCAAGTTTGTGGGACAGTAAGGATTGTACTTGTGGAAAGCTTGACTTGGTCCTGATGCTTGTGACTGTCACAGCAGCATGATTTGCACATACTCTTAGATCAGTTGCTTGACAGTGGGTGGGGACCAGCCCAAAGGAAGGGTCTACACGTCAGCAGCTACATGAGTTTAGATGCACAGATCTCTCTCCAAAGTCACGATCCTCACATAAGGAATCATACTTGTGGATGGGATGTCAAATTGTGGAAACTATGGACCAGAAACACAGTGGTGCTTACAGCTGTATTATGACAATATCCGGGAGAGCAAGGGGGTATGCAGGAAGGGTTTGGTTTGAGAGCAAAGTGAACTGGGGGTCCTGTTTAGGAGGTTCAACTTGAACGTGCTAAAGTCTGATTGAAAGAAAAAAGAAAAAGGGGCCAGAGTGGGAATACTTTCTCTCTTCAGACTTTGGGTATGAAAAGTCCTAATGCCCTCCAGCATATTGGAGAACAGAATTGTTTTTCTAAAATCAAATTTGTAATTATTAAAAAAAATAGCTGAAAATACATTATCCAAGGAGGTATGTTGGGATTCTTCTCCCAAGAGAGAATTTTCCTACTTGGGTGAAGGGTGCAGCTTGGATTACAGTAGAAGGTATAAAATGAGAAGAAACTTTTATCTTTGCATCACCTCTGGTGAATTCTGACTTTCGATCAGAAATAGAGGATGGAGTTTCTTGCCTTGCAGCTTCCAGGGAGACATGCTGTGGGAGTCTCACTGCTTCGAAATAATTCGTGGATGTTTCGTGAAACCTTTTGACCCAGCTGGGAGCCTGGGGCTTTTGAGCATTCAAGAATAATAGGCAGCATTGAAAAGGAGTGGATGGAATGTTTTATTAACTATAGCTATTTTTATTAACTGGAGTCAGGGGAATATTGGAAAGGATCAAAATTTAGGAATTCTTTGAAAAAGACTTTATTTTACATGGGTTTTATTTTTACATTTGCTTTGGTGCTTTGCTCCATGGTGTAACACACAGAACGTTTTCGGCCCTGACAAATGAGAGGGCCGACGAAGAGACTTTGAAATTCATATTTATTGTTAAAGTGAAGGAGATATAAGGTAGTAAGGAGGAGATATTTTGAGTCCCACCTCTGTATAAAGCATCTGTGAAGTTTTGTCAGGACCTAGAAATAAGTAATATAGTCTTGGCTTATGGTAACTTGGTTGGCCTTGGCCGATTGCCAATTAGTGGTTTAGTATCCTCTTCACCCTCCATCCCCCAAATCTCCGAGGCCAAGGCTCTAAGTCTAACATTTTCCGTGGTGGAAAAAAAATTAGAAAATTTTTGTTATAAGCCATAGAAACTGATGCTAGCTAGTTTAAGTAAAGTATTTGCACAAAAATTATACAGCTATTCATGAGACCAAAGAACCAGTTCTACAGAAAACATTATCCGTAGACAGTTTTGATGGAAGGAATTAAGTACAATCTTGTCAATATCGAGGGCTGTTTTGGTAATGAGCGACTTCTAGTTATTCTACTAGTATTCTGTAATTTAAATTCTAGGAAGGGAACATCTGGGTGCTCAGTTGGGTCACATGCCTCCCCCCACCTGGGAATGGTAGGTCATCTCAATAGATACACATAATGTACCGCTTGATTTGAATTGTAGTTTGTCCCTCAAAGGTCCAGGGTCCTTATGTTGAAAGCTTGATCTCCAAGGTGGTGGGATTAGAAAGTGGAAATCATTAGGAGGTGAGCTTAATAAGAAGTTGTGCTACTTGTTTTTTGTAACTGTGACATATAACCTATTTTTCTTCGTTCACATACATTATACAGCACCATGCTTACAAGTACACATACAAAAATCGTGAAAGCACAGCAAACATATTACTTTGTCGCTGGTACTAAAATGCACGTAATGTAAATATTACCATTGAAGTATTCAAGACTTAAACTTGGGCTGGATGAGTAGCTGAGCTGTTCAAGCGCTTCCCTTGCAAGTGCTAGGTAACTGAGTTTGATTCCCCAGCACCACATAAGCTGGGCATGATGATACACATCTGTAATTCTAGCACTCAGGAGGCGAAGGGAGAAGGATTTCTGTGAGTTTGAGGCCCATGTGGGCTAAATAGTGAGCTCAGAACCAGCCTGGACTTCAGAGCAAGACCCTGCCTCAAAAAAAAAAAAAAAAAAAAAAAAAGAAAGAAAGAAAAAAAAAGAAAAATAAAAAAGAATTTGTGTAATAAGAAAGCTTTAAAAGCTAACAGAGGTTCTTAGGTGAGCTCAGGATACTCCTTGTGAGGGATTGAAGTATTCTCATGGGAGGGTTGTCATAAAAGAATCAAGGCTGGCCCCGCTCTTTCTATCTTTCTTTCATTTCTCTGATACCAGAGATCAAGCTCAGGGCCTTACCATGGATAGATATCCCTAGTCGATTTTTATTTTTGATTCTGAGACAAGGTTCTGTTGAGTCACTAAGTTACCCAGGCTAGGCTTGAACTTGCAGTCCTCCAGTCTCAGCCTCCAAGAGTGCTGGGTTTAGAGACCTGTGCCACATGGCGCACAGCAGTTCAGTTTGTTTATCTGTGGAGCAGAAGCATAATAACATAGTACATTTATTCATTTACAGTATTTCTTACTTACCTAATATGCACCGAATCCAAAACAAAAGGCAGAGAGAAATCCTTACGCACTGGGACTTTTGTGAATAACAAATACGATAATGATTGTAACATGCTTAGAGAAATGTAACAGTCAGTGAACATTAGTGGTTGTCATTTTTAATTGGTGAGAGACACACCTGGTGAAAACTGGGTCCATCTCCTGGGTGTAGCGCAGGTATCTCTTCCTGTCACATTGTGGGTGAGATGCTGTTGTTAATGTGGCTTCAGTTAGCCTGCTGACATGGCCTGAATGTGCCCTTCTGCATTTGCTGTACTCGACCTGGAGAGTCAGATCCCACAGTGTGGGGAGCTCAGCTGTGTCAAGATAAATGGCACGATTTTCTGTAAGTGAGATGAATAGGAATGATAGGGACTCATAATCGAGATGGATAGAGAGGCATAAACACAGCTCTAATGCGTCGGATCAGTGCTGTAATGGAGTTATGAAGAAACAGCGATGGGAGGACAGGAAGGCAGAGCGCCGCTCATTGAAGGGTGGGAAAAGCTTCTCAGGGAAGTCGAAGTCTAGTTTTTTCCCTTTTAGCTAAATGTCTAGCGAGGGGGTGGCATGCTTTATGTAGAAGGCACGGCACGAAGACCCAGATGCAAGCCTGGGGATTAAGAGGAGGTCCAGGATGGCAGGAACGAGGATGCAGGATACTGGAGGAAGGTACTGAGCGGGTGGGGCGGGCGTTTGAAGGGCAGATTCTCAGCGCTGGAAATTCGTCAGGAGGTAGAGACGCGCACGCTCTCAGGATTCGTAAGTAGGAGTGCTCAGCACCTCAGCAGAAGGCCTGGCTGGACATAGTGTAATTCAGGTGGGAGATGTTGAGTGCGTGGAAGTTGGCAGCGGGAAAGAAAAGGGCTCGTGGGGAAACGTCTGCAAAGTTGAAGGGGGAATCCGAAAAGAATTGAGAGGACTTTATGATCTTTCACTTTTCAGTCAAGGAGCCATTATACGAACAGGAGAAACTGAAGGAAGAGCGAACTTGAGTTTCCTGCAGGGTGTTTGTAAGCAATGACTTTGTGAGAGAAAAGGAACTACAGACTGATTAAGGGCATGGTACTCCTTCCTAATTAGCAGCTGATAAACCTGTTAACCTAACTTCCCCCAAAACTCACATTTGAGAAAGTTGCGTTTGAGAAGCGAGTCTGGCTGCACCAGAGCTGCCAACACGCTCAGAGGATGAAGCCTGACGCACTGCTGCTTGTTTCCGAGAGCGCACACGTTGTTTCTTTATTTAGAACCTCTTACCAGTATCAATTAAACCCCAGTTAAATTTGACATCCCTTAACCTTGCATTGGATCAAATTCATTGCTACAGCAGAACCCATATGGCACAGAGACAGTTGTAGGCAGCAGTTCATCGCTTATGTGGAGTTACTGGCCCAGCGCCAACCAGTAATCACTGCTTTTTGTTAATAGACATGTTTGCTTTGCAGTCATTTCTGTACACAGGGCTCTGGATTAATTAGATAGAAATCTGTCATCCATCTAAGAAAGCGCAAGAACTCACCCCCTGCTCTTCCTAGGGAGAGGAACAGCAGATTTGGGCAAACTTTTTGAAATACCTTTGCTTGCTTCCGTAAGAACTTAGCAGACTGTCTAAATAACTAAGTAAATTTTGACAATAAGGAGCTTAGAGTAAGCTGGAGGACACATTGGTGAGCTCTCAAAGGAATCAAGGTGAGGTTTTTCTTCTCATAATGTGAGCTGCTTGATTCTTCTTAAAAGACTCATTTCAGTTTTTTTTTTCCTTGAAAGTTGAAGGGCAATTGTGTTCGAGGGGGAAGACTTACAGAGAGAGCCCCCTGGCCATCAAGCCTAGGGTTTTGTTCAAGCTGAGGAAATAGCCACCAGGTTTCTCTGCAGAGAGGTGTAAGTGGGCAAAGGCAAGCCCTCCCAGCAGGTCTGCGCAGGGCCGTGCTGTAGCTCGGCTGTGAGGTCTGCAGCACGGAGCTGCCTTGGGCAGCAGTTCTCCGTCTTGGTACCTTCTGTAGCACCACTAACAAAACCCCTCCGGATGTGCTTTATGCTAAATCCTTTTCCAAGGTCAATATTTCCAGACCGAATTTCGCTCACAGTAATGCAAGCATTGTTTATTATTTCTTACGTGGAAGCACAGAAAAATTTTAAACATTATCCCAGAGATTCTGTCCTGTGTTT
This sequence comes from Ctenodactylus gundi, assembly GCA_004027205.1. Lineage (NCBI taxonomy): Eukaryota > Metazoa > Chordata > Mammalia > Rodentia > Ctenodactylidae > Ctenodactylus > Ctenodactylus gundi. Next base: position 486,914 of record PVKB01000125.1, read on the forward strand.
ATGGGTAGCAAAATCCAGTGCGTCATCCATATTTGTGGAATATTTGGAAGATGGCTGTAAAACACAGAAGAACTAAACCTGCGTCTGTGGAATGATCCTGGATGCTTCCTCAGTTCTGCTTAGAAAAGGCTTGAATCTTCTATATATAATTGAAGTTTTGCTTACAACAATAAATCTATGTGATTCAGGTTTAAGAAATTATTGATCAGACTGTTATTTAAATCACTCACATTATTACAGATATGCATCTTACATTTTAAAGATTTCTATTCTTTATTAAAGTTTTATATAATTTTTAATTGAAAAATACAAATTATATAAATATGTTTATGGTACCCAACTGTGACTGAATATATGTATGTATTGTGGAATGATCAAATACATTAATTAACATATCCATCTTAAATATTTACTATTTCTTTGTGGTGAGAACATTTAGCCTTTTCTGTACAGCTAGTATGAGATATACAGTAGTTTATTATTAAGCAGAGTCACCATGCTTTGCAGTGGATTGTCAGAATTTATTCTTCTTGTCTGACACATTGTGCCCTTTGAGTAACATCTTCCATTTCTCTGTTTGCCTCAACCCCAGCATCCTGTAACCCCCCATTCCATTCTCTTTCTGTGAGTTAGATGTTTTAATGATTTTTGCATACAAGTGATGGTACAATATTTGTCTGTCTGTGTCTGGCTTATTTTCCTGAGCTTAGTCTCCTCATAGCACATGACAGAACCTCTTGGTTTTTCAGGGCTGACTAACATTCTGTTGTGTATGGGTACACATTTTCTGTATCTACCCAGCCACTGAAGGGGGCTTTGTTGGATACCCTATCTTGGCTATGGTACATCAAGCTGCAATGAACAGGAGAATACAGACATCCCTCTGACAACTGGTTTTGATTACTTCGGTGACATTGTTAGATTGCAGGGTAGCTCTGTTTTTAGTTGGTGTTTTTTTGAACTTCCATATGTTTTTTTCCCAAAATGGCTGTACAACATTACACAACCACTGACAATGTCAAGGGTTTCCTTTTCTTCACGTCCTCACCAACACTTGTGATCTTTCTTTTTACCTATAGTTGCCAGTCTAACAATGGTGACACAACAGCTTGCTATGTTTTTAACTTAATTTTCTCTGATGATTACAGATCCTGGATATTTGTTCATGTATCTGTTGGCTGTTTGTGTGTTTTCTTTTGAGAAATATCTGTTCAGATTCTTTGTCATTTTTTTTAAATAGGGATTTTTTCCTTTTTATTCAGTACTTTGAGTTCTTTATATTTTTTAAACATAATCCCCTTATTCAATGGATGGCTTGGAAGTATTTTCTAATAATTGGTAGACTGTTTCAGGTTTTTCTTTTTCTTTTTCTTTCATTCTTTTCTTTCTTTTTCTTTTCTTTTCTCTTCTTTCCTTTCCTTTTCTTTTCTTTTCTTTTTTTGAAACAGGGTCTTGCTCTGTAGCCCAGGCTGATCCTGAACTCACTATGTAGCCCAGGTTGGCCTTGGACTCATGGAAAATCCTTCTGTCTCAGCCTTCTGAGTGCTGGGATTACAGGTGTGCAGTACCACACCCAGTTTGTGTGGTGCTGGGAAATCACACTCAGGGTGTTGCCACTTGCTAGACAAGTGCTTTAACCACTGAACCATTCCTCCAGCCCCCTATTTCTGTTTTTTTTTTCTTTGTGGTGCAGAAAATTCTAGTTTGATACAAGTCCATGTGTCATTAAAAGATATCACTGCTGGACCAATGTCATGAAACATGCATTTCAAACTATTTTCTGTGTGATATTTTAGCTATACTGATACTTAAGAGACTGGCAGGTTGAAATCAGTTCATCCTTTATTGCTTTTTCTGTTAGTTTCCTCAGATAATTAAATTGTATTTACACAGTAGATAATTTAAGGGCCACATTTTAAAAGATTATCTTCTGGGACTCTAGACTCTACTTATCTGGTCATTATTTTCCAACTTAGCCAAAGAAAAAAGTGGAAACTCAGTTTATTTCCTTACTATTAAATAAAGTATTACTTTCAGCAGAATACTTGACAGGGAAAGGAAGTAGTGAGTATAGGACAGATTAGGAACTACAGAATAAGTGCATGTGTGTGTGTGTGTGTGTGTGTGTGTGTGTGTGTGTGTGTGTGTGTGTGTGTGTGTGTGTGTGTCTGTGTGTGTGTGTGTGTCTGTGTGTGTGTGTGTGTGTGTGTGTGTCTGTAAACAGAGGCTGCGGGACCAGAAATGAGGTTGAGGTTGTGCTTGGAAAGCTAAAAACCACCTGGATAGGGAACCATTTGTCCTTTGACAAAAATCAGTGGTATGGGTGTAATAGGAACGGAACACAGGAGAACCTTGGCCCGAACTCTGTCTTGACACCTCAGTGTTAATGGTAGATGGAGGTAACACTCTTCCCTCTGTGGCCAGAAAGCTGAATTTTAAGTCCTGCAGTTGATCTGCTTGTTGGAGAAATGCAGGAGGACGACTACCACATTAGCTTCCCCAGTGCCGGTCCTCCTTGGGCGTGTTTTAAGTGGGGCCTCACTGCTGGGCTGATCTGGGCTGATTGTCTTAATTAATGGGACAGAGATCACATCCGTGCAATTTGCAGGAGTTACCTTCTTTCCTGGGAGGCCAGAAGGAAGGAGAGAATTCATGGGCATACTAACAGTTTCTACTCTGTCAGAACCTATTTAAGTAAGTTGTCAAGATATTCTGTGAGAGATATAGAGATATGGAAATAATTAAAATACCACTTATTAAAATCCTATCATGAACAGGGATGATCAAAAAATGTGATGCATATTGAAGTAAAAATTATTACAGTGAGAAACATTGCCATTAATTGACACTGATGATGTTGAACATTCTTATGTCATTGATCTTGTCACCTTTTATTCTTCCTCTTCTTCTTGTTCTTGTTCCTCCCCCCCTCTTCTTCTTCGATACACCCCCCCCCCTCTCTTCTTCCTACTTTCTGAAGCAATTTTGAAAGTCCTGTTATGTGAATGTTTTTGTGAGGTGCAATGAAAGCTGTGCTAAATGATGTTGCTGAGTACCACGCAGTGGAAGAGCAGGCTTAGGGAAACGTTGTGCTTATCCTTATCTGCCTTGTTCACTGGACCTGGAAGCATGCAACTTCTGACTCTTCCACAAAGTCAAAATGATTATAAAAGATGAACGTTTCATAGGCCTGATATTCTATAACATAGCTATATCATTAAAATATAAAAATACATAGATTTTAAAAGAATGTTCTCATAGCCTATGACTTTATAAAAACTCAATCAGATATAATAGCTTTTAATTTTTTTGAATTTTCTACATTTACAATAATTTTCTGTGAAAATATAGTTTAACATTTCTAATTTCACTATCAGTGTCCTTTCCTTTTAAAATTTTTTTCTACTCTATTGAATTGTTAAGATCTTCAGTATTACTTTGAAGAGAAGAGCCTTGAAATGAGAGGTATTTATGCATGACTTTTGATCATAGGAGAAAAACATTTGGACTTTTACCATTAAATATGATACTAGCATTCTTTTTTCAGAGATGCTTTTTTATCAGGTGGAAGACATTTCTTTTTAACTCATTGAGTGTTTTAAAACTGAAATATCAGGCATGGATGTCAGATTTTGTTCAATGCATTTTTCTATCTAATTATATAACCATTTGGGTTTTCTTCTTTAGTCTATTAATGTGATGAATTACATTGATTTTCACATATCAAACCAACCTTGAATACTGGGGGCAAATCTCATTGGTCACAACTTATTTTATTACATTGCTAGATTTAATTTTTAAAAATTTTGTCAAAATACAAATAGTTGTTTGTGAATAGATGAGAACTCTCTTCTCTCTTGCTTTCTCATTGTGTCTTTGTTTGGTTTTGTTCTTGGGATAATACTGATAAAATAAGATGGGAGATATTTTCTTTTCTTCAGTGTTCTGGAGGCCTTTGTGTCAGGTTATTTCTTCCTTTAGTGCTTTGTATAATTCATTAATGAAGCCTTCTGGGGCTGGAGATTTCATTCTGGGTTTTAAATTACACATTCAATGTGTTTAACACACAAGGCTATTCAAGTTATCTATTTTTTCTTTAATGAGTTAAGTATCTTTCAGGAAACATGTATGTTCTGTATAAAATGTGGAATTTATTAGCATTAAAAAGCATAATTAAAGTTTCCTTAAGTGACCATTTTAGTATTTATAATATATATCTGTCATAGTCATCCTTTAAATGATATTACATTCATTCTCGTTTGACATAAAAACTTATAAGAATGTGCTTCCGTTTCTTCCCTTGGGGACTTTGAACTTCTGTTGTCTTCACTTTGCTTCTATGTGAAAGAACGGCCTCTTGCTTAAAGCTCTGGTTGTTTTTCTCTCTAATGTTTTATTTTCTCTTATATTCACGAGTTGCTATTTCTCTTTTAAAAATTATAATATATATTTACAGTTGATTAAGGAATTCTGTATTTTATGGTGTGTTGACCTTGTTTCTTATGAAGCTTACAGTCTAATGGGAGAAAGCAATAATAAACTCAACTACTATAATTATCCAACTATAGTATTTGTAAGTACAATGGCGGCACTGTGGTAGAAGGGGTTCCCAGTACGGTCTTGGAAATCACTGACAAAAGGAGTTTTAAGCTGAAACTGAAAGGGTGAGCAGGTTGGCCAGAAGAAATGACACCAAACTGGAGAAATTGTGTTTCAAGTACAGAAGACAAGAGGTGCCCAGACATGCTCAGGGGCTGAAAGGAAGTCAGTATGACTAACACGTACAGATCAAGAGGCAGAAAAGGAAGAAAAAAAAATTTTTTTTGGAAAGGGGTACTGGAAGGGGAACCCAGGACCTTCACTGAGTGTGTCCTCAATCTCTCTATTATTTATTTATTTATTTTTGAGACAAGATTTCACTAAATTGCTAAGTTCACCAGGTGGGCAACTTAGCAAGTAGATCCAACTTGTGGTCCTCCTGCCTTAGCCTTCAAGAATGCTGGAATTATGGACATACACCTCCACGCCTAGCTGAAGACAAGTCATTTAAAGGATTTTGAAATTTTTCTGTTCCTTCCATGGTATGCCTCAGTATTCCTTTTGTGGTATCCCTCTGGGTCAAGCCCATGTGCTGCCTCTTCTGGGTCAATCTCTACTTAACAGCACACAGTTCCACAGGATTCCACAACAACATACATAAGGTTTTGGGGGACATTCCTGATCTAAACCATGACAGCTAGGTTATTTTTTATTATGAGATCTTGACACTAGCTCATAATATCTGCTTTAATTTCCTTGTATGTATATATGTATGTATGTATTTACTTACGTTTTGGTATTTTGAGACAAGACCTTGCTATGTAGCTTAGGCTGGTCTTGAACTCACCATGTAGCTCAGCCTGAACTCATGTTATTCCTATGTTGGCATTCTACATGGTGGGATTATAGACATGTAACATAGCTTCTAACTTCACATTTGCCTCTTCCTACTGTGGCTGCGACTCTTCCAAAATGTAGGAGCTGGAGAAATTCTGATATACCAACACCAATATACTATTTCCTGGTGCTGGCTTCTAATGGGGTAGTGAGAATGGAAAGGTGAGATGGGATATATGAGAAGAGGAGTGGGGTATGACTTTGGTGGTGGCCTGTGGTCCGAGCAGAGATGAATGTAGTTATATTGGTAGAGGAGGAGTATAGTAACTTTCCTGAAACTTGTTAGATTTCTCCACGTTAAGTTATAAATTCACTGAGATTGACAAAACATAAAATGCACTCATATTTATGATGAGAATAGTAACTTTTCTCTGTTCTTAAATTTGCGATTCACTATTTTGTAAGGGTTTAATTACCATAAAACTGGAGACAGGTCCTCCATTTTTTAACTATTGTGGAAAAGTTGTCTCCTTCCTTTTAAGTAAATGATGTGTTCATATGTGTGTACAATGTTGCAGACAGATGTGTGTATGTGTTTGAGTGTGTATTCATGTGATTGTTCTGTCTTATCATCTTACAAAGACAGTCTGTGTTCATTTTGCAGAGTCACATGGGAAAATTTGTCTGAATGTGGCTTTGGATACTTGTGTCTGGAAGCTACATACCAGCACTAATTGTAGACAGTTGTGGTTGACTGTGGCAGGAGCAAGTTTTACAGCTGACGGACTTTAATTCCCAGAGGGCAACATAGCTAGGAGAAAACTTGCAGACACCGACTCTCCAAGTTTAGAACTGTGAGGCCGTCTGCACAAAGGACATCTAAGGAGTGCTCACTACCTAAAAAGTGTTTCTTACTAGCATTTTTCAATTGGATATTTTTCATATAAACTTGACTTGTTGCTTGTTGTATTAACAATCTGGTAGATTATATTTGTGCCCTGCTCTGGTAATATACGTATAAATTCCTATGCTCTAAAGCTCATTTTCTACCCTTCATGTTATCCTATAGCATTTTTGTTCGTTTGTTTCTGCCACAAATAAGTGGTCTATCATCCACACAAGGCAGAGTTGCTGAGGGTGATAACCATGATCCAAATCTCTGGTTGGGTCAGTGAGGCCCAGTATACTGAAAGATATTCCAACAGACTCCTACCATGATGCTGGACATAGAAATGTTTGCCAAGAGACAATGTTTGATAAGCATTACCAGGCACTACCCTAAGGCCATAAGGATATTTGGCCTAAATGGATCTGAGGCTGAATCCGTGTTAATTCATGTGTTCTGACTCAGTGACTAAGAACTCAGGTGTTTTGTGGATGTAACCAATAGTTTACAAACACACACAAAAGTGTGTGAGCGCACGCACGCGTGTGTATGAACATATATGTACATGGCCTATGTCAACTTCATTAGGGAACTGTACTCTAACTTATGGCCAGGTAACTGCTTATAAGTGTGTACTTTTCATAACTAAATTGTTTATTACTTCACAAACCCATCTGCAGGCCTGAGAAAAGTGATGTAACACTTATCTAGGTCCTCTCATTGAAGAAGGCAATGCATAGATAAGTATCTGTGTGAGGTCCAATGTCTGAACTGAGTTAAATGTTTCATGAGAACAAATTGTTGGTAGCCAAAATGGCAAAATAGTCACATTTAAGGTGATATATGCAACTAATAAGTGTATTGAAAGTAATGGGATATAGATTTCTCACATTTATAGAAGAGAGATATACACAGGAAAAGGAAAAATTTAGAATAAACTCTATGATGCAGAATTGAAATTGGAAATACTAGGTATAGAAAACTATATACATAAGTGTATTTGTCTATATGCACACACATATAAACTCATGCATGCATTCATATATTCCCTAACTTTGTCTATTGAAAAGACTTGGAGCAGTAGTCATTTCCAAATTACCTAGCATGCAGGTGTTGATTTTTAAATACCATCCCATACTAAAATGAAGCAGAGATCCTTAGAGCAACAGATATTCCAGGACTAGAGAAAGGAAATATTGGATGAGCTTAAACAGGTTTGCCCAACATGCTGCTCACGGCTTTTTTTTTTTTTTTTTGGCTCCTGATTTTTTTTAACACTGTAATGATAAAACTTTGAGAGGCAGTTTTGATACTTATATGTTATATTATGAACACTATTTTATATACATTAACATTATTATATATTTTATATGTGGCCCAAGACAATTCCTCTTCTCTTTACTGAAAACAAACCAATTAAAAACCAAGGACAAAACAACATGGCAGGCCATGGGATGGACACATCTGAGCTAGAACATATCATTGTGCCAGAAAATGAGTAAGTGATCAAAGAACAATGGAAATATCAAAACCACAGACATCAGTGTGTATGGGCTTCCACTGGTCAATTTGAAGGCAACTTAGGCACCAAAATAAGTTATGGTAGTACATTAAGAGAGTAGAACCCATTGAATAAAATAGGACACTCATGGGTACCTGTACTGTAAATAAGGAAATGAGTTATTTAGAATTCAATGAGGAAATGGATACTGATATAATATCAAAATACTTCTTCATAGAATATTTATTACAAAAGGAGAAAGAATAACTTCTGTGATGTTTAGCAGATACTATTAATACTTTAACTAATAGATCAAAATGAACCTTTTTGAGACAAATCAAGATTTTATGCCTCTGGAGACTGAGGAAGGAAGATTGCAATTTCAAACCTACCTTGGACAACTTAACAACTTAGAAAGACCTCATCTCAAAATCAAAACTAAGAAGTGAGCTACAGATGTAGCTTCATGCATTGGCTATAGGGTGAGTTGCTAGTGTATACGTATAAATCATGCCTGCTCTCTAGGATCATCCCAAAAATACATAATCTGTGTCATGAGAAACACCAGAAAAACCCAAATGAGGAAGATTTGACTAAATAATTACTCTGTTATCTTAAAAATGTTGAGATCTTAAGTGTCAAGAAGACTGGTAACTTTTTCAGACTAAAGAAGGAAAGTGAGGTGTATCAACTACTATGGGTTGGATATGGAGTGTCCCTCTAACACCCGCTGTATTTGGATGTGGTGGGATACCTGTGGAGCGGTATGCTACTGGGAGATGGGCCTGGCTGGAAAGCTGGATGCCTGGGGATTGACCTGGAAGGGGAGCGTACTAGTTCTACCCTTTCTCCCTCACTTGGCTTCATGTGCACTGCGCTGTGAGCAGCTCTTCTCCTTCTCTCCCTCCTGCCGTGTGCTTCCACCATTGCTAGCTGCCCATGAATGGACAGTGACCTGAAACAATTAGCTGAAAGAAATCTTTCCTCTCTTAAGTTATGAGTATCAGGTATTCCACCCCAGCAATAAAAAACAGCTAAATGGTATGCACCATTCACAATTCTTCAGCTGTAAGGACATTGTTGGGTCACCTTTTGAATTCTAGGTGCATTGTGAGGATTAGACAGTTTTATCTATTTATATTAATATCTTGGATTTATGGTCATACAGATGACTGTGTTAGAAACACATGTTAAAGTTTTCTGGTGATGGAGCAACAGGTCAGCAACTTCCTCTGAAAGCACACAAAGAAAAATTCTTTGCAAAAGAAACTTCTATAACTTTCAATTATTTTTCTTTGAATTTTTTTTTTTTTTGTAATTCTTCTAAAAAATCCATGGTTCAGGCTTGGGGAATAGCTTTGTGATTAAAATGCTTGCCTGAGTGCAGTTCCCTAGCATCACGTAATGCAGGTGTGATGATGCACACCTGTAATCTCAGCATTTGAGAGGCTGATATAGGAGGATTACTGTGAGTTCGAGGCCAGCCAGATTTACATAGTGAGTTCAGGACCAGCATGGACTATAGAGTGAACTCTGTTTCAAAAAAGAAAAAGAAAAAAAAATCTGTGGCTGAATAAAAATATGTAAAGATATCTAGATTTGAAGGTCTGAATACAGGATGTATTTGTATTGGATTGGGAAGGTAATATTTATTCTTAGTCATTTAGGATGGGGCAAGGCTACTTGAAGGGATTATTCCAGATTCCCTTCCCTTTCCTCCCCACTCTCCCCTCACCTTTCCTCCCTCTCTCTTTTTTCTTGTCCTCTTCCCTCTTGTTCCCTATTTCTCTTTTCATATCTTTATATCCTTGCTCCAAACTTCTCTTTCTAAAATCTTATGCAAGCTTAAAGCCAACCTATGAAACCATTTCAGTATGTATGTAAAACCATGCTGATGGAGTGAAAAGATTGGACTGATTATTCAGTGAAATCTGAGTGTTTAGATGGATGACTTTTTGGATTTTGGGAGGTCATGTGTAACTTAAACATACTGCCTAAGAAGATCAAATAGAGACATTCTCCCAATTAAGTATGTCTTTGCCTGTTCTGTGTCACTTTAACAAAATACAACACACTGCCTAGTTTATAATGAGCAGAACCTAATGATCCTAGTGGCTGGGAAGACCAAGCCGAAGGGATACATCTGACAGGAGCCCACTGTTTTATCTCAGGGCAGGAGGCAAAGAACAGATAAGTTAAGTTTAATAAGTTTAATCAGAAACCACCCCCTAGTTAACTCATTCCTACTACAACAACAATGGCACGAATCCATTCACAAAGTCCTAATCACAATTTAAAGATCCCATCTCTAATCTTACTGCAATGACAAAATTCAATATGAGTTTTAGAGGGGATAAATATCCAAACTACCGCAGAGTTACTTCGGAAAAGTCTTTTCCCATGACATGCATAGGGAACTCTTTGTTGATGGAACTGAGTGGCTACAAAGATATGTACACTTATAGAATTATTCAGCAGTATATATTCACACTAGTTAGAGTTCTTTGGACAATGTAATTAGTAGACAGTACACTTGCAAAATTACATAAAGGGGCTTAATGTAACAAAGAATTTGCCTGTAACTTGAAAAGGGTGGGCTCTAGTCGCCTTGCCTTATGAAAGACAATCAATTGCTTAAAGAATAAAGCCTCCTTTTATTATACATGGCCTTAGGTGGCATTAGTTTTTGCTGAGTGTCTAGCTATGCAGAATACATTTTTGCATCCAAATATCATGTATCTATGTGTTTAAATCACAAGTGGTAAATGTTCATGCTAATAAGGAAACACAAAAAGGAGTAGAAGAAACAAAACAAACCTAATTAATTGAAATTCTATCTAGATAAAGCCTCTGTGATGCTTTTCTCCCATTTTTATTGGTGTGTGTATTGATATATATTAATATATATGCAACACTCACATATACTAATATATATGCAATACACAATGGTCACATTGAACTTGAGAATTTTGTGTACATATATATTGTGTCAACTTTACAATGATATTTTGTTGTGTATAATCAGGGACCTTTTTTTTGAGGGGTGACTTTACATTGATGTGTTAAGAATATAAAACCATACTAAACATACTGCTTCATAACCTGATTTTTTATTCTCTTACTAAAAGTTTTTTTTTTTAAACCTTTGTTGTGGTTTGGATCTGGTGTCCCCACAGAGCCTTATGTTCGTACTATCGATACTGTATACTGTTGGGACCTGGCTGGCAGGGACTATTTGTGGGCTTGACCTGGAGGGGCATACACAGGTTCCACCCTTTCTTCTCGGTCTCTCTCTGGACCACCATGTTGTGAGCATCTCTGCTGCTGGAGCTCTGGCTCTAGCCCAGCCTGTACTCCAGCCCTGCCATGTACTTCCATCATTTTTAAGCCACCCACCTGTGAATAGACTGTGACCTTCTGAAAGTGTAAGCTAAAATAAATCTTTCCTCCCTAAACTGTGGATGTCAGTTATTGAGTCACGGTGATGAAAAAGTAACTAAGACAGTCTTCTCTATGAGCAACTGTAGCCTTACATCTTTTTTGAATGTCTATGTAGTGTGTTATTATGCATTATTCTTGTATTGTTAAGTGCTTGTATTCATTTTTGTTATCATAAAATTTAACTTAATAGGTATCCTTGCACATATTCCTTTGCATATGTGTTCGAAGTTTTCCTTTGGATAAATTACTAGAAAGAAAATTTCTGATTCCGTGGTTTTAGAATGTTCTTGACAAATGTTGTCAGGTGACACCTTACAAAGGTGGCAATAAATTACATCTCTGCAAGACATCTGACTACAGTTTTTTTGAGAAATAATTCATACAAAATAAAGAACACAAAGTGGGTATTTGACCATTGATTGTTCTTGGCCAACATGAATAGTTAAGATATGCATAGCTGATCGTGGCACCAACCAATAGACCTTTATTATTTAAATAATGAAAAGACTCTTGGGAAAGTTCCCATACTGCTTTCCATGGTTGTTGTACCAGTTTACATTCCCCCCAGCAGTGCGGGAGGGTTCCTTTTTCCCTATAGCCTCACTAGGACTGATTGCTGTTTGTGTTCTTGATGTACACCAATATCTCTAGAGTTAGATGGCATCTTAGTGATGTTTTGATTTGCATTTCTCTTATGGCTAGGGATGTTGAACATCTTTTCATGTATTCATTGGCCATCTGAACTTCTTTATCTGAGAACTGCCTATTTATTTATTTCTTTTGCCCATTTTTCAATTGGATTTTTGATTTCGGTTGGCTTCCTTTTCTTCAGTTTCCTGTTTATTCTGGTTATGAGCCTCCTATCTGAGGTATTGGTGGTGAATATTTTTTTCCCATCTGTGAGTTCTCTTCTTACACTGTTGATAATTTCCTTTGCCATGCAGAAAATTTATAATTTGACATAATCCCATTTGTTAATTCTGGGGGCTCTTTCTTTTACTTTTGGTATCTTATTAAGAAAGTTCTTGCCTACACCTATGTCTTTTAGATATTTGCCTAATTTGTCTACCAGAAGGTTCAGTGTTTCAGTTTTAATATCTAGGTCTGCATTTGTACATATCAATAAAATGGGGGAAATAAAGAAATAATGAAAAGAAAATAAGAAGGGAATGTTTGCTTTTTCTAGAAGAGCTCCAGTCTTTGCCAAGCATCTAGGCAGGGGCAGACTTGCGCTGACTGTTCTACAGTGACCTTCCAGACTTGTGACCCTGGGTTGGGGCTGCATCCTCCCTTTTGCAGTTTCTAACTTCTTGTCTGAGCAACCACTGGATCTCCCAGCTGTCCCATGTGCAGGTGGTCATTTTGGACTCCTACGGTTCTAACTGTGCACTGACAGAGTTACATTAAGTCCCTTTATGTAATTTTATAAGTGTATTTTCTACTAATTATATTTTCCAAAGAACTCCAACTAACGTGAATATATACTGCTGCATAATTTTATAAATATACATATCTTTGTAGCCACTCAGCTCCATCACCCAGAAAGTTCCCCTGGAGGCCATCACTCTCCTGAGTCTGGCCACTATCCGTTATCTTTGTTTCCAACTTTGTATAAACAGGATTGTATAAAAATATTTTCATATGTCTGGCTTATTTTTCTCAACAAAATATTTTGGGGATTCATCCACTGTGTTGCTTTTTAAAGCTCAGAGCAGTATCTCATTGCACAAATGTGCCACAAACATTTTTAGTCCATTCTCCTGCTGATGGATTCAAATGGTTTCAAATTCAAGACCATTATGAATAAATTGTTGTGAACATTGTTCTAAATGTCTTTTTTTGGTGGCTACATTCATCCATTTTTACTGGGTATACATTACATAATAGAATTCTAGGCCGTAAAATAAATATTTAGTTGGGTTTATTAGATATTTTATAGTTATTTTGGCAATTTACCCCCTTGCCAGCCATGTATTAAAATCTTCTGTTGCTTCACATACTTGTCAAGATTTTAATATTCTTTTCTAGACATCTGTAGTGATCTTACTATCTCCATGTTGAGGTCCTTTTATCTCCTTCCTATTTTTGCTTATATTCCTAACCTAGTTTTTTATTAAATCCATTCATTCTTATATTTACTTAATAAACATTCATTAAGCAATTATATTTATATGGTACTATGTTAAGCTTTGCGGATTCAAATGTAAACTTTTTGCGGAACTTCTAGTTTAGCATGAACACATAATTAAGATAAGGTCCCTAACCTTTTTGATGCCAAGTACTAATTTAGTTGAAGACTATGTTCCCAAGGATAGAGCTGAGGGTGGGAGTGGGAATGTACTTGTTATGCAGTAGGCTGATGGAGGATAATTTTAACACGGGCAGCAGCAGGAGGGGAGCTTGTAGAGTGACTCTGCACCTCAGGTGGGATCAGCCACAGCCTCAGAACCTTGGGTCACCGTTCACCTGCTCACAGCTCATCTGTTCTAGTGGCCCTGTCCTTCCAAGACCACATATGGTACTGCTCTGTGGCCTGGGGATTGGGGACCCTGAGTTGACTCCTGTTGGATGATGTGGGAGCGGTGGGGTATTGGGTGAGGCATTGCAGGCAGTGATCGCAGCTGTGCACAAGCAGGAGGAAAAAATGCAGGCTGGAAAATTTAAGAAACCTCCGGCAAGGGGCCTGGGGTACTAGAACAATCGGAGCTAGAGAGATTGAGGATGAAAGCCTGCAGAGGCCATATCTAGGGTGAAGGGAAGTAATCTCTGTGATGGCTTTTCACTGGAGAGCGCCTTTTCTTTTGCCCATCACCAAGCACCAAACAATACTTGAATGTTTCATCATGTTGTTGAATGAGCCATTTGGGCACACTTTCCCAATAACCGAGCATTCAAATTTCCTAGAATGAAGCAGGAAGAATTACTTGAAAGTATGTGAGCAGGCCCAGGCTTCAGATCGGCGAGGTGCCTGCAGCGCTTGCTTGCCCGTGCGCCCACTGAATACATCCATCTGCTGGTGGGACGTCCCTCTTAGATGAGCTGAGGGCAGTGTTCTCAAACCTTCTGAAAGGGTCCAGTCATAAAAGGATAAAACCTATGTAACGTTCTGGTGAATACTGCAATAGCTGATGCCAGTTTTTGCTAAAATAGGATTAAGTTAAAAAACACACACTGTGAAGCATTTGTCTGGTTTAAATAATTTAACAGGTCTTGCATTCCTGCTTCAGTTAGTTTCAACAGAAATGCTTCTCCAGGGGTTCTCCTTGGGAGCATCATCTGCCTAATGTGTGGCTGCTCGCCTGGTGCCAGCTGGACTGGGGAGAGGACGGGGGTTTCTGCTGGTCCTGGTGAGGACTGGAACAGAGGCAACCTGAAGTATACTTTTGGGGAAAATGCAAACTTTTCTTGCCTGCGGAGTGTGTGCGTTAGTATTCAGAGACTGTTGGCCCATTGTTTGTGACTCCAGCCTCCTCAGCAGAATGCGCGGCAGATGGCTTGCATTTGCATCAGCCTTCTGGAGGAGGAATTTGCTACCAACAACAGAAGCTGCAGCTTTTCTTTTCAGAATTTACAACAAATTGGCCAGAATGGCAATTTAAAAAAAACATTAGCATCACTATTTCCACATTCCCTTTCTGAATAGGGTAAATGATTCCCTCTCCAACTGTGTCATTTGCACTTTTTTCCCCCCAAATGTTTATTAAAATGATTTAGGTATTTCATTATGCAAAATGACTTTTATAAAAAGACCTTTTTTTTTTGCCCCACAGTCACACATAATTTCTTTTGTCACTTGTTATAGAATGGAGTTACGGGAAGCTAGGACATATTATTTGTTCTAATCTGTATTGGATAATTTATTACATTAAGGAACCAATAATTTTCAAATATAATCAGATTTAAGTTTTTAATAAGATTCATCTTCCCATTCACACTTGCTTAATTTAAGGATATTAAATCTACTCAGGAAGGAGCTGCCTCTCAAAGCCTGCGTGCCCATTAAAGGGCTTTATTCCTGATGTGTTAATAGGATTTAATTACATTAAAGTCCTCATGCAGAGTCACCGTGCCACACAGTTAACTGTGATAAGCCAAGCAAACAACAGCCTGAAAAGAAAGTGGTGTAGAGTAGTTGGTTTATTGGCTTAAAAAATCAAGACGATTATTATTTTAAAATTGATGGTTGCATGAATTTGCATCATGTTTAGTTCAAATACGGCAAAGAATAAACTTTCTCTTTCCTTTAAGAAGCAAATCACTTAAAAGGCCACCCACATAAAAGGTGAACAATAAACACTTAACAGAAACTACTTAATTGCCATTTGTCTTATAAATTGCAATGAGATTTTTTTACTATTGACTACAAAGAGGCTTGTTTCAACAATTTATCTTGCTACTCCTTTGTCTTTTTGACTATCACAGCCATGATTTGGGGTTCAGAGTAATAGCTGTGCTCCTTGTTAAAATATAATGATTTTAAAATTGCTCTTTTATCCTGTCTTAAACTTAAAAAATTCAGCTCTTCCTCTTGAGCCCCTCTCTGTGCAGCACCCCCCACCCCAACACACACAAGTCTCCCAACTGGTTTAATGACACACAGCAAAGCTTCAGCTTCCTGTAGCCTGACAAGAGAGAGTCAGGATGCTGCCCTCAGTGAATCTTGTCAATTTCTCCATCAGGATCATTTGCATCGATTGGAAGTGTTGACTTCTTTGAATTTCTGTTTCGTGTCAACTTGACAGAAGTCAGCTCTTTGGCTCCATCATAGATGCCTGTGAAACTAGAAGAATGAATTTTTACAGCATTCCAATGAATTAAAAAAGTAAATTAGAAGATAGAAAGTGAAAAGAAAAAGAACCTAGGAATATGTTATCTGGTTGAACTTTTCACTTCCAGAGTGAGTGACAACATCTGGCACATTTTCATGAGAAATCACAAGCCTGGCAAACAAAATTTGAGATGATACACAAGCTTGCTTTACTCCATTCAAAGTCATTATGGAGGTAAGGAAAAAAGGAATTGAAAATATTCAGCCATTTAAAAAAAAATCTGTCACTCTACTTGGATCTTATTACTGGAGTGCTGAGGTATTGAGGGGTGAAATCTTGGATGAAGGAGGCAAGCTGCAGAGTGAGTAGTTTGTGTGAAAAGATAAGGACCGAGGGTTTGAAGCTTCTGTTAAGTAGAGGAGGTCCTGGAGTGAGTTGCTGTTGAGGTTTCTTGTCTAGGGGTTTTTATGCTACATGAGTAAGGGAATAGATTTTACTAACCAACCCAGTTGCTAAGATTCCCCACCTTTAGCCTTCCGGTCTTTCACCCTTTCTTCCTTTGTTGGCACTGATCATGCTTTATTCATAGATAGTTCCAGGGATTGGCCACCTGCAAGTTGTCTTGGGGTTGCAGCCAGGTGTAATTTTGTATTTCTTTCAGGTTTTTTTGGTTTGTTTCTCTTTCCAAGGATCCCTGTCCCTAGCTGCCTAATACCCACCACCTGCTTCCTAAATGTGTTAGGAAAGTGTTTCCGATGCCATTTTTCCCCAATCAGGGTCGTGTTGGGTGAAGAGAAATATGAAGGCATCGTTGTTGCCCTTACAGTGGTTCTCTCCAAGCCACTCTATTTCCATCTCTTCTATGCGTTGGGAGTTTGTACACAGTTTTACAGCAGTTTCACTTAAAAAAAAACTTGATAATCAAAGAATACCATTTACTGTTCTTTCCTTAACTTGTGGTTAATGGTGACCACCCAGATCCCACTGCGGCCTCTTCTTTGTTGAGGTCCTGTGCATTCCTCATGGTGGTTGTAACTGTGTTTCAGGGCCATGTGAATTATTGTCACTTGGCTGGCTGTTTGGGCTGGCCACCACTGTGTTGTTGTGTCTTTGGCTGTGCTCCAATGTAGCCTCTTCCATGAAGTCTCATCTTACCCTCCAAGTTGGAGATAATTTCTCTTCTTTTGTGTCCTGTAGAGAAAGAGAAATATTTTGTCTCTGTCCTTCACCGTTTTAGCTAGGAGAGACACTTGCAACAAAAGATAAGTTAACAAGAGAATAAACAAACAGAAATTTCACATGTATGTTTTATAAATACATGAGACATCTGGGGAAGGGAATGCTCTCAAAGAGGTGGCTTAGCATTCAGGCATGTGTAGCAACTTCAATTTTGAACAGTAAAAAATTTCAAGCTATGTTAAGACAAGGTAAAGGACTTTGAATCTCTAGAGAAGGCAACTGGTGGAAAGGAAAATTAGTAGTAGATAAAGACTGGTTAGTTACACTTTGTCATGTGTTAATAGTTTGCTCTGATGCTATCTCCCAGCTGCCAAGGGTCTAAAATTGTCTTCAGTGATCAACTTTTGCCCTTCCTGGTAGAGTGAAGAGGGACATCTTTGCCTTTTGCCTTGTAATTTATTAATTTATGTCAATTTTTTTCAAACTAGACAAATAGTTTAAATTTTTTTCTTTCTTCCCTCCCTCCTACTTCCCCTCCTTTTCTACTTTCCTTTGTGTTTGATCCCATGGCTTGCTCACACTAAGCATGCACTTAACCACTGAGCTCTCCCCCCAGCCTATTTACTTTTTAAAAAATGGCTTTCAGCCCAAAATAACGCCTACACCATGAAGGGTATTCTGGTCTCCTGCACTCATGAATCCTGTCTTGCATGGACCTCTTTCTGCCGTTCACCATGATCAGGTCTTTCTCCTCTCCCAGCTGTTCAGTTCTTCAGAACGGAAACTGAATATTGTTTATCTGTAAGTGAATTATCATGAAGGAAACAAGCCAGCCAAATATTAACACATGAGTACTAAATAATGTCACTTCTTGTACTATAATAATTTCTTCTGTATCCAGCAAATTTGTTTATATATAAGATTTGTTTATACATAAGGCTTAATATATGTTTGAAAAAATCCCATGGTCAGATTTTCCTTTTAGGTATGTGGACTTTGATTTGGGAATTTTATTGTATTCTTTGGTACTTGTGGCTTTTTTTTTTTTGTTAGCTTTCTCACATATCACTATCATGACATTGTGAAATGTTATTTAGTCTTTTGCTTCTTCTTCTTCTTCTTCTTCTTCTTCTTTTTTTTTTTAGTACTGGAAATTAAACCCAAAGCTTTCACACTGAGCTCCATCTCCAGCCTATTTTTAAAATTTTGTTTTGAGTCAGAATCTCACCAAATTGCTCAGTTACCTAGGCTGGGCTCAAATTTACCATCTTCCTGCCTTAGCCTCCCAGAGTGGTGACATTGTATTTACTCTAGAGCCATAGCAAGCTTTTCTCTCTCTTTATTTTGTGACTGTATTCTTTTTCTTTTAAAAAATAATTTGTTGTTTCTTAACTATCTCTTATTCCTCCCATTATGTAGGGTGACTCAAAATCATTATGTGTATGTGTGGTATTTTTGGAATAACATATTTTCCCATTTAATTAGCATTCTTTCAACTGTCAATTGTTGCCTATTCCTACTACATGCCAGACACTGTGGTCCACAGTGGGTATACAAATGTGAATGGAAAATCTTGTCCTGAATTAGTATACCTAGATTATTATCTAGTGGAGGAAGTAGCACACATGAATGCACAAAGAGGTAAGATTCCTAGCTAAACAAAGTATAATTAGTGCCTTCCTAGCAGATTGTAATAGTCCTTGATAAAATTTTAATGTACTTTATTTACATAGTTAATTGTAAGCATAGTTAAACATTTTTTTCAGGGTTCATACTTAATGAATCCAATTTGAGTGAACCCATTAGAGGAAAATGAATAATTGCTTGTACTGATAGCTTCTGGAAGCAGAAGAGAATACTTTTTGCTATGCTGTGTCTCGATAGTTACTAAGAAGGCAACTGAATAGAAGCCTGTCTTCTTTAAATTGAAAGGTGAGTGAGATGACAGGTCGGTGGAGTGTAAGATCGATATGCAAGTTCACTGCTAAGCAGCACCTTTCCGGCTCTTACGGTGTGTTTCTCCAAGTTAATTGTAGCCTGGCAATTACACCTTGCACACCTGTTTGAATTATTGCCCTTCAGTAGTTCACACTGCAACCTCCAGCATTTCAAGCATTTTTTATTTGCTGTTCATCTCCATCTCCCTAGAACTTCATTTTAATGTTATAGTCCACTTGATCACTCCTATAGTGCTCAGTTAGCTTTCTTTGCAGTGCCTCTTTTAGTCACATGGCATGCATGTGCACACACACACACACACACACACACACACACACACACACACAGAGTGGCTTGCACAAATGTGACGAGGTACAGAGAGGACACAACATCTGTGGGTGGTGTCTTAGTTACTTATTCAGTCCATGGCTGGCTCCAAGGCAGAAATATCACTGCAAAAGGGTGTTGTGGAGAAGAGAACTCAGCTCATGGCGGCCAGGAAGCAAAGAGGGAACAGCCCAGAGAGGAAGGGGCCAGGCACCAGAGCTTCATGACCTACCCAGCACAACCCGAGGAATACTTTCCTAAGTCACTGCATGGCTCCTAAGCCATTTAAGTTGATAGTAAAGCTTAACTAACACATCTTTTAGAATTTTTTGTTTTATTTATTTTTAAATTTTTATTTATTTACCATTTTATTAATATATGTATGCAATACATAATCTTTACAATGAACTTGAATATTTTGTGCACATATATATCATATCTGTATTACAATCCCTTCCCCTCCTCATTTTTGGTTCTCTCAAAACCTCCCCATCCCCCTGTAACTCCCACTATCACACACATTTGTTTCTATAGAATGGCTGTGTTTTGGTTTTCCCAAATCAGAGAAACCATGGGATATATTTGACATATTTAATCTTCTGCATCTGACTCACTTTACCACTCAAATCACCACTTATTAGCTCAGCTTCCCACCCCTAGTATAGGCTGTATTGGCCATATTTTGATGCCTCTTCTCTGAGTCCAGCAGAGCCTTTTATTAGGGTGGTTTGCCAAAAATTCTTTTATCTGTATCTTACTCTATCTTTGTTGAGATTCTTTAATGTGGTTTTACCTACCAGTCCACATAAGAAAACAAGTATTGCAATAAAATTTATAAGGCTAGAAAATGTGAGAAAGAAAAAGAGAGAAGTTAAATTTCATATTCTTTAGCTGAATGCTAAAAGGTAAATATTTGTACATTCAAAAGACATGTTACATTAAATGAACTTAAATCTATATCATATAAGTATACTGCACTTAAAGCAATAGGTAGAATGACATGCTTAGGTATTTCAGATATTTTTAACTTCCATAAGTTATTTACTCACATTTCACTGTTACTAACATTTTGCCAGGTTTGGTTTATCATTTTACCTACCTATCCATCCCTGACTTCATGATACATATTTTTAAAGATTTTACACCAATTCCTTATGTTGAATGTAATTGTTATGTTTTGCAAACTTATATACTATGAAAATAATTATGGGGGAAGGTTCACAGATTTTATGAGACTGTTGGTACTCTTTTAGAAGAATACCAATCAAATGATTCAAATACCAATGTTTTTTTTAATATACTTTCTTTTTAGGTGTTTTTTTTTTTTTTTTTGGTGTTGCTTGGGAATTAACTGATTAGAGTAAAAGAAAGCTCAGAAGAACACATCAGGGCTCTTGGGGTCACTTTTAAACAGTGCCTAGGAAAAAACTGGCACAAGATTACTTCAAGTATTTTCTGCAATGCTGAACTAGTGGTTGGAAGTTTTCTTTAGGGATTCTTGGTCATGAAAAATTTTTGCTTTTCTTCCATTTTGAGGGATAATTTTGCAGGATACAAAAACTTGAGTTGATGCTTGCTGTCTTTTGAAGCTTAAAGATCTTACTCCAGGTTCTCCTACTCTTTTAAAGTTTTCATTGAGAAATCTGCTATAATTTGAATGGATTTGTCTTGGTAGAATAATGCATTTTTCTTTTGCTGCTTCTAATATTCTCTTTATGTTATATTTATGAGGTTTTGATTATGATATATTGTGGTGAATCTCTTTGCTGGTTGAGGTTATTTGGTGTTCTATAAGTTTCTTCTATCTAAAAATTACTTTCATTTTCTAGATTAGGGAAATTTTCTTGCACTATTTCAGTGAACGAATTCTTTACACCTTCAGTGCTGTCTTCTGCTCTTTCTCTCACACCTACAATTCTGAGATCGGTTCTTTTTGAATCATCCATCAGCTGTTGTATCCAGCTACTTTTTTCATTTCTACTTTTGGAGCTGTGCCTAATTATAGTATTTTTTTTCACTCAGCCCTTTCTTTGAGGTCTGAAATTATATCCTCACAATATTCAAGTCATCTTCCCCTGATTTCACATACATTTTTTATACCCCGAATTTCGTCTAGATTTCTTTTCAGATTTTCCATGTCTCTATCAAAATATTCCTTTATATCTTGCATTTTCTTATTTACCTCAGCCAACTTTTTATTTGTGGCTTCATTATACTTGGTGAGCTTTGTCTCCATTGGGATCACTATTTGATTAGTAAGTTCTTCTTTAAGCCCGCTGATCAATGCCTTCATTTCTTTGAGAATATCTTGTTTGAACTGGTTGACTCATTTATTTGCTTTTTGATTTCCTTCCGTATGAGTTCTACTATTTTGGGGCCCATGACATTAGTTTCTGGGGTTGCAGGTATCTCTGTGGGTGTCCTGTTACCTTGTCTTCTTCCCATGTTTCTGTTGTTGAGGGACTTCACTGTAAAAGCTTAGCCAAGAGGTTTCTTTGAATGGCTGTGATGGTGTGTGTGTGTGTGGTGGTGGTGGTGGGGGAGCTGCAATTTTCTCTGAGTTCTGTGCTGGGAGTAGGCAAGGAGGGAGGACCTAACAGTCTGATAGCCTCTGAGGTATCTTGTTCACCCCCAACCCTCTCAGCTGTCCCGTCTGTCCTGGCTTCCCTTCCTAAGGGGAGGGCTCTCCACCCTTGGAGGTGTTCCCACTACACTGAGCCATTCATGAGGTCAGTAGCCTTTCTCTCTGCTCTCCCACTGCCTCTTATGCCAGTTTTTTTCCCCCCAGGCACCGTTTGAGAGTGACCTGAAAAGCCCTGTTGTGCTCTTCCTTGCTTTCTTTTACTCTAATGAGTTCAGTCGCAGGCTTTTTACAGTGATCTTGAATATTTTGTATATGTACATATAATGGCAAAATGACAAATCCTTCCCCTCTCTCCTTTGAAATCTCCCTCTCTTTCCCCCTGCCTTCCAGTTCCCATTATTCCCCACAATGAGTTCTGTAAAATAATTGTGATCTGGGTTTCTCATATCAGGGAAACCATTCAATATTTCACCTTCTGCTTCTGACTCACTTCACTAAGATGAGTAGTATTCCATTGTGAATAAATACCACAATTTATGTATCCATCGGTCTCTTGATGGGTATTTTGGTGTCTTCCACATTGTAGCTATTGTTAGTTGTGCTGTTATGAACATGGGTGTACATGTATCTCTGTTATGTGTTGTTTTTTAACTCTTTTGGGAAAAATTCCCAGAAAAGGTATTACTGGATTGAGGGGATATTTATTTCCAGTCTTTTGAGAGACATCCCGTACCGCTTTTCATAGTGGTTGTACAAATTCACATTTGCATCAGTAGCACAGGAAGGTTCCTTTTTCCTCACAGCCTCACCAGCACTGATTGCTGTCTGTGTTCTTGATAAATGCCAATCTCTCTGGAGTTAGATGGTATTTTAATGATGTTTTGATTTGCATTTCTCTTATGGCTAAGGACATTCAACATCTTTTCATGTATTTATTGGCCATCTGAACTTCTTCCTCTGAGACCTGCCTATTCATTTCTTTGGTCCATTTTTCAATAGGGTCTTTGATTTTGAGGAGTTTACTTTTCTTCGGTTCCCTGGCTATTCTGATTATGGGCTTTCTATCCCAGTCTCTCAGTTCTCTTTTAACATAGTTGATAATTTCCTTTGCAGTGCAGAAACTTTCTAATTTGACATAATCCAATTTGTTAATTCTGGGGGCTATTTCTTTTGCTTTGGACGTCTTATTGAGAAAATTCTTGTCTACAGCTATGTCTTTTAGATACTAGCCTAATTTGTCTACCAGGAGGTTCAGTGTTTCACTTTTAATAGTTAGGTCTTTGATCCACTTTGATTTAATTTTGGTGCATGCTGACAGATGTGTGTCTGTATTCATTTTTCTGCATGTGAATGTCCAATTCTCCCAGCACCATTTGTTGAAGAGGCTATCCTTTTTCCAGTGTATGCTTTTGGCTACTTTATAGAAGATTAGGTAGCTGAGGGTATTTGAGTTTGTTTCTGCATCCTAAGTTCTGTTTCACTGATCTACTTTTGTGTAAGTACCATATAGTTTTTACAACTATTGCATAGAACTAGTAAAATTTGATCTCTGGTATTGTAATGCCCCCGGCTTTAATCTTGTTACTCAAGATTGCTTTGGCTATTCTAGGGCTCCTTTGGTTCCATACGAATTGAAGGATAATTCTTTTACGTTCTATGAAAAAAATATTGGTATTTTGATAGGAATTGCATTGAAACCGTATGTCAGTTTTGGCAATATAATCATTTTGATGGTGCTGATTTTGCCTGTCCAAGAACGGGGGTTGTCTTTCCATTTTCTGATGTGGTCTACAACTTCTTTTTCAATGTAATGTAATTTTTAAAATATAATATAAACTTTTAAGATTAAATATAATGCTTTTCAATTTGTAGTTTTGTAGGATGTAAAGAAGTGTTTAGCTTTGGAATCTGTCCAAAACCCCTGGTTTGAACTTCTGACTTTTAAGAGTTACCTAAACTTGTGTGGCCTCAACTTTCTTGTCCTTAAAATGGCAGTTATGATAGTATCTGCCTTAGAAGAATCATTAGTTATAATTATTGTATTTGGAGAACTGAGTTCAAGTTAAGCAGGTATCTTCACTGCAAAACTTTTCAGAGCCTTTAGTTTGCTAAATTATATGTCAAGAAGATAAAAGAAAGTAGATTTTCTGCCATGATTTTCTTCAGAGTTGGTGGGCTTTTTGTTCTTTTAGGAAGACAGATCATGGCAGAGAGGAAGATGAGTTTTTGGGAAGATACTGAAGACGGGGGATCTTAGCTAGAAGAAAGATGTTGAGTTGGGTGGTAGTTAGGAGAGGTCACAAAAAACAATCCAGGTCAGGGTAGGCTAGAAACTAATTAATTGTGAGGGTTGGAAAGAGAAAGAAGTCCTGGATGATTCTTTCCCACCCAGAGAGAAACAGAAGGCCAGGGGAGAGTTCCATGTGTTTAATTTTCCATTCTGATTTAAATTCTGCTGCTTGTTGCCCACAAACTAACAGCATGCTTCTTGAGTCTCTAGGGCATTTTACAGTAAAGCCACATATTTTCTGAAGTTGGGTCAAGGCTGAGCATATGAAATTTCTCAAGTGTGAAATTCCACTTAACCCCATTAATGCTTATAACCCCGAGTAGTTATTGTTTATAATTCACTTCTAGTTACCAGTGGTTATTTACATTTGCCAAATCTTTTCAGTTCTCTCTCAAACTAAGTTTATTTTAGGGTAGAATTTTTTTTTTCTATTAAAAAGCTGAGAAGAAATACCCCTGTCAGACTTCTATAGTTTGGACATTTGTCTGTTTACGTCTGTCTCTCTCACTCTTCTCCTCCTACCACCCTTTAGAATGTATATAGTGCATTTTGGATTTTCTGATATTTCTGATAGTAGTGCCTTTTATAGTGTGAGGGCCTTAAAACTTTACCAGGAATTTTGAAATGGTTATTAGTTAACATACTTATTCATATTCTTTCCTTA
This sequence comes from Ctenodactylus gundi, assembly GCA_004027205.1. NCBI lineage: Eukaryota > Metazoa > Chordata > Mammalia > Rodentia > Ctenodactylidae > Ctenodactylus > Ctenodactylus gundi. Next base: position 511,869 of record PVKB01000125.1, read on the forward strand.
TATGTGGCAGAGAAAGTGGGAATGGTATATAGGTCTCTATGTGATCTAACTGCAATTTTCTTCTCTTGGAAATTTCTGTGCCTTTTATTACTGATCTTTCATACATGACTGATGCTGAAATATTAAACAAATTATTTGAACTGTAAAGATAAAACCATTTATGTGTAAGTAGAATTACTGAACCATGGTTACACTGAACCATGTAAAGAAAATGGTTAAGATACATATGGAATAATTTTATCCCCTTTGATTCTGCTTCAAAATTGAATTATATACTACATCCTATCTGAACACCACCCCCCCCCACACACACACACCAATAATAACACATTATTCAGAGTTTGCTTTAGATTTTTAGAAAATTTAATGGTCCTTTGACTTTCTCTAAAATAATTACTGTGGTTAATATCTTAGATCATTTGACAAAAGTCCAAGATACAAATGTTTCTGAGTGGCCATTCAAGTATAATCTAGGATGAATATGAATCCCTACAATTTCTGCAGATGGGGAACTCTGTTTCTGGCCACTGTTTCAGTTTTAATTAGTGAAAACCTCTCGTCATGCTTTACAATGCTGATTGGTTTAGAAATCAACCTTTCTGATTATGTTCAACAGCTATCTGTAAAAGTCATCGCTCTTGGAGCATTTGTTATATGTTGGCTTCTTTACAAATATTAACATATTTAACCCTTCTGACTTTCTTTTGAGGCCAGGATTTGAGTTTCATGTCTACAGCAGGATCACAGAGCTCAGAAATACTTAGTGGCAGAGGGTAAGTCCCATCCTCCTGGCCCCAGGGCCTGTATCTTTATTTGCTGAAGGGCATTCATTGCCTGTGGGTCTGATAATGATGACTGAGATTTTTATGTAAACAATTTGGGCTACCTAGAAAAGCAGAAGTATTGTAAAAAGTCACATTTGACTTTCACTTTTTATAATCTCTTTTCATTTTGTCTTACAAAAAGGGAATGAAACTAGGTTATGTGAAAAAGAATGAAGCCATGGATGATTGATGGTAATATAATTTTTTAGCTTTCATAAGGAAATTATCTATAGCTTTCAAGCTGTAAGCATACTGGTAATGTTTAACTACAGTAACTGAGTGCAGAATCAAAGGACCTGGTGTCAGCTGAATCTGTGGTGAACACTGTGGTGTGTGGCCTGGACGCACTTCATCTCCTGTGACCCTGGCCTGGCTCCAAGAATGTGAGCTTCTATTGCTAACAATGTTCCCTCCTCAGGAGAAAAGTTCTTTGATTCACCCTGATATTTCTTCCTCACCTACACATTGCAGTCAACACCACTTTTTTTTTTTTTTAATAAAGTCACCAAACACCTTGGTTTGTCTGGGACCCCAGATTACTTAAAGAAGTACTGCCTCCCTGGAAATTCCTCAGTCCCGAGTAAACTTAGATGTTTGCTTACCCCAGTCCCAAAGCGAGGGCATAACTCTGTGGTGCAGCAAGTGGGCCAGAGCTCTCGGTGGGACCAGGCTGAGGCTGGCTCTGGGAAAGACTTGGCTTTGCACAATTCCCTTCCCCACCCTACCCTGCTCTCCTATGATCCTTCTGGGATTGTTCTCTCAAGATATCACTTTCATAAAAACGTTTAGGTTATGCTTCTAAGGCAGAGTACTACAACCGAAAGCAGTCTAAGCAGGAAAACATAGATACTCTGAAAAATTAAATCTGTGAAATTTTAATCCAAAGATACAGTTACGCAGTTGACAAAAGGAGCCAGGACACTAAGGAAGAGTAAAGCAACACAGAGATTAGGAGAAAGAGGAAGCTCTTACCATTCCCAGTTGAGGGACGAGAACAAAGAGGCCTTGGTTCTGGTTAGACAGAAGGACCCAAGATATAGAAAGACAGAGCAGAGTCTAAGTAAAAATGGAAGGAAGAAAAATATCCTATAAGTCTACTGCCAGGCTTCTGATCCAAACGCAGGCAGTGGCCAAGTGTCAGAGCCTGGATTGTGTCCTGTCTGTACCAACTCTGTTGTGGTTTAGGGCTTTCAGGGATGGATCTGAGGCCCTGCCCAGGTGTGTTACAGTTACTGTGACAGTTTTCTCAGTAAGGAACTCTAATATCTGCTCCTGAGGTAAGCCCTGATTCTCTTACAAGACTCTGTTAATTATTTTTGGCTTAAATAAATTATCATTTGTTTATAGATCATTTGTTTCCAATAATAGTACTTTGGAGCCTTACTTAGTAGCTCATGTAGCCAATTATATTTCATAGTGTACTCATTATCTACCAATATATACAAGTTTCTGTATGAAAATAATGGTGTCTTTTATCTTTTCCTGAGACCATCAATGCATTGGACATAGTATGTGCACAGTAAAGCACTCTTGATGTTAGAATACTATACTTAATTTTAACAGTCAAATAGAGCACTCTTCCATTAAAAAGCCCGAACCTCTCTATACTTAACAAATCATTGAAGAAAAAGACACCAGTAAAGAAAATTTATCCACCCATTGAATGTTCTCTCATCTAGGAAGAGACTTTCTGTTCGGGATTCGTGGTATTATTCTACCTCCATTCAGCAGGTCAAACCAGTAACAATCTTATTTAAATTCTTCTTTACTGATACACAAGTGTGAAGTGAAAAGTGGATGTAGCTTGCGTTTCTTTTTGAAACCTGGCTCAGCTCTATAATCAAAGTAATTAAACCCCATTTAGTGTTGAGGAGCACTCCTGAATGACAGAATGTAATATAAAATCTCAGTATGTGTGTGTTTTGTGCCCATTTGTGTATGTGCGGGGTGAGGCTGCTTTCATGCTCTGAAGACAAGCAGGGTAATGCTTAACCCTGAAGAACAGAGTTTCTAAATAGTATGTTACAGGCTGACTTCATAGCTGTGAATCAAATATGCTGAGATATCCAAATCCAAGATACTGTTTTTTTTGGCGATGCATGACCTTGGGTTATATATATATATATATATATATATATATATATATATATATATGTATTAACTTTTTGAAACTTGTTGGCTCATTTGCAAAGTAGGGCTAGAAGTCTGCTGTGAGGTTTAAATGTGCTAAGACACCAGGCTCCCCTGATAGTAGGTACTCAATATATATTTGGCATCATGATTTTGTGTGTGTGTGTTACTGTAATTTGAGCTGAATTAGCTTTAAGCCCAATTTAGAAGTGTTTTTACAAAGACACCTTTAATAAACCTGACACCACTCTTCTTACCTTATCCCTGGGCAGTAGATTTTACTTACACTTTTCTGAGCAGGCATTAAAAGCATCATCTCATTTAATATTTGCAACCACTCTGTAAACTTATCAGTTTAAAATCCCACTGATCAAAGCTGTAGAGGTGGGTTTGAAATTCACATCTGCTTCTTCTCCCTGCCATTGTTTCCCTGTATAAGACAGGTTGGCCTAGATGAGGGACTATTTCCTTTCATCAGAAGACAGTGAGTACGGTCATTTCTCAGGTGTTCTTGACAGAGCCTTCTGAACCAAAATTAATCCACACGATTCCTCTGAAAGGAACAAAGGGCAAAAAAAGACATGCTTTCTTGTTCATAAGAATTGCCAGTGCTTTTTTTAATTAAGTGAGGATGGATACCTTCACTCATCCCTTCTCTTTTTAATTTCCTATGTTCAATTTGATTAAGATGTGTTTCTTGAAGATATGTGTTATCTGGTTCTTGTTGTATAAAAACTTTAATATCTTTCTCCCTTTTATGGGACTATAAGGCATCTGACATTAAAAATAATAGCTTTGAATTTTCCTGTTGCTGTCTGCATTCAGTAGTGGGAATATTAAGAATAGATGGAAAAATTCATTTAGCTCTTTCTCTGAAGGGTCCTTACAAAGCATTATACATAACATGATCTGTGCTATAATCCACAGATGCCCAAAATAAATAAAATAGAATGATAGCCTAAGTTCCTTAGTGTCTAATCCAGGAAATTAATGTCTGTTAAAGAAATATGGTTACTAATTTTTTTAAGTCACTGTAAACTTACTTGTCTTATTTGCTTGGCTCAACTTGTTTCTTTGCAGGGTTTAGCTAAGTGAGCACAAGGATTTATTCTTAATGAAGAATAATTGCAAAGAACTTCTAGGAAACTATATTCTGCTTTACTACTGAAACCTGCTACGTTAATACAACCTTGTGTCCTAGCTCAAAAACTGGCCAAGGTTTTGTTATTGGAGAAAGACTTTAATGTGGATAAAACTTCTAACATCTTGGCAGTGGTCAAAGAATAATAAGTCAATAACCAGGTGGTCAAGACTTCCAGTTCTACCAGGGTTAGAGGCATTATGGGGTAAGCTTGCAGATCACCTGGAAGTTCCCTCAACCTGCAGGTTTAATTTTTCCCTACTTCGCACTCTATAATATCAGCTCTGTAATAGCTCAAAGATTCTAAAGGGTGAGGGCTCTGGGTGGGGTGACAACCCTTAGATTTAAATCGTGATTTCTCTGGAATTAACTCTACTTGACAAGGTAGTATATCTGTGCATCAGTTTTTTGTTTTGTTTTGTTTTGTTTTGGTGCAAGGCAGCTTCCAGAATAATCTCCAGGAATCCTTGTCACCTGATATTTACACTCTAATGAAACCACCTCCCATATTTGACAATAAAATATGCAGAAATGATGATATATCACTTTTGAATAAAGATTTTTAGGTCACATATTCTGGGGAAGCCAGCAATCACGTTATAAGCAGCTGCATAGAGACACGTGTGCCAAAGGTCAGAGGTCTTCTAAAAACAATATGAGTGAGCTTGGAAGTGAATCTGCCAGCCCCAAGCTTTCACATGACTCCAGCAGTAGGTAACCTGTTCACAGCAACTGCAGGATTCCTTAGACCAGAACCATCCAGATCAGCTGTTCCTGGTGTTCTGACTCTCAGAAGCTGTGAGAATACTTTTGTTTTATCAAGGTGATACATTTTGGTGCATATTTAATACACAGCAAAAGATAACTAATGATTCTCTCTTGGTAAAATAGGAGTAATAACTGTCCAACTGTGGTTTGATTTTTGTATTTCTCAAAATTCTTGTTGAAACTCTAACCCCTAGTGTTATAAGGTGGAGCCTTTGAGAGATGATTAAGTCACAAGGGATGAAAGGGATCAGTGCCTTATGAAAGAGCCTCTGGAGAGTTAGCTAGTTTCTTACCCCATGTGAGAACACAGCAAAATATTACTAATATACAGCTCATGAGAAAGCCTTCATCAGAGTCTGATTGTGCTGGCACATTGATCTTGGACCTTCCAGTCTTCAGAGCTGTGAGAAAAAGTTTTGCTGTTTAGTTTGTATATTACTCATCTTGTCTGTCACTGGAACAAAATACCCAACACCCGCAACTTAGAGGAGGCAAGGTTCCTTTTGGCTTACAGTTTCAGTGGGTTCCCTCCATGGTTGTTTGGCTGTGAGGCAGAAACAGCATGGAGGAATGGCATGGTGGAAGACAGCTGCTCACCCTAGCTGCCCAGGAAGCAGAGTGAGAAAAAGACGGGAGTGACCCACTTGCCCAACTAGGTCTCACTTCCAAACACAAGACTCTGGGACATTTTTAGATTTAAACCATGACAGTGTTATTTGTTATAGAATCCTGAACATTCTAAATGAGCACTGATGTGAGTGCCAAGATAGAACATGTAAATAGTATAGAGGAATATGTTCAAAAAGTAGTGGCACTGTTGTCATCACTGTAGAGTGGGCCATGTGACCATCTCTGTGATGTAGAAACAACTTATGGGGCCACTTCACTCTGGTGCTTTTGCCAGTGTCATTGTGTAAATATGTCAGGGTGTGTGTGTGTCTCCATTTAGCAAATACTATTCCTTCGCTTTGCCTCCTGTCCTTCTTCACCACTGGTCCAGGCAGAGGGAAAGGATTCAGCTAACCTGCCAAATAGTGTTGAGCCCTCCCTGAGGGGTCATAGGCCGAGGCAAATCAGTCTAGTGAGTCTGACTTCAAGAAAATATTTTGAAATTGAGCTTTGTTAGTTAATTTTTTAAGGAAAATTTTTCCATTTTTTAAGAGAAGGTAGAACCCGAGTCACAGAGTGAAGGGAATAAGACTCTTGGATAGAGTTGAGGGAGAGAATCTATGTGGTTTTTTTTTTTTTTTTAAATACAAGTCTATTTGTTGGGTTCTATCTTGATTGCTTTTTCCTTGTTATGGCACAATACCCAACTTGTACAAATTAGGGCAGGAAATTGTCTTAGTTACTTAGGTGCTGCTGTGACAAAAATAAATGTGACCATTGGAGAGATTATGTCAATTTGAGGCAATCAGGAGCCATGTGTGGATTAGGATTTAGGATCCACACCAGATTAGGCAGTTAGGGACCAGCCTGTTTTAGAGTGTGAGTGATTTGTGAGCCAGTGAATGAAGGAAAAATACCCACCTGGATGTGGAAGGCCCAACTGGGAACTTGAACTGTATAAAAGGAAGGAAGAAGAAAGATTGTTACAGCTTTTTTCTCTGGTAAAGCTCCTGCCTTCACAACTGTCTATGGATGCTTACTTGCTACATACCACAGATCTTTACCACAGATTCCCTCCAGTCTCGATTTATGGCTGTCCATTCATCCCTGATCTTCAGTTGCCGATCTTTAGTCTCTGCTCTTCGTTGTTGTTCTTCAAACAACCAAGATCCACAGCGGACTCTCACCGGCCGTCCTGCAGCCCCAGATGGGTATTCTGCTTCTCAGCAAAGCAGCCATCAGACCCTCCAGCTCTGGCATGTGCAGGCCGCCATCTTGGACTATCTTTGTCCTCAGGCTTGTGAGCCTTCCAAATAGATACTTTTCGTTATAATCTCAGTAAATTCTGCCTTTTGTAAGAACCTAAACTAATACAATGCCCAACATCGACAGTTTAAGGGAGGAAAGATTTATTTAGCTCACAGTTTCAGAAGGTCTCACATAGTCCATTCCTGGCAGCGGGCAGCAGTGCAAGCACATGGCAGAGGCTGCAGAGCTGTATACAACATTGCAGATGGAAGACAATGAAGCAGGAGCAAGCTGATGTTTGGAGACTCAAGAAAGGCTAGAGATTTCCCAGGAAAAAGCTACAACAATGTTTCTCCTTCCTTCCTTTACTTAGTCCAACCTGCCATTCCACCCCCACCAGCCCAGGGTGTGTGCCCCCTCTCATTTCTTGGCCCACAAACCAATAACACAAATCTGAAAGCTCTGCCCTGGGAACCCCCCGATCTCAATAAGTTGATACAATCCTTTCAGGTCATACCCCAAGCACCCATCCCTTCCAGCCAAGCCATACCCACAAAAAGTGCAAAGTTCCACAGTTATCCTGGTACATCTAAATACACAAGGCTTTGGAGGACACTCCAGACCCAAACCATAGCAAAAAGTTTATTTTGATCACAGTTTCGGAAGGTCTCAGGCCACTGACGGGCAGCCAGCAACAGTGGAAGCACATGGCAGAGGCAGAGGTGGAGGCAGCTCCTCACAGGAAGTAAAGTCCAAGAAGGAAGGGAGGAAGCATATATCCTTCCAAGTCCTGTCCCAGTAATCAGCCCCTTCCAGTCCAGCCTCAATGTTCCACACCTTCTAGATTTACACCCATAATCCTCTACATGCCTGCAATCTATAATCTACCACAGGTCTGTCTTCTACCACCCACCTATAATCCACCAAATGCCCATAATCCACCTCTTCAGACCAGGACTCCATGTCCTAACAGCACGTGGTTCCATAGATAATCTGCAACATCCAAATATGTGAGACTTTTGGGGGGATATTCCAGGTCCAAAACACAATAGACTCTTCTCCTTTAACTCACTTCAGTGTGAGCAATCGGTGTATATTTGAAACACAGTGGTTACGTAGTATTGATTTTCTTCTCTTGAAGAAGAAAAATGCATAGCTACTTTGAAATATTTTTCAGAGATGTGCTCTTGCTCCTTAGGAAAAGTCTTGTTGATTCTACCTTGTAGTTCAAGAAATTGTAGTAGAGGAAAGGACACCTGCTTGGTTAGTGGGGTGAGGGCATCAACCTTGACAAGCATCGGGGGAAACATGTCACATGTGAATGTCACAGATTTTTCTTACAGTCTGGCTTCTTTTAGCATTCAGAGCTGTGAATGCTATAGACAGCATCAATGTCCTTTGATAAATGGGTTATTTCCCTCTACAGTAAGAGGCTTTGGTCAACAATAGTCTTTTCTGTGAGCAGCACAGAGGGTGAACGAATTGTCTTTTTCCCAAGGGGTGAAGTAGATCATCTTACTTACCTCAGGATAGTCAGAACTAAAAGCCATGTGCTTAATTTCCACATTAATCCATAAGTTGATAAGGCTTCATTGTTATCAGCACTATTATTTTAAAATCAATGAAACAGACACTTGAAAAATGCAATCGATTGTAGAGATAGATTCTTTTTTTAAAGTGGTATCATTTTTAATTTATTTACTACAAGAAAGCATATTAATCACTTAGATGTCTGTGATCTCATAGTTCCCTTTGATTCCCACCAAGATGCTATGGGGTAGTCTACAGGTAAGAGAAGTAGATTTATTAAGTCCCATAGGGGAGTAAGGCAAAATAGCATCCCCAAGGAAGGCAAGGTAGCTCTCTGACCTCTGTTTAGAGTTGTTGGACCTGAAGCTCATTTGCTTGTTCTTGGACCAGTCTGTGTTGTGTTTCCGTGGAGCTGGAAGGTTTTTATTTCTTTTCTCTTTCTCAGCATCACTGCCTAGCCATTAGCCAGGAGATATTTTTGCCCTGAGGTCAAGGGCAACTGGAATGAAGTGTATGAAAAATATTTACTCGCTTTAAGCACCAGGAAGAAAAATTAATCATTTCTAAATTATGCGAATCAATTTGCTGACTTTAAATTGACTGTTATCTTCAGAAACAGTGTCCAATTTCTTCTGTTTTTGTGAGCAAATTTTTATGCAGCAGGTACATTTTTTTCCAAGTGTATTTGTCTACACTTATTCACGGGATCCCACATGACATCACTGTCTACATCCTATGTGTGCATACATTAGAGTGTCCCTGAAAATTTCTCTCTCATTGTAACGATTCATTTAAATCTTTTATCCAGAAACTTCCACACAGAAAGGCCTTGGAAATGGGCTTGTGTTTTTCAATGGACCATCAAGTTGGCAGCCTCTCGTGGTTCGTGGGCAGGGCAGCTTTTGGGCAGTTCTGTTACACACCATCACTAGTAACTTATAGGATTAATGGATGAGGAAGGCATTATTAAGAAATGAAAAGCAAAGCAATTTGTCCCTCCATTTGGGGAAATAATATTGAGGGCTAGGTAAAAGGAGGAAGAATAAGTTTTAACATGAAATCCTTTAAGTTCTTTTTCTTTTTTCAGTCCTAACGCTCATAATCTTGGGTGATATTTTGAAAGAGAAAGGGCTTAGCCAAGAGAAAGCTGAGGTGACAACTTGATTTGACGCTGGGGCAACACAGGTAAAGTAGTGAGTGAATGATGCTGGCTGAAGGAAGAGGACTGCCCCGTGAGCCCCTTGTCTTCTGGGCGAGAATCTCGAACTCTTTGTGTTAAAAAGTTTTTGTTGTTTTTCACCACGTGGACCAAATAAAACATATCTGTGGTCAAAATGTAACCTATGAGATTTTAATTGGATATCTAGCCCACCTCTTACTTCTGTATGACTTGAAGCAAAATAGCAGTTTGGATCTTAGTTTTTCACATTTCTTTTGGGACCTGATGATTGGTCCCCTTCTGGGTCTTCACAATGGTGTTTCCTTTGGTCTGTATTATGTCTTCTTCAAATTAACCAGTCAAAGGCATCTGGGTTTTCCTTCTCCCTACTTGTTCTTGTCTTGAATGAATTGTTAAAATCCCATCTTGTGATTTCAGTTCTCTCTGTGATTCTGGGGTTTACTTTATAATCAACTTTGGTTTTCTTTCTTTTCCCCCTCCCTTTTATTTATTTATTTTTAGAATTGTGGATCGTAGCACATGTATAGAAAGTGCTCAGTGAACTATCACAAGGTGATATGTATGTACATGAGACAAGAAGGAGAATGTTGCTCGCCCAGGCCCCAGGTCACCTCACTCCCCTGTTCCCCAGGAGAGCAGGACACTGTTCCTCTGACAGCATGGTTCCATTTTGCTTGGGTTTGAATTAAATTTGTTTTTTTCAAACAATTGACTACATTAGTTTTCAACATAATCATACCATTTGCAAAAAATAAAAATTTAAATAAAAAATTTCTAGTACATTTTGGTTCTTCTAATCCAAAGACAGTATCTCAAACCTCCAAAACAATATTGAAAAGCAATTATAATAGAAGTTTTCAGGTCTTAGTCTTGATATAATGTCAGATTTTATTGTGGATATTTGAAAACAAATCCACATGGTTTTGCGTGAGCACATTTTAAAAAATGGTGAGTATATGCTTAATTTTACGAATATTTTCTTCATTTAGTCAAACAATCTTGCGATTTTTCTCCCTTATTTGTATTACTGATTATTTTATATATCTCTTGCAAGTAGTGTACACTTTACAATTTTTAAAAGTCTGACACATTTATGCTTTAATAAAACATTTAATCCTTTCACATCCGATGCAATTTCTAACATTTTGAATTAAATCAAGAATTAAAAGTTTTTATTTGTCTCGATGTTATACACACACATGTTCTCCCTTTTTTTGCCGTCTTTTGGGCATGTTGTTTTTATTATTTCATTTCCCCTCTATTCACTGACTACTATTAATGATTTTTAACATTCTTTAATTGGTTGGTTACCCTAGGGATTATAACATACACCCTGGCTCATCAAAGTCAACTATTACTTGGAACTTCCATTGTTTACTACCAGTACAAAGTTCACGGTCTCTTGCTGTTGAAGGTATGGCCCAAAGTCTGGCTTCGATAATGTTTCCTGGGAGCTTATTAGAAATGCAGAATCTCAGGCTATCAGATTTACAGAATCAAAATTTGCGTTCCAACAAGATGTTCAGCTATATATGTTAACATTTGAGAAGTATTACCTTAGAGTTCTTTAATTCCATAAATCTTATCTCAATTTTATATGCCATTATATTCTATATTTATATATTATACAATAAACTCCATACTCATTTAGATTTACCAATGTAGCTACCCTTTTTATTGATTTTATATTTTTTCTCATATCTTTGCCCTTCCATCTGAGATCATCTTCTTTAGCACAAAGAATACCTTCTAAAATATTGCTATCTATACTGCTAATAATATTATACTAATTCTCTTATTTTTGATTTATCAAAATATCTTCAATTTGATGAGACAAGAATTCAAGGTTGGAAATTATTGTCTTTATATTGTCTCCCTTTTATTAGCCATCTATTTTTGATTTATGCTTCATTTCTGTTCCTTCCTTCCTTTCTTCCTTCCTTTCTTTCTTCCTTCCTTCCTTCCTTCCTTCCTTCCTTCCTTCCTTCCTTCCTTCTTTCCTTCCTTTCTTTCTTCCATTCTTTTGAGACAAGGTCTCACTCTGTAGCCCAGACTGGTCTGTGGAGCCTCGGCTGGCCTTGGACTCAAGGCAATCCTCTTGCCTCAGCCTCCCGAGTGCTGGGATTACAGGCATGCACCACAATGCCCAGTTTACATGGTGCTGGGGAATCGAACTCAGGTACTTAGGGCTTGTCTTAGCGCTCACTGGGCAAGTGCTTTAACCCCTGAGCCATTCCTTCAGCCCCTCTTTTTTGTTTTTGACCTATCTTCCTGATCACTGTTATTGTCAGCTATTGTTGGCTCATTTATGGAGTTCTTACTTTTGGTTATTGTATGAAATTTGTTTTGCTCCTCCTTCTCCTCCTCCTTCTGTTCTTTCTTCTCCTCCTCCTTCTTCTTTTTTCTTTTTGCACCTTAAATAGAACCCCGTCCTTCTCCACTGGAACTTGCCAGCATATCTGCAGTCTCCAGGTAGATGCTGAGCATAACTGAATTTTTTGCTAACTCTATTGTCTGGAGCCCCCATGCATCCCACGGGGACTCTAAATTTTTGTTTTGTGCTGTTCTGTGGCCCTTGATGTTTCTGACTGAGTCCTGAGCACTGCTAGAAATAAATGTAAAATTGTTTGAGGCCCAGGCTTATATTATTTTCCTTCATTGAGCATTTACTTTTTGAAAGGTTCAAGAAACCAACACACCTGAATCTGTGACAGGTTTAGGAATTGAGATTATTAGAAACTGATTTCAATGCATGAGAAGGTTGTTTGTGTCTGACCCGTGGTAAGGAGGAGAGAAGGGAAATGTATGGTATTCAAATAAGTTTGAATTATTTATTTTTATTTAACAATGTCATGGACCTTAGTTTTATATTCTTCACAACATTGTTGTTTCAAGGCACAGATTGTATTTTGCCATTTGGGGGGGACTTGCAATGGATTTTATATTTGTGGTCCTGAAAAATCCTGTTATTTCCTTTTTTTGTGATAGTGGGGGTTGAACCTAGGTCCTTCACAGTGAGGTGTATTTTTAGCCCATTTTTATTTTTGATTTTGAGACAGAATCTTGCTAAGTCTCTAAGTTGCCCAGGCTGGGATTGAATTTGTAATCCTCCACCCTCAGCCTCCCAGAATGCTGTGATTACAGACCTATGCCACTGGATCCAACCCAAAACAATTCTTATGTTGTAACTTTAACCTCAATGGGATGTTATTAGGAGGCAGGGCATTTGGTTTATAATCAGGTCCTGAGATTGAAGCCCTCAGGAATGGGGTTGGTGCTTTTTTTTAAACAGAGGCGAAAGAGGTAGATGGTTCTTCCTCTAGCATGTGAGAAATCAAGGCATCAGGGCAAAGTCGTCACCAGAATGGAATTATGTGGAGACCCTGATCTTGGATTTCCAGTCTCTAGAACTATGAAAAATAAATGCCACCCAGAACATAAAATAAAAATAAAATAAAATAAGCCATCCAGTTTATGTGACTTTGCTACAGCATCCTGAATTGACTGGTAGGCCTCATGTTCTCTTCCTCCCTTTCCTTTCTCCTAGGTTTTCTTTTTTTCTATATCCCACAATTCAAAGCTAGGGAGCTCATAGAAATATCAGGGAATGTGAAATGTAAAAAATAATAGCTTTGGTTAATAGGTTTAGCTGCTACCTCTAAGGTCTCTAGAGTCTCACTGTTACTTGCATAGATCCTCTGGCTGGAGAGATCTGCCTGGACCTCAGATGAGTTGATTGGGTTAAGTTACTTGTAATTTTAGTAAGTTCACGAATATTTAGTTATCGCTTCACAGCCCATCAAAATGCATAGCTTAAGGATGCGTTGTGTGGATGGTGTCTCCCGTTGGTCCTTGCTTATCTTTTTGCCTGATTCCTATCCCGTTCTTCTCTTGTACTTAATAATCCATAATTTTTCATCGAAACAGGAAAAGGGAATGCTGACCTTGATAGCAGAGTAAAAATCCAAACAGCACACACAGCTGCTAAGATGCACAGCTTCCTCTGTGCACACCATGTCCTATTCCAAACGGACTACACTGTTGAACAGCCAGGGGGATGATGTGGGAGCAGGGGTCCTCCAGAGGAGGTGGGTGAACTGGAGTCGCTGCCCAAGGCCACCTGCCAGAATCGTCCTCCCTGAGAACGAGCTCAGCTGTTGCAAAGCATCCCTAGTCCCTCCCCGGCTCAGTTGTGACATGTGGTCTTTGGTCTCCACTGTCCCGTTAGACATACCGAATTACTTCCTCCACAACTTCTCATGCAGTTTTCACACTACTCATTTTTTCTCATAATAGTCCATTGGCATAGATCCAAATCTTTGCTTTTCCCATCTGGAAAAAAAGGTAATTTTTATTATTTAAGTGTTTTCCAAAGATATGCCAGCTCACAGGTGGTGATGTGAACTCCTAGAGAATTCATCAAAAGCCCTCTTCCGCCACATCAGTCACCGACAAAGGCTGGTTACGTTTTTATGGCTTTAAGTGAGCTGCGTAGTTCCCACAGTCCCTGTTTCTGAGTCAGACCCTCTGCCTTACTGCCACATCTCTCTGGCCCTGACATTTTGACAAGGTGTCTTATGAGAAATTAGCCTTGCTTTTCTAATGAGAAATTTGTCTTTTTGGCTCAGCCAGAACTAACTTAGAACATTCTGAAAGAGTAAACCTGACTCTCTGTGATCTCCCCTGGAGCCTGGGATCTAGGGGAACACCTTGCCTGCGTCAGTTCTCTCCTTGGCAGGGCTCATCTTTGCTGTGATTGGTGCAGGAGTCCACTGTGGGCGGGGCGTGGGGCACACGCTAATAGAGCACTCACGTCGCCTCCGTGGAGGGGCTTTTCCTAAACCCTCCACAGTGTGATTTCCTGGCAAGTTGGAGCTCAGTATTTCTTTCCTTTGTGCCGCTTATAACACCTATCTTCCCTGAGGACCTATACACCTCGTGAAGGCTTCCCTATGGTGTTCTCGACAGAAAAATGCAACGCTTTGCAAGAGAACATAGTGAACTTTGGTTCAAAGAGTGGATAAAAAAGGACATGAGTTGTGGAAGTTCTGAAACTCTGTGTGTCATTCTTGATTACCACCTCTCCCTTCCCGGCCAGTGGCTGTGTTTGGTGCGAGCTTGTTCACACCCGCTCGTTTGCTGTGTACTCAGACCCCGAACACTTTTCCTTAGGGGGTGAGGAGAGAAATCGCGTAGCATATCTTGACATGAAAGCTTGATGTCTCTCTTATGGAAGGTGTGTGCGCACATCTAGTGTGATCCAGATAATAAAATGATTGAGTCATATGACTGCGAGTAGGGGGTGAAGGATGGGAGCTGTTCATTGCCGCTGCCTGTGTTCTTTCTGCTTCCTAGGCCCGCGCAGGCTTAACGCTGTGGTAGGGTGTTTGTGGTTGTAACAGGTGGATCTGCGGTTTAAGTGTGACATTTTTCACATGTGTTTGTGTGTGCATGTGTCATGTGTGTCTGAGTTTGTGTGTGTGTGTGAAAGAGAGAGAGAAATCTCATTTACCCCAACCATTTACCAAAAGCCCTTTGTTTCCTTCTAATGTGATTTGGCCAAGTTGAGTCACTTTCTCATCTCTGAAGTAACATTTCCCTCAGGCCTTTATTCAAGTTTCTACTCCCCAGGCCTTTTATGATATCTGTGGCTACAATTATAACCCCACAGCCTGGCCCAGAAATACAGGCCTGTAATCTCAACATTCTGGGAGGTGGAAACTGAAGGATCGCTATCCCAGCCTGGGCAATTTAGTAATTTAGTGAGACCCCTATCTTAAAATCAAAAATAATAAAAAAGGGGGATGCAGATAAAGGTCAGTGTGAAGGTCCTGGGCTCTCAGTACCCCCCCCCCCACACACACACACACACACTACTCCAAACCATAACCCCAGCCACAATGTGACAGAGGGTGGGCCAGCAGCAGAGAGAATCATATTGGTTCTTTCTGCAGTTTAATTAAAAACACTCCTCCCAATGGATGCTGAGGTATTCCTCTGGAAGATTGTTATTAAAAAAAAAAATCACCATTCACCTAGGATGTTAAATACTTTCCCAAGGCAGTTTCTGCAAAATTTCCTGGGTTACATCTGCTGGAAGGCTCTGTGGTGCCCAGTGAAAAGGAGCTATGCCATATTTCAAATGCTTCTTTGTTCTGGAAAAATGCAGGTTTTTTTCTCCTTTCCAAGTAAGTAAGCCAGTTATCAAATTGTCACATCAGATTGTCCTCTTGTCCATTTTTCTTCCTTTTTTTCCTTCCTGGTTAAGGTGGAAACCTTCTCTCTGGAAGCATTTCCAAAGGCAACTTTATGTTGTGAGTGAGGATGTTGTCTGCACTTTTTAATTCAGTGGCAGAGGCTTTGGGAAAACAGCATGCTGCTTGTAGGCCAAGCCAAAATGTGTAAATGGCTTCATTGAAAATCAATATGCTCTTGTGAAGCACTGTTCACTTTTGCATTTTTCACGACTTGTTGTCTTGTACTGATGAGAGTTGCAAAGAGTCTGTAGCTAGAGGTTTCTGAGTTTGAAAAATTTTTTTCCTCTGTCATTTCTGCCATGATATGCATAGGGTTAAAGGATCACTTAGTGTTTTATTTTGTTTACTCTTTGGGAGAAGAGATGTATAGCTTTTAAAATTTCTTCCTCTTTTTGATGACAGGAGTTGAACTGCCACCGAGAACCTCAGTTATCACCCATAATGTAATCTCACAAACAAGTCAACTTTAAGCAGCCTTCATTGGCATCTGAGGCTTCTTACAAGTGCCCCCAGAAAATTCTAGAAACTTCAATTCCAGAGAGAAAAAGGTTGAATTTTGTGGGCGTGAGAGAGGAGCTGTCTTGTCCTGTATATTGGGAGGGCTTAGGAAAGCCGAGTGGGAGCTACTTCTGACTTACTGTGAGAACTCAACAAATTTTTAATTGGTCAGAGTTTTGGTGAAACGTTAGCTGTGAGATTGGATTTGTCAAAATTTATGGGCTGGTTACCACTAATGTGCAGCATCTGAGAAAGATCAGGGTCATCTGTAATGACTTCATTTGATTTGTTTAGATGAATTACAACATTTTCCCCCCTGTTCTGAGAAACTAGATATTTTCCCATAAATTTTTATTAACGTTTTAGAAAATTTAACCTTCGTTCTATGCCTAGAGATAGCATAAATCTGAACAGTGAGGTGTGGGCAGTGGTAACTATGTCACAGCAAGGTCTTACAGAAGTAGACCCGAAAAGAAGAGCATAGGAGAGAGGACTGCCGAGTTTGCCCTTGAGGACATTTTCAGTAAGTGAATGTCAGAGCATCCCTTTACTTGTTAATTATTATTTGCAATGCTTTGCAAATGCATGACATTCAGTGCCACAATAGTTGATTTGACTTCAGTTGGATTTACATAAAAAAGAGATGATCCCCCAAATTTTAAGTTTTGGTTAAGGACAAAATATTTTATGTTTCAGTGTTTTATACAAGGAGAGGAGCCAGGAGCCTATTGCTGATATAGTCATGCTTCTTAGCTTCATGTTTTTTGATTTTTGTTTTTTGGTTTTTTTTTTTTGTTTTTGTTTTTTAGTTTTTCTCCCAAATTACATCTAAGAAAATACAGTTCACACTTTGATCTCATTTTTTGGCATATTTTACTCAGATTGGTGCCTCAGTTTCTTGTCAGTAACTCCTGGTTTCATTCTGAGAGCTTTAAATTACCCCATCACGCCCTATGGAGTCTCTGGAGAGGGGCTCTTACTACAGAGTAAGCTGATATTCCATACTGTAACTTAAACATTGCCTGATGTACAATTTGATTACCAGATAATTAGGATTCTGTGTAATTTGATCAGAACCTCTTAAATTAAATCATTTTATATTAAAATATTATAAAATTTGATTGTTCCAAGAAAAGATTATTAGAGTGCCAATCAGGTAGTTAGAAAAATTTTGTCATCAAATAGTAAGACTAATTTTATTAACTAATATGAAAATAGCCAGAAAGACATTGCCATCTAAGACTTTGTCGAAGTGTGACTCCAAAGTTTGGGGAGCCAGCAAAAACCTTTTAAATGGTTTTTTTGAGCTGACCACTTATAGCTCATGTCTGCAATAAAACACTGACTACATTTAGTTGCTGGCATTCTTAAAAATGTATTTGAAAACCTAGACATAGCTATCACTGTTTCAGTCCACTGTCAATTATTTTTATTCACTTATTTGTGTGCCCATGTTTTTATTTATTTTTGGTGGTCAGCATACTCAGGTGAAATGAGTTAGGTTATTTCTGGAAGATTTCCCAGAATAAAATTTAATCTAGCTCCATATTGAGATGACACGATTGTGAATCTACCTTCTGTTATTAGAAACCGCTACTAAACAGGGAGTACCTAAGTACTGAATTAGTTACTTTCTAGTTGCTGGGACAGACAGAATACCCGACATACACAACTTTGGTGGGGAGGAAAGATTTATTTTAGTTCACAGTTTCAGAAGGTCACAGTCTGTTCACGGGTGGGTAGCTAGAAATGGTAGAATCACATGGGAGGGTTGCATTCGGAGCCAGAGCTTCAGAGCTCTGGAGAGGGGATCTCAGAGAGAAGTAGAACAGAGCAGTCTGGCAGGAAGGGCGCATGCTGCTCCAGTACATACTCCTGCAGGCCAAGCCCTCAGCACCGTTTCTTCCAGCCAGATCCCACCTCCCAATAGTACACAGTATCCATAGGTAAGTGAGGCTTTGGGGGGACATTCCACATTCAAACCACAGCAAGTACCTATTACATGTTATTAAATAAATGACAAATGTCATATGGAGATTCAGAAAAGTGATGAGAAAATCTCTAGCTACCTAGTAATATACTTAAGTACTTGATCTAATATGCTATGTTCAGTTTGCTTGCAGAAATTGGCAGACCTAAGCAGTTTGCTTATTTCCTCTGTATTGTTTTTGTGGTTCTCAAGAAATAAGTTTTTTCCTCAGATAAAGACCTTTAGCAGTCTAACTAATTCAGGGAGATATTTTCTATATTTTCAATTCTGTCAGGAGAACTTTACAAGTTTCCCCAAACTCTCAAAAATAATGAATTTAAAGAAATACACTCTGTTGCATCTTACCAAAATTTTACCTAAGGAAAAGTGAGGTAATTATTTTTCATGGATGTAAGTTGACTATCTGTAGATTATTATTTTTTAAAAGTGGTATTATTAACACTGCTACTAGAGAGTATAATATTATGATTTTTGGGTATACATTGTCTCACTGGTCAGGTGTTGGAAAATATAAGAATAAACATTCATTGCCTCAATAGAATATTACTGGAAAGATTTGTCAATAATTTTCTACTGCATTAATTATTCTGGATTTTGTAATACACAGTTTCTTAAATACTAAATATATAACAATAATAATGGTGATGTTAATAGAAAATTTGATTTAATGCTATGTGCTATACATGCTCCCTTGATCATATAATTTTAATCTTCAGGGTTACTCCGTAAAATAGGTGCATTATTTTTATTTTCCAGATGATACAATGACTCAAAGAAATTAAATGATTGTTGAAGACTGTATGGTTTCTAAGAGGTGGTTGTACTGAGTAGGTTGAATGTTGACTCTGAAGCATTTTGTGTGATTGATGCATAACCTTCTGTAAATGGCTAATACTACATACATGGGCTCAAAAATCGAAATGTAAAGATTTTATTTCATCTGCTTTCAAACTTTCTAAATCAGATGTGCCCTCTTACTAGTTTTTAAAAATAATCTTTTGGAATTTATTTTTATGCATGTATGAACCAAGATAAATATATGTTCCCTTTTCAAAACACACCAGTTGTAGAATATGTAAACATTTGACTGCATCCTTTTCTGAACTTTTTAGTGCCTGAACTTTAACCTGCTTCACTAACTCCAGTTTTCATGATGGTATTTGAAGAAAATAACCTGTGTATCTCTGCATTGACTAATCACTCTAATTATATATTTTAAGAAATGGAAAACCTGTAAAGGTGTTTATACCAGCATCCTCACATGTGACTTTTCCTCCTAGTATCTAGTCCATATAGGATTATCATATGATCAGTTTCCCACATGGTTCTAAGACTGGTCCCATCTAGAATGGGAGAGGAACAAGGAGTTGGAAACTCTTTTCCTAGAAATTTTCTGTAAATGAGGTAGGCACAGATTTCTGCATGTATACATACATATACACATATGTACAGACACACAATATTTTTGGAGCAGTTTAAATTTACAGCGAAATTGTACAGAGAGTTCCCACATATCCCATTTGCCCAGCACACATATCCTCTGCTATTGATATCCTGCAAATGGTACGTTTCCATTTGTGTTAAAATTGAATGTGTATGTCCACATACGTATTGATATGCAGTTTATTGAAAGTGTCTGGCTTGTTCAGCATGCTTTGCGGCCCAGGTGCTGCAGTGAGCAAGGGGTACAGTGAGGAGAAGTTAAGAGAAAAGGGACTTCAACATGTGCTCTCAGGCATTCATAGATTGGGGGGAAGTCAGACCAAATGGACGAAATGACAAGAATAATTTTTTAGTAATAATACACCAAGAAGAAAACTAATGGATAATAGCAAACAGGTTTATGACTTCCGCCATAGAAATTTTGAGGTGATACGGACATAGAGAGACTGAAGTGCACATTTCATATTATCAGTTCATGAAGGTCATATTTAGTCTGTGTAAGGAAGTGAATATTTTCCAATATTTCCCCAACTACCTTAGCATCTGCTGATGATCATTGCAAATGATTTTAATCATTTTTTAAAAAGAGCTCTATTGTAAGCACTGCTTTAGTTTTTCTTTTTTTTTTCAATATTTCTTGAGCCACATCTCTGTCACCACAAGAGGCAGCATGAGGCCACCCAAAGGCCTACGCCTTGATGCCAGCGGCAGCCATTTTCATTCTACCTTTGGCATACACTTGAGCTGACGTAGTCATAAAATGTCTAGCACGGTGATGCATACATGTTGTATCATAGTGAAATTGTAATCACCTGAAAAAAAAGTCAAAGAAACCAAACCTTGTTTAGAGGAGAAGATTGACAAATCAGACTCAATAGGAGACACAGCAAGGTGTAGCAGATGCACATTTTATAACTGTGACCTCCAGATATTCTAAATGACCAAGATTTTACTAAGAAGCAAAGCGTGATAAAGTTAACCAGAGAAGAATTAACCAGCAAGTCTGGCATAGTGATTGTGACTCTAGGGTGGACATTTAAGTAGGAGAGTCTTAGCTACCTGCCACACATTAGAGCCTCCAGGGGCACATCTCCCATTTAAGCACCCTGAAAAATCTGTTCGTGTCTTGGGTGTTGGGTGCCTACCAAGAAGCAGTTGCAGGTGGGAAGTAATGTCTGAGTGCCCTCCCTTTGGCCTGGTGTGGATTTCTTTCAGCAGACTGGCAGCAGGTTTGGTTTCTTGATTGCTACCTCCAGGGAAGGACACTTGTCCAGGAGACAGCTGCCAAATCGCTAGCCAGGCTTATCTATGGTCTGGAACACTTTCCTCACATGCTACTTCCAACGTCGCCCGGCTTCTAAAGAGATTTCTGCCATTAGTTTTGGAGACAAGATTTCATTCCACCCTGTAGTCCCATTTTTGACTTGTGGCCTTAAGAGGGCTGTTACTTTGTTGGCGAGAGAGCACTAAAATTTTATGACATGCCATATGGAGCTGAAGGACGAAGGAGGTGGCGCTCTCTGTACAGTGTCATTAGGGCTGCGTATCACCTGTCTGCTGCCTTCAGCCATTTTCCTGGACCCTAGATGAGGTCTGTACCAGTGGTCTGCATTAATATTGTTTTGGCTCCTAAATGCTGCAATTTTCCTGAGGTGGCAGTTGTGGTGGAACACTTTTTCCCTCTTTCTAATTTCTGAGATACATCCACACATGGAATTGAAATGGCCTCTTTCTACCTGCTGTGCGCATGGGACCTCTACACCTGTTCAGTCATGAAACCGCTAATGAGGCCTCTCCTGTCCTATTCAGGATTTTGACAGAATATGAAATCTCATTACCCAGAGTCAATGACTGACATCTGTTCCCCACCCCCCTCCTGAAGCCATCATTCCAGCCGCTTGGTGCTGTGAAAAGATGTGCCACTCAGAGAGAAAATTAGGGTCCAGGAAGCAAGGTGGCCTTTCCTTGTCTGGTTAGACAGCAGCCACGGAGCTTTTCAGTATTCTGGTCCCATTCTGAACCTTTGTCTTAGAAGAATTAGCACGAAAGGAAACTTCATTATGTTGGTCTTTTTTTTTTAATTGATTTCTTCTGAAATAAGTCAAATCTTGAAAATGTGAGCTTTTATTGAAAGGCAAGATAAGGAAGATCTTAACCTAAAAACATTTAGAGAACAAAAATGTGCTATTAAAATGGACATGAATATAAACATTATTTATATAATTTGGCATATCTCCAACTATTTATTATGGTGAATGGAGGTATCATTTAATGCACACAAATATTATAAATTAGCATTTCCTGTGGAAGTTTTGTTTGGGGAGTGAGTGATCACACAGAGAATGAAATTCATTCACCTGAAGTATTTTTCTACTTTTATTCATTTGTTCTTCATTCATTTGTGAAAGTGTCCACTAAACATTTGTCAAACTTCTAATATGTGTCAGGCGCTATAGTTACTGTTGGATTATACAAATGAAAAAAAAAATCAGTGTTAGAAGAAAAGACAGAAAGGCAAGAAATGACAGACCAGACGCTAAGTCATACAGCAGATAGGTTGGAGGGGGTGGGCTCATCCTGTCTTGGGATGTGAATAAGATCCTGGGTGGGCCAGGAAGCTCCTGGTGGGTCCCAGGCATATGGAGCAGCCCACACAGAGACAGCCAGCAGGAAACAGCATGTCACATGGAGGCTTAGCTGTACGTAGACTGAAGAGAACTAATGCTGATCACGTTCTTCCGATCTGCGTGCAAGGCCTCTTACTCTTTGTTCTTTGTCAGGCAAGATTTTGAATAAAAAGTTTCCTGAGCAAAATTGTATTTCACAAAAGGGACACCAGCTTATACTTAGTCTTTTGTGCCTGGTCTATTTTACTGAGCATTATTGACTTAAAGTGGTACCATTTTCTTTTAAATGCTTCCTGTCTGTCTTTATAGCTGCCTAATATTCCATTGTGTGTGTACCACGTCTTCTTTATCCATTTCTCAGTTGATGGGCAAGTAGATTATTTCCAGGATTTATCTAGTATAGAGGGTGCTACCTTAAACGTGAATTTGCAGGATATGCTGCCTTTACATCTTTTGGGAACATGCCCAGTAGGACTGTACCTCGTTCACATGGTATCTGCAGACTGCTTTCCATAACGGTTGAACCAGATCATAGTCCCACTACTAGTGTAGAAACATTCCTTTTTTTCCCATGGCCTCATCAACAATTGTGAAGCCACAATTGAGTTCTTAATGTAGGTCATTCTCCCTGGGGTGAGACGAAAGCTCTCCGTTGTTTCATTTTGCATTTCTATGATGCTGAACACCCTTTCTTGTGCTTGTTGGCCATCTGTACTTCCTCTTCTGGGAAGTTTCTTTTCATTTCAGCTGTCCATTTCTTAATTGGGTCAGTTATTTTGAGGCACTTTTAAATTTCTTTATGTATTCTAGATATCAGTCCTCTACCTGAGGTGTTTCTGGCAAAAAAATTTTCTCCCATTCTGTGGTTGTCCCTTCACCCTGTTGACTGTTTCCTTTACTGTGAAAAAACTTTTTAGTTTGATGTCGTCCCACTTGTTGATTCTTGCTGTTATTTTTTATGTAGCTGGCATTATATTCAAAAAATACTTCCTTGTATCTGTGTTTGTCTTCCAGTAGGTTCAGTGTTCCTGTTTTGATATCTAGGTCTTTGATCCATTTTGATCTGATTTTAGTGTGTGCTGACAGATATGAATCTAATTTCATTCTTCAGTGTGTGATAATCCAGTTTCCTCAGCACTGTTCATTGAAGATGCTTTTTCTCCAGTGGATTGTTTTGGCCCCTTTGTCAAAAATCAGATGACTGAGGGTGTGTAGTTTTGTCTCTGTATCCTGCATTCTGTTCCATTGGTCCTAGTCTGTTCCTGTGCCGGTACCATGTAGGTTTAATCGCTATTGCTTTGTAGTATATTTTGAAGTCTGGAATTGTGATTCCTTCAGCTTTGCCCTTGCTGCTTAAGATTCTCTTTAGAAATTCTGTATCTTTTCTGGTTCCTTATAAATTTTAGAAAATCCTAAAATTTTCTAGTTCTATGAAGAACGATGTTGATATTTTGATTGGCATAACTTGAACCTGAATAGCAATTTTGGAAGTATGGTCATTTTGACAATATTAGTTTTTTCTTTCCAGGAACATGGTATGTCTTTCTGTTTTCTGAATTCCTCTCCAGTCTCTTTCTTCAGGGTTCTGTAGTTTTCTCTGTATAGATCTTTCACTTCTTTGGTAATGTTTATTCCTAACTATTTTATTTTTGCTTCTATTGTGAATGGAATTGATTTCTTGATTTTCTTCTCACTAGATTCATTATGGTGGTATGGGAATGCTATTGATTAGTGGATATTGATTTTTGTAACCAGTCACATCACTGCATTAATTAAGTAATTAATTTATTAAGAGTTTTTTTGGTGGAATTTTTTGGGTCTTTCATGTAGATTATCATGTCAACTGAAAGCAGGGATATCTTAACTTTTTCTCTTCCAATTAGTATTCCTTTTATTTCTTTTTCTTGCTTAGTTGTTCTGGCCAAAATTTCAAGCACTCTCTTGAATAGTGGGAGTGACAGTGGAAATCTCTGTCTTGTTCTTGATTTTAGGCTAAAATACTTTCAGCAGGTAGGGTGATGTTGGTGGAGAGGCTGTTGTAGATAGCTTGGGTTAAGTTGAGGTAAACTCTTTTATTTCTATTTTCTTCAAGTTTTATTTTTTATAAATTGTATTGGATTTTTGTCAAATACTTTCCCTGGATTTATTGAGATGATCAGATGATATTTCTCTTTGCATTTGTTAAAATGATATATTACGTTTATTGATTTGCATATGCTAAACCATTCCTGCATTTCTGGAATGAAGCTCCCTTGGTTATGGTGTTTAATCTTCTTTATGATTTGCCGCATTCCCTTGGACAAGAAATTTGTTGAGTATTTTTGCCTCTATATTCATTAGGAATATTATCCTGAAGCTTTATTTTTCTGCTGGGTCTCTCTCTGGATTTAGTGTTAAAGTTAGGCTAGCTTCAAGGAATGATTTAGGCAATTTTCTTTTCTTTTTACTTCCTTGATTTTGCTCAGTATTGGCGTTAAATCTTCCCTGAACTTCTGGTAGAATTCTGCCATGAATACATTGGGGCCTGGGCTCTTAGTTGGAAGTGTTTTTATTGCTTCCTCAGTTTCAAAGTTGGATATTGGTCTATTCAGGTGTTTTGTTTCCTTGCCCTTCAATTTGGAAGGTTGATTTGCATTTAGGAACTCACTCATTTCTTTTAGGCTCTTAGCTTTATTGAAGTATAAGTTTTCAAAATAACTTTTTATAATACTTTGGATTTCAGTGCTGTTTGTTGTAATTTCACCTTTTTCATTTCCAATTGCGTTTATGTAAGTTTTCTCTTTCTTTTTGAGTTTAACTAGGTGTTTGTTGATCTTGTTTATTTTCAAGATTCAAAGCTTGTTTCATTGACTTTTTATTTTTAAATTTCAATTTCATTGATTTCTGCTCTTAAGTTTATAATTTGTTTCCATGTGTTAGTTTGGGAGTTGACTTTTTCTTATTTTTCTAGGGCTATCAGTTGCATCTTTAGATTATTTATTTGGGATTGTGCAGTTCTTTTTATGTAATCACTTATGGAAATGAATTTTCCTCTTAACGCCATCTTCATTGTGTTCCAGAGGTTATATTGCCATATTATCCTTTTTACCTCTTATCCTTGAGGTTTTATTGTCTTTGTACTTTGACTCCATGAACTTTTTTGATTTCTTCCCTGATTTTTTGTGTGACCTAATGTTTGTTTAATAGGGTACTATTCAGTCACCCTTTGTTTGAGTAGTATCTTTTGTTTGTGTTGTAGTTGATCTCTAGTTTCATTCCACTGTGATCTGACAGAGTATATGAGACTGTATCAGTTTTCTTGTACATGTTTAAACTCATTTCCTGGCCTAGAATATGGTCTACTTTGAAGAAAGTTCCATGATCAGTTGAGAAGTATGTGTATTCCATTGTTGTTGGGTTAAAAGCTGCAGATGTCTGTCAGATCCATTTCTTCCACGGTGTTGGTCAGATCTGCTATGTGTGTTGATTTTTTGTCTAGTTGACCTGTCTTCACTGGAGAGAAGAGTATTGAAGTCCCCCACTATAATTGAGTTGGGAATCTATTTGTTCCTTTTTTAAAAAAGTCTACTAGCTTTTGTTTTATATATTTGAGTGTGCCATTGTTTGGGGCATGTTTGTTTACTACTGTTAGGGAGACCCACTTCTCAAACCTGCTGGGCACTCTGGCCAAGGTACCTGAGCATGAGAGAGGGTGTAGATGGTGCCCTTCCTCCTCTTATTTTGTCCTATGTTAGTGCCGCTGCTGCTTGCTTGTCTCTATGGCAACCTCAGTCCTTCCATGTGGGTGAGGAGGACCCAATTCTCAAGTCTGTCTTGGCTGCAGTACACAGGGGTGGCAAAGGATGCAGACTGCCTGTTGGGCATCTCTTCCTGATAGCCTTCCTTTGGTTTTTACTTCTGATCCTTGAGTTGTATTATAGCCCCAAAGTGTCCCTTCCTCTACTTATCTGCCTACCTTATTGATTTTGTTGGGAGCGGCTTTCCCATAGTTCCTGCTTCAACACCATCTTCACTCTGCCCTAGCAAACACTTCCAACTGCAAGACTATGAAAATAGTTTCTTTTAGTTTTGTCTTTAAAGCTGTGGCTTTCCTTTTCCCTTTTAAGTCATTAGTTCATCTCGAGAATACATTTTGGGGGGCTTTAGGTAGAAACCAACAGATTATTTTCTAATGATGCATATTCACAATATTATATATTGAATCCCTGGATGCCTATATAATTTCTTTTTTGTTTAATCAGTTTGTTATTCTTTTCTTGCATTCACTAAACAGCACAATTTGGTTTACTGTATTTTCATAGCATTCCTGATTCTCAGCATGTTAGTTTTTGTTAGTAGTAAATTTATTTATTCTTTCCTATAAATATTATATTTATCAAATTCATTATAAAAATCCAAACTGGGATTTTGTCTGGAATCACATTTTAATAGGATGAGCTTTTTGAGTTTTTATATGCCTGAAATATATTAACCTTTACATTTAATTGATCATTTTGCTGGGTACAGAACTATGTTAAAAATATGTTTCCTGACAACTGCATCCGTTGGCTTCTATTCATAGTGTTTGATGTCCTGGTAAGAAGGTGTCCTTGGAAGATAGCTTGTCCTTCTTTCTAGAATCTTTTAAAAACTTTCAATTACACCCTAGGTTTTGACATTTTTTTAACAATTCGTTTAAATCTGAAATTCTTTTCTTTCTTTTATTTTTAAATTGTCATGCAGACATTCTGTTTGTACTTTTAATTTGAAGACACTTGTTTTTCTTTATGTGGGGAAATTTTTCTTGTATTTTTAATTAATTTTCCTTTTTGTTTTACATATTTGGCATTTTTATTAACTAGATGTTGGTGAAATTCTTTTCTTCTTCCATATTTTTTATGTTTTTTAATTCTAGGAAATTTTAGTGACATTATTTTATAATTTTATCCTAAGTAATTTACTTCAGGAGTAAGGTTTAGTTTTCTAATATCATCACTTCAAGTTCTAACTAAATAATTTTTGGTATCATCCTGAGTTTTTAAATAAACTCAATGACTTTACCTTCTTTTCCTATTTAAATTAATTAGATTAAAAAATCACTTTGTTCTGACTTGTTTGGATGTCAGTTTTTCCATTGCTTCCTTTTGTTTCTTGTTATTCTCTTATTTCTGACTTTCAAATGTGATTTCTTCAAAACTAAGAAAATAGGATTGGATACAGGCATGAATTTATCTTTCTTATTGAAGAGGTAGAATTATTTTCCCTACGGTGATTCTAATGGAAATTTAAGCATAATTTTGTATGGAGAAGATGGGGCAGGGTACAGCGCATCAGTATTTACTTTATAATGAGTGAGGGAGAACCAATTCACAGGTTGTGGGTCAGCAAATGCCAGAATAAGAAGGTATTTTCTCAGGGACACCCCAAAACATGATATGAGCATTTGTTATTCCCATCTGTTCAATTTCTTGAGAGAAAATCTGTTAGCTTTTGATGTGGGAATATATGCTGTCTGACTACATTCTGCTTTAGAAAGGCAGGTGGTTACTTGCATTTTGATGGACAAAATTTGTCTTGTATACGGTTTTAGAATCCCCCCCAATCAAGACTGGGAGTTGGTTCCACTTTCTTGGGTAACAGACTTCACCCTCAATATAAATAATTAGAGGAGGCCTATTTACAAAGAGACTGTTTTCTCTGCAGTGTGTAGGAGATGGTACAACAAATCAGTGTCGTGGCAGCAACTGAACAGTCACCATGCTGCGACCTGAGGGATTAAGTGGGCAGGATGTCTGTAGGCAGCCTTTTTGAAAGAAGTGATGTGTTTACTGGATGTAGCCTTTATCAGTGACCTTGTTGGGACTGGGCCACCACCTTCCTACCCCTTAACATTCAACAAGGGGCCTAACTTGGCTTAATACATGTGAAAGCCAGAAAACATGGTCGGGGGTTGATATGGTCCATACAGATGATGTTCCAGGACAGAGATTAGAGAGAAGATGGGCAAAGAGGTGAAATAAATTGAAATGAATGAAGGGCCTTGTCTTAGTCTATTTGGGTTACTATAGCAAAATGTCACAAACCAAGTAAGTTATGAACAACAGTAATTTGCTTCTCATAATTCTCCTGTAGGTCTCTAGGTCAAGGCTCTTGCAGGTTCCATGTCTTGAGAGGGCCCATCTCCTGAATGATAGATGGTACCCTGCCTGCCTTCCTTCCTTCCTTCCTTCCTTCCTTCCTTCCTTCCTTCCTTCCTTCCTTCCTTCCCTCCCTCCCTCCCTCCCTCCCTCCCTTCTTTCTTTCTTTCTTTCTTTCTTTCTTTCTTTCTTTCTTTCTTTCGACAGAGTCTCACTCTGCAGTCCAGATTGATCCTGAACTCCCTATGAAGCCCAGGCTGACCTTGACTCCTGTCTCAGATTCCTGAGTACTGGGATTCAGGTATCCTCCACCATGCCTAATTTATATAGCGCTGGGTAATCAAGCTCAGAGCCTCATGCTTGCTTTAAAAGTCAAGAGCTTTAACTGCTGAGCTATTCCTCTATCTTATTGTGTTCTCAAATAGTGGAGGGATCTTTTTTTTTAACCAAATGCAAACCCCTTTCATGTAGATTCCAACCCCAACCCCTAATTACCTAACGAAATTGTATTTTTTATGCGATCACATTCACTATCAGGTTTTAGCATCTGAATTTTGAGGAAGCACACAAGTTCAGAATATATGAGTCAGTGGATCAAATTATGATCCTCATAGCATAAGGGAGAAGAGGCTTCCTCTTGGCAATATGAAATAAATCCGACCAATCAGTTCTGTGGCAGTACTTCTTGAGAAGGAAGTTCTTTGGCTTCCTTTGCAAATGGAAGATTTTTGCACCCTTGAGCCTGTGATACGTGGAATCTTGCTTAGCCCTGAGGTAAGCAAGCCTCAATTCATCTCTTCTTGTTCTGCTTCAAAGTGCTTGGTGTCTTTTTAATGGTACTGATCTCTTCAGTAAGTAGACTTCTTTAGCCCCAGTTTATATGAGTTTTTTTCCTGCCAAAATTTAAGTGTTTGAAAATATATTTCTTCTGATCTTTACTCCAATTCTTTCTACAAACCAGCCAGCACAATGGCCAGGCACAGCCTGAAACTTTAGTTATCTAGAAATTTCTTCCACCAGATCAGTTATTTTGTTGCCATTAGACTCAAATTTCTAACAAAATTTTAGGTTTTAAGGCATTGAAAAAACAGATTTTTTTTTCTTTTCTTTTCTTTTCTTTTCTTTTCTTTCTTTCTTTCTTTCTTTCTTTCTTTCTTTCTTTCTCTGTCTCTCTCTGTCTCTCTCTCTCTTTCTTTCTTTCTTTCTTTCTTTCTTTCTTTCTTTCTTTCTTTTTCTCTCTTTCTCTCTTTCTTTCTTTTTTGGCCAGATTCAGACACACTTGACTCCAGCCTAATTCCCAGTAGAGTCCTATTCCCCACAGAAACTTCATTACTGTCCTCATTTCTATAAGCATTATGGTCTTCTAGCTTGACCAGACTCACCCATCAAACTCTAATTACAGCATTTAGGGCTTCACAAACCCACATTTCTAAACTTTTCCAAACTCCTCTCACAAATAAATTGCAGAGATTTCAGAATCACCTTGTCTGATACAGTCATGGCAATGACCTCACTTCTCTGGTACCAATTTTCTATATTGATCAATGTTCTCATTGCTGGGGCAAACCACTTGACAGCTACCTTCAACCTAAAGGAGAAGAATTTATTTTTGCCTTATAGTGTTAGAAGTTTCACTCCATAATTCGCTGGTTCCAGGAGAGAACCATTATTGCAGAAAGGTATGGTGGGGCAAAGCTACTCACTTCATGAAGGCTGGGAAGCAGTGCATGTGGGAAGTAGCACCATAATGTAACGGGCCAGAAAGTAGATATAGTCCACAAGGTCATGGCCCCATGACCCACCCAGACACATTACTGATCTGCTATACTAGTCATAGTGACTAGTCAGTAAACTGATCAAGTTTTACGATCTCTTCACCTGTCACACTGACAATCAAAATTAAAAATTACATGGGCCATACCCTGGTCTTCTGGTCTTGGGAGACCTTGGTGTTACTATTTCTTGATATTCTGAAAGAATCTGTTGTGGTGATAATATTATGGGGTGAAACTCTGGACTTCTGAGCTCAAGTCCTGATGCTGAACATATAGTCTTTTAACCTTGGTAAGTATGTAATGGAAGAAGAAGTGGGATCTTTCTAGACATCAAAATAAATGTCCCAAGCTGTTTTTCCTAATTTAGTAACTGACCCATCAAAAAAATGAGAATATATCTGATGTTTTGAAGTTTCCAGAGGTGAGAACAAACTTTGCTTTAGGTTCTCTTGCCTACTGAGGCGAACATCAACAGTTTTTCTTTACCTCAGTCTTAGTTTTTGTGAAAGACTCTCAGATCTTGAGACCAGGCGCTTTGTGAGATTCAGCCCATCCCTGATGGTTGTTGGACCGACATTTGAAATGTCCTTGGTGCAGTTCTCCCTTCTCCTGAATGCCAGAAGAAAGGTGAACTTTAGGAACAATGGGAAGTGGAAAACCTCACGTATCTGACTTTCTTAACTTTGGTATGCATATTGCTCCAGAACTGAAGTATGGAATCCTTTTGCAATTGATCTTCTTGGTTCTCTTGTATTCTGAAGTAATGAATAACATAAAAACAAAAATCTAAACACAAAAATGTATCAGGGTTGTTTTCAGTTCCATAACACAGGCTTTTATTCATACTATGCAACGAACCAGTGTCATTTCCCCCATCCCCATTCAACACCGCAGATTGGCTATGTCATTATCTTGCAGTTGTAGTCTTGTAGAAAAAGAGGTAGGACCTCTTGGCAAACAATGGTTGGCATTGTTTTCTCACTTGTTTTCTTGGAAGTTTTTTGCATTTCCTCTGTTTTCTTTATTAGAGTCAATAACAAATTATTTATATTTTTGTATTTTAAAGCAATTTTACCGTAACTGTATAGCACAGATTATGTACCTTTCCAAGTCTTCTATTTCTTTGTATCTGTAATAATTCTATCGTCTTTTCTTAGACTTTTATTGTGCTTCCTTAAATCTAGATACCTAATACTGAGTATTTTCCCATTTCTTTTGTACTCAGAGAGATATTTGAGGCTATTATTTTTCCCTATGTTCTGTTTTAGTCATTTCTCATAGGTTCTTATATGCTATTCTTTTCTGTTATTTTGTGAATATTCCTGAGTTTCTACTTAGGTTTCCTCTTCCTGCTTCAAGAATTTTTTTAAGGAGGTAGGGAAAACCTGCATTTGAAAATTTTGGACCATAATATTCTAAAATATTTGTATATAAAAACATTGAGTTCGGGGTGATGGCCAGTGAAAAATCTGTAAGGCAGTTGGAGTGGTTTAGCTGAGTCAGCAGCAACATGCCTTTACGTGTGGATGCAGAGTAAGCCTCTGAGGCTGGACGCATACATGGGAAAATTTAAAGTAAAGCTAGAGGGCAAATCTAGGAAACACTAAGAGAAAAGATACTGCTGACGAATCAGCCTCTGAAACACATTAAAGAATGCTAACCCCACCTCCTCAAGTCCTTATTGATTTCTTAGTGTCTGAACCACAATGTCCTTCCTGAATTCCTCTTGGACAGGGTTGTAATGGCTCATGGATTCCAATGTAAATTCCTTCCTAGAAGCTGAGTCATGACCATGATCCTCTCGGGTGTTAACCTTACCTAATGGTGCTGCTGCCAATCATGGTTGGGAGGTCATATTCATAGAAACTAAACAATTAAAGTGTTGTTAAATGCACTTCAGAAATAAAACCTAGAAAAGTCATCTGTTGCCCACACGAGTTAGATGAGTTGGCATAAAAGTCTGCTCTGCACCAATCACTTGTTTGAACTGTTTGGGGAGTCTCGCCACTGTGTGACTATGTGTTGATGCAGGTTTTCCTCAAGTTTTATAGTATTCTAAATATGACTCTTCCAGAAGTTTTCAGTGTCCTTTTCTTTGAAACTGTTACGTCTTTTTTTCACTCAAACCTTTGTTTGGTTTTTTTAGGTCTCAACAAAATGCTTGTGTAGCTGTCTGACCTTTTCACATATTGTGGCAGTGCTTAACAGTACATTTTTCTGGGTTTGGTCTTCTCTTCATATAGAGAGGTTTGTGTCACACTCAGAACCATCCCTGGATCTGCCTGCTTGGGCTGCAGGAGTAAAGACAGGTGTTGTAATGAATCAGCTTAGATCTGAAGGCATGACAGCACATAAAAAGGTAATTGATTGAATGCTCATTTATACGAAGACAAAAACCATGATATTTTAAATCTGTCATTGATAAAACCACTGTTTAGTGATTTCTGTGTCTTCTTTGATAGGTAATAACACCACCAACAAAGAGTTGCGCTCATTTATCAAGTCAATCCTGTGTGTCAGATACTGTTTTTGTACTTTTCATGATGAGCTCACTAAATCTTCGTGACCGATTTTTGAGGATATAACATGACTTTCCTCACTTTAAAGATAGATGGCTTGTGCACAGAGAGATTGTATTTCCATATCTTTGAGGCAGTAAGTGGCAAATCTGGAATTCAAACCCCAAGCAGCTCATTGTTAGAACCCTCTATGTTACCATTATATATACTTGCTTTTAACACCAAAATACTGGACTGCAAATACACATCTACTCAATGTCATAGACAGTACTTGTAATAACCATGAGTGAAGTCAAAAAATTTAAAGCAGGAAGAGGTCAAGGATTAACTGCCTAGTTAAACCTCTTCAGTTTTCAGATGAGAAGGTGGAGGCCTAGATAAAATGAAGGACAGAATGACAGATGGAAGTAGCCAGGAGTTGACTTCAGGTTTTAGCTTCCAACAGCGTATTGTCTTTTCGACTACACTGTGTTCTTACTGCTTTGCTTACTTACGGTACCACCTGATATTGAAAGCAGAAAGTTTTAATTTCCCTGTTTTCAGTCTGTAATTGTGCAAAAAGAGGGACCAGGTTGCAATGTTTTGTTTTGTTTTTTCCAGGATGCAATATTTTGGAGTATGTGTTATGTATTAGTCCTGTAATAATTCAGGATGCTGACCCTCTAGTCTTTTAAAAATTGAGAGGTTAAAAACTTGTCCTAACCATTGAGCTAGAAGTGGTGGAAACCTACTTTGAATTCATTCTTCATCTAGCTTTGAAACAGCCTTTGGACTCACTATGCTGTCTCAGACCTCGGAGGAACACAGATTTTTATCAACCATGTGTTTTTAGCCCTGAGTATTGCTTCTATTCTATCATAGTGGATTCTGGGTATGTGCTCTCCTGCCATTTGCAAATTTCATCAATGATTCATCAATGATTAAAAAATGTGATTTTTATTGATTTCTCAGTTTTTCACTGAAAATACTTCCTGGCTGTCTCCTGAAAAAAAAAAATCACCACCACTGAGAAGCCCTTCAGTTGTAATTGCTTCCTAGATGAGCCCATCAGAAAACCCTCCCCAGCTGTGGTCCCTACGTTGTAAATTATCTGTGCTTTGTCTTGCTGGGATTTTGTGGTTTAATTCTTCTAAGTCACTTACATGGGTCTACATTTACAGACACGAAGAGAAGCTGGACTAATGTTTACCTGTCTTGCGGGAAGGAGCTTTCATTCATGGATTATCTAGTATTCCAGGAAAAAAAAAAGATTTGTATCCAAGATAATCTTGCCTCTGGACTTGTTTCCTTTCTGTGTCTTGACCCCTATGGAAGGAGAAAAATCATGTTGCACCTCTGTGAAATCAGGAAAAGGGAAGGATCTTTGGTTGTTGTGTAGGATGGCATCTCACTCAGCATTTTTTTTTTCTGCTTTGCACAAGAAAACATTGGCTGAAACCTTTGTTAGTGGATCATAGATTTGAAAATCATGGGCTTTCATCTTGAAATCTTTGGCAATAAATTCAACGCATTAAATAATATCATGGAAATGAGATAAAGAGGCTGTGAGGCATCTGTAAATGTGTGGTAAGGATCTGTGCTTTGCATTGCTGTTGTTGCTCTACTTGCCATTAGAATTTCTGGTGGATGCTACTAGTGTTAATCTTTAAACTTTGACCATCCTGTCTCTTTGGCTCTTTGTGAAATCTGCCCAGGCATACCTGATGCGAAGAAGCACAAGGATATTCATTTTCACTACACTTGATATGACGGCTGTGGTTCGAATGGGCAATTAATATTGAGGTCATACAAAGCCCATTTATTTCCTTTTTTCTCTCATTTGTCTGAATCCAGAAGGCCATCAGGAGTAAATAAAGCAAGAAGAGACCCAGTCTCTTTCTGCCTTCCTTGAAAAGGCAGGCACAGGAGTTAAGTTTAAGTATTGAGACTACTATGTTGTCGCCAGGTCTCACATGCTAGCAAGCCTCATCTGGAAGGATGTAAACAGGTCTTTACAATGCACCATTACCCAGAATGCTTTTATGAGCATGGCAGCCCTAATTAATATAATGGTCTCCTAATGAACCATGCCAATTTCAACTTGCCAAATATGTTCCAAGTACAGTTCTCAGAGCACTGTCATACCCATTCAATCAAATAATCCATTTACCCACTTGCTCCTGGCTGAGGGAAAGGTCATGTGTCTGGTCTTGTAAAACAGAAGAGAATTGTTATAAGACTGAGGCTGAACTTAGCATGTTTCTGATGCCTTTGGCTGTTGGGGTGACCCAACTTCACTAATCTCATGGGAGAGGTGAGACCTTCATAGTAAATTCTATTAGGAAAATAGATAAAAACTAAGAGAAACAACACATGTGCATATGCACACACACACACACACACACACACACACACACACACACACATTTCCACTTTTATCTAACAGCTTTACTTCAGCTTCTGTTTGGAAAGGGAAGATTGATATCAACATCCGAAAACCCCTGTGTGTTGTTCAGATGTGACACGGCAATAATCACGAATGCACAGGAAGGGATATTGGAAAAGTAATTAGATTTTCTTCAGTTCATCGTCTAATTAGAGGGCAGGTTAAAGTCCAAAGTAATGAAATTAAAATCTAACTACTGTTAAGACTTTGATGTTTTTGCTGAGTGCCACTAGAGTGCTTGGCGCCATGAAAGACTTCA
Organism: Ctenodactylus gundi; assembly: GCA_004027205.1. NCBI lineage: Eukaryota > Metazoa > Chordata > Mammalia > Rodentia > Ctenodactylidae > Ctenodactylus > Ctenodactylus gundi. Next base: position 547,208 of record PVKB01000125.1, read on the forward strand.
GAGGACGCAGAGGCCCAGAAGGCTGGGGAGAGTAAAGCTTTAGGTGGAACTTGATCGGGTTTGATTTCAGAACAAACTGGCAAGATGTCAGAACATAAATATGATCATTTGTAGAAGAAGAAACATGCCAGTATATAGAAATCTCCATTTGCACAGTTTCCAGGTATTTAAATTATGTCGATAGGCACAGTGCATGGTTGCTTTTTCTTTGTTAAGATATTTTGCAGATGGGAGTTGGGAATAGGCACGTTCATAGGTAACACAGGCTTTTAACAATGTCAGTGTTTATAATATTATTGGAAAATAAGAAAATGCTTATATATAAGATACAACCACACAAAACACAAAAGCCCTTTTCCCGAAAGTGTCCATTATGTTCTTAACAAGAGAAGAAAAAACAACAGAAGCACACGTTCACGTGCATGCAGGGGACACATTAATATACCACAAGAAGAAAGTAAGTGAACTATTGGCCGCATTCCTCCTTAGTTCCAAAGAAAAGGCACAAATGGCAGAACCTCTGCAGGCCAGCTAACTCCCTCTTCTCCGAGTGAGCTCCGGTGTCTAGCAGCGGCCAGACATGCTGGAGACCTGGGCAGGGCTTTTCTTTCCAAGGTGGGAGGTGAGCTCGTATCTTTGGCTTCTTAGCAGAGAAGAACTATATACAAAAGGAATCACTACACTAGCCTGCGGCAGTTAAAATAGGGAGCAATTTAAGTTTTATGTTTATCTTATAGACCTAGGCTCGTAGGATTCAAATGCTTAATTTTCCTTCTATAGGATTCTCTCCCTCTGAAGAGATGGGAAAAGAGAAAATTATGTCCTACTTGCTCCCAAACTGTCTACTCTACCTGTATGCGCTCTTTCCCATCCCTCCCAAGGTCCTATTTCCACACCCAAGGATTTGTGGCCCCATGACATCTCCACAGGGTGCAGTTCCCTCCGCAAGCTGTCAGAGGAGTGAGGCTGTGAGCCATCCACAATTTACCTGCCTGTCCTCTTCTACGTCCCACAGTCATCTCACAGGGTTGTACAGTGTGTTACTGATTAAAAACTATTTTAGGATAGAGTTGAGATATGTGTCCTTGCCTCTAACTCTGACTTTCATTACATGCATGGAAACCCCATCTTAAAAAAACAAATTTTAAATCGAGATTTTTCTATAAACGTGTTAGTTACTAGGTTTGCATTTTGCTTCCAAATTAACCCTTTCAGTAAGAGTGTGCCCTTCTAAACTTCGTCACGTTACTCCATATCCACAGAGGTGGGGATCTTGCTCCCCAATTCCAATCTTTTTGGCATGAGTCAGTGTGGCCTAGCATCCTCAGGAAAGCTCCCTTCATTACCTTTGCGTCCACAGATGGGATTGCTCTGTGAGTGTAAGTGTAAACACACTTTCACATTTTTTTTGAAAATTTAAGAAGCACACACACACACACACACACACACACACACACACACACACACACACAGAGTACTCCCCAAAGACAGTACTAATTCTCAGACAAGAAACTCCCCAGAACACCCCAGTTGTTTACATGGTGGTGTTTACAAAAATATCCATCACTCTTTAAAATGTAGAATAACAACATTTTATCTTTATCTCCTCTTGCCTTTCCTTTGAATTGTGTTTTTTAGGCCCAAAAGGAATAGAAGACAAAGCAACCCCTGTTTGTGGTTGTTCTCCTGATGAGAAAAAGTGCTAGGCCCCTTGTGGAGCTTTGCAAATTCTCAAGACAAGCACTCCCATGATCCACTTGTCATGGGGAATGGATAAAGAGGTGTGAACCTGAGGTTCATTCCTCCAGTTAGTTGAGTAAATGTTGACATTATTTCATAAAGCATGGGGTATATACCATATCCAGTTTTAAATTTGCTCACTCTTGTGCCATTCAAATCACATTTTATGAGATAAGTGGCATGCCCGACATATTACTTGACTTCTGAAGTCCCCTTTCTGTGGCCTGCTTACCCCTTCCGATGCTGTTGTAAAGTCTTCTTGAATGCCACCTCATGTGTTCCTAATTTGTAAGTTCCACCATAGCTCATGTTTACTTCCTTTGTGACTCTGGTGTTAGGTTATTTGCTTGTTTATCATTCGTTTTTCTTTTGTTTCCCATTTTTAGTACTATGTATATGTGATACATGTGGTTACATTAAACTTGAGAATTTTGTACACATATATGTCTTCTTCACATCACTCCATCTCCTTTCTCACCCTCCCACCCCTCCATCTCTCCCAACTCTAACATATCACTTATTTGACTGTTGTATTTACACTCTGAGTTTCTTATATTAGAGAAATCATGCAATATTTAATCTTCCAAATCTGATTCACTTCACTAAGCATGACGGTCTCAAGTTATATCCAGTTATCTACAAATGACTAATGTCTATGTGTTTTTATGGCAGAGTAGTACTCCATTGGGTATACATACCACATTTTTTGAATACATTCATCTATTGATGGATATTTTAACATCTTCTGTGACTTAGCATTTATTACTTGTGCTGCTATAAACTTGGGTATGCGTGTATCTCTGCTGTTATGTGGTGACTTTAACTCTTTTGTAAAAATACCCAGAAGAGGTATCACTAGGTAAAATTTTTTTTTTTGAGGAATCTCCATACTTCTTTCCACAGTGGTGGTTATATCCATTATAAATTTGCAGTCCTACCAGCAATATAAAAAGTTCCTTTCCCCCCACATACTTGACAGCGTCTATTGCTTTCTGAGTTGCTGATTTAAGCCATATTCCTGGAGTAAGATAGTACCTCAGTGTTGTTTTGATTTGCATTTCTCTAAAATGAAGTATTTTTTCATGTGTTTGCTGGCCATTTGTATCTCTTCTGAGAACTGTTTATTTCAATTGCCCATTTTTAATTGGGTTATTGATTTTGATCAGACTATTTTTCTTGAATTCTTTTTATACTGTAGTTGTAAGTCTCTTGTTGTGGTTTGGATCTGGAGTGTCACTCAAAAGCCTCATGTACTTATCGATACTGTGTATTGTTGGAAGGTGGGGCCCAGCTGGAAGGGGAAGAATGCTTAGGGCTTGACCTGGAGGACTGTGTGCTAGTTCTGCACTTCCTCCTAGATTTGTTTATTGTTTGCAATACCATGAGGAACTGCCTCTACCTCCGCCTCTGCCATATGCTTCCACCATTGCCAGCCACCCATAAATTGACTGTGACCTTCTGAAACTGTGAGCAAAAATAAATCTTTCCTCCCTCAAGTTCTGAATGTTGAGTAGTCTGTCCCAGCAGTGAAAAAGTAGGTACGACTCCTCCTAAACGAGGTGTGAATTGAAAACAAATTTTCTGCCATTCTTTCAGTTTTCTCTTCACTTTGTTTATGTTTCCTTTGCTATACAGAAGCTTTTTAATATCATATAATCTCATTTGTTGATTATGGGAGTTATTTCTTTTGCATCAGGTGTCCTATTAATAGGTGCCTATATCTTCAAGAGTTTTACCTATTTTGCCTTCCAGGAGACTCAGTGTTCCATTTTTCACATTTAGGTCTTTGATCTACTTTGACCTAAGTTTAGTTGATGATGCTAGGTGTAGATCTAGATTCATTCTTCTGCATGTGAATAACCAATTCTCCTAGCACCATTTTTTGACGAGGCTATTCTTTCGGCAGTGTACATTTTTGTCCCTTTCGTCAAAGATTAGATAGCTGAGGGTACTTGGGGTTGTCTCTGCATTCTCTGTTTTACTTTGTTGGTCAACCTGTCTGTTTTTGTGCCAGTACCATATATAGAGATTTTTTTTTTTTAAATCATGGTTACATTGTAGTGTCACTTGATATCTGGAATTGTAATGCCACCTGCTTTTGTCTTATTGCTCAGGATTAATTTAACTTTTCCAGGTCTCTTTTGGCTTCATATAAGTTTCAGGATTGCTTTTTCAAGTTCTATGAAAAATGTCATTATTTTGATAAGAATTGTATTGAATCTGTTTATCAGTTTTTACAGAATAGCCATTTTGATAATATTAATTCTGCCTATCCAGGAGCAGGGGATGTCTTTCCAATTTCTAATATCCTCCTCAATTTCTTTTTTCAGCACAATGTAGTTTTCATTGCAGAGATCCTTTATTTCTTTGGGTTAGTTTATTCCTAAGTATTTTATTTTTTGAGGAGCTACTGAGAATGAAACTATTCTCAGCTCTTTATCAGTGAGTTCATTAATAGTGTAGAAAAATGTTATTGATGGTTTGGTGTTCATTTTGTATCCTGCAACTTGGATGAATATGTTAATTAATTTTAAAAATGTCTTGATGGAATTTTTGTGGTCTTCTATGTAGAGAATCGTGTCATCTGCAAATAAAGATGGTTTAACTTCTTCCTTTTTAACATGTGCTTCTTTTATGTCATCCTCTTGCCTGATTGCTCTGGTTAGGGTTTCAAGTACTAGATTGAACAGGAAAGGTTAGAGCGGGTAGCCTTGTCATGTTCTTGATTTAAGGAGAAATTCTGTTAATTTTTACCCTACTTAGTATAATGTTGGTAGTAGAGTTTACATAAATGACTATTAAGTTAGAGGTAAGGTCCTTCTATATCTATTTTCTTCAGGGTTTTTTTTTTTTATTATCACTAGTGGATGTTGGAAATTGTCAAAGGCTTTTACTCTATCTTTTGAGATGATCATGGTATTTTTGTTCTTATTTTACATTAACGGATTTACATACATTGAACCATTCTTGTAACCCTGGAATGATGCAAAGTGGAGTAATGGAGTATTCCTTCCAACCTAGAATAATGGTGTATGATCTTTTGTATAATTTGTTGAATTTTATTTGCCAATATATTGTTGAGGATTTTTGCATCTATGTTCATTAAGGAGCTTGACCCATGATTTTCTTTCTTCATTAAGGTCTTTATTTGGTTTTAGTATTAGGATAATGCTGGGTTCCAGAAATGAGGTTGGCAATATTGCTTCTTTTTCAAATTTATGGAACCGTTTGAGAAGTATTGGTGATACCTCTTGTCTGAATTACTGGTAGAAGCCTGCTGTGAATCCATTTGGTCTTGGACTTTTCTTTGTAGGCAGAGACTATTATTATCTCAACTTCCATGTTGGTTATCAGTCTATCCATGATTTTTGTATCTTTTTGATTTGTGATTGGTATCTTGTATGTATCTGTTTCTCCCTTTCTCCAATTTGTTTGACTATAAGTTTCTAAAGTAGTTCCTTATAATTCTCTGACTTTCAGCGATGTCCATTCTAATTTCATCATTTTCATTTTGAATTGCTTTGACTTGAGGTTTGTTCTTTCCTTCTTTTTGCTAGTTTAGCTAGAATTTTATCAATTTTGTGTATTTTTAAACAAATAAACTCATTGATTTTAAGGTTTATTTGGTTTCAATGTCATTAATTTCTGTTTTTGATCTTTTTAAAATTTAGGTTGTTCTTATTTCTCTTGGAACTTGAAGTGCATTGTTATATTATATTATATTATATTATATTATATTATATTATATTATTTTATTTTATTTTATTTGAGGCAGGGTCTCCGTATGCAGCCCAGGCTGGCCTTGAACTCAGTAATCTTCATGCCTCTGCCTCAGATGTCCCACTCCAAAGTATTTCCAGCCATTCTCATGAGTTTGGGTTGAGCAAGGACAGAATGGCCCTGCATGTATGGGTGGTTACACTTCCCTCCCTCAGTGTACACCACACTGTGCTGTGGGAAAGGGGAGATGCAACATTTACTTTCTGAGGCCTCATATCCTTGGCTCTTTTCAGGAGATCTTTCTGGAGAAGCACAGCCTTTCTCCCATATTTGTTGCTACAACACTTCTCTGCCTAGTAACTGGTGAGGAGGGTCACAGACTTCCCTTAAATGTGGCTTGTTGACAGTCTGTCTACTGGGAGGCCTCACAGTTTGTGCCAGTTCTCCCCTTTGAGACTGTCAGTGGACACTGGCCATGATTTGAGCACCGTGACTCCAGCACTGTGACTCTAGAGGCTGGTCTTCAGTCTGCAGTCAGCCTGAAGATCCAAGGCTATACTGGAAGGGCCTCTCCCTATTCCCACATTGCAATTGGAATGACTCAGTGTTCCAGCATAGGCTAGGGCTGCTGTTGGGGTGCATAACCAAAAGGGTGACCAGTACCTCTGGGCTGCTGTCTTTGCTGCAGTCCTCATGTGCACTCATTGCATATGGTATACAGGTTGGCAGAGCACGCCTGCCCTCTGGGTGCCAGGCCCTGCCTGCCAGGCTTCAACCTAGCCCCTGTTCTTATCTAGAAGATTTTGCTCACCTCCTGGTGATCTTCACTGCTTTTCCTCTAGTCCTGTGGTCACCACTGAGGTCCAGCAGATCCTCTGGGCCAGGCTGTAGAGGGAATTCCTGTACTAAAACTCTGTCTTCCAGCTGAATCATATGGAGCCACTGACAAAACAATCCTTCATTGGCACCATGTTTTTGATATTATTGGTTTTTCATTTTTAGAATGTAAACTCTTTGAGAGCAGAGCATTATCGAACCTGCTCATTGTTAAATATCCTATCACTAGGTAGGTATGCAATAAATATTTGCTAATTTGAGAGAAAGATTAGAATATGTAAACAGGTAAAAAAAATGTGTCCTCTGAGCCAGCTGTCTGGATACAAATCCTAACTGTTCTCCTCATTGGTTGTATTTGATTTCTCTTATAAGCAATGCTTATTGATTCTTTCAATTCATAGGTCTCGTTTCTCTGTTTCTATGTTTCCACTGATAAAGGAGACATGATAATAGTATCTATATCATAAGGCTGTTATAAACATTAAATGAAGCATGACAAAGTGTGAGAAGTGACACGTTATGTACTATATGAGTTAGGTTGTATTTTAAAATTATCTTATTTGCTTGATCAATAGTTAAAAGCATACTGAATGTCTTAGGTGGCAGGTCCTATGCTGGTATAACCAGTATCCAAAACGAGCATGATTTATGAGCTATGATCAGTATATTCCTCTATAATTTTTTTGTTACTAAAATTTGTTTTTCATTTATTTAGTCTATAGGATAAAACTATAGGAGACTCCATGACTTTTCTAAACTATGTTCTATAGCTATAATACTTACTTCGACATAAACCTAACTTTATTTAAATCTAGTTATTCTTCTGCCAGCAGTCTGGGTGTGGATTTGTGTTCCTCTCCTCAGCCTTCACAGGATCCCCAGACTTCTTCAATTATTGATTCAGCCTTCTTCATTTTATTTTCTCTTTTTTCTTGTTCCTCATAATATGCTATCTTCTCTCCTTCTTTCTTTGATTTTTGTCTCTTCTTTCTCCCTGCCTTTCTCCCTGTCTTGTTTCCTTTGTCCTTTCATACCTGTCCAGTGTGTGTTCTTAATGTGATCGAAGCATTTCCTCTTAATTCTGTAACTTTTTATCCCAATTTATTGAATTTACAAATAATTGGATTACTTGGTTCTTACTGTAATTTCATTTAGTTGCCTCTTAATTATTCCAGTCTGATGTGTATCCTCAAGGTTCACTTTCACCTCCCTGAGTACTCACAGGTAATTATTTAGTGCCATAATTATAAAGATCTGTACACTTTTCTTCTTTATCTATACCCCTTGACTTCTCTTTGATAGTCTTCTATTGACTATTTTTTGCTTTCACATTCAATATCATAATCAAACATAAGAAAAATATTTAAAATGGTTAAATAAATGGATACAAAACTCATACTTTACTACTTGTGTCATTCATTCTCTTACTAATTCTTATAACAAATATTTATTGGGTTCTTATTCTGTGACAAATACCGTTTTAGGACTTGGGATCTAAAACATCTATGGCCCTTGTTCCCACTGGGTATATAGTTAGTGGAGGCAAAGGAGGCAGAGAAGAAAAACATGCATAAAAGTCTAAATATAAGATAATTACAAATGTTATGAAGGAATGAACGTAGAAGATTGTTACAGAGTGACAAGAGGAGGTGGGATTAATGGACTATTTTAGAATGCAGTTTAGAGGAGTTATTTTGAGATGGTTACATTTAATCTAATACCTGTTGTGACAAGAAAAAGGCAGCCACAGAAAAATTCAGAAGTATCTTCTAGAAAATCAGAATTAGAACAAATATTTGAAAAGTACTAAAGCTTAATTTGTTCAAGAAACAGAAGGAAAGTCAACATGTGTGGATGATGTGTAGTGAGAGAGATGAATTCATACATGCCCGAGGCCAAATCACACCAGGCATAAGAAATAATAGAGAATCATTGAAAAGTCTTAAACAGGGGAGTGGCATGATCTGGTTGATATTTTAAATGATGTCTCCAGCAGCCAGATGGATAACTAGGAAGCTAGGAATGTGAGTGAGGGATGAAGGTGTCATAGGCTAGAGATGACAGAATGGCAATGTAGATAGGGTGCAGAGAAGGGACCAAAGTAGTGACGCCGCCAGAGTCCACCTTGGTGACCCAGGGAGCTTACAGGAGTATATGGGTGAGGGGTTACTTACAGGAGCATGGATGACTCAAAGGCAGCTTCACCACCATAAATCCCATCTCAGTAAAGGCAGCGATTTGTGGGAGCCTCATCTCTGGAGCTTACTGCGTGACTTGCAGACAGCTTGGTTAGTAGGAGAGTCTCCTCTTCAGCAATTGTTTACTGCTTCTACATCTTTGGCAATGGACCTTGACAGTCTTTCAATTTTCAGGAACTTCCCAAGAGAAGTGAGTTGTTTACTTTCTTTGTTTCAAGAGCCTCCCTTCTCTCTCTAGGAGGGAATGTTTCAATTCAGAGGACCTTGAGGAATAGTAGAATAGTCTCACGGTAGCTGGATCCCTATCTAGACTTTAAGGGAAAGATTTGTGCTGGAGTTCTTCCTTGGTAGTCATCAGTATTTGAATGGTATTTAAAGTCATTAGCAGGATGAGGTCCCAGGGAAGTGAGGTAAGAATGGAGGAGTCTGAGTGTGGCATGTTAGCCACCCACGTAGTCCCAAAATATTTGAGAGGCTGAAACAGGAGGACTGAAAGTTCAAGCCTGGCTTGGGGAAGTGCACACACACACACACACACACACACACACACACACACACACACACACACACACACACAGACTCATTAAAGAAAGCCAAGAGAGATATGGATCTGTCAAGACTTAAACAAATATAGAGTGATAAGTTGGCAAATGAGACCAGAAAGGCAGTATTTATTTCATTTTTTTTGTAGGAAAACCAGAATGCTGTGGTGTCATACATAATAAAAAGAAGAAAAAAATATACAGTAGGGCTCTTCGTCAGTGGAGATACATACAAAGAGCTCAGTGGAAACCTGCAGCTGCAGATAGTGCCATAACCTATGTATGTTATGTTTTTTTCTACGTGTATACACCTGTGGTAAAGTTTAGTATACCAGCTAGTCTCAGTGAGTGGTTATTAAGTGAAATAATGAAGTAAGAGTAGTTTTGATAATATAGCATAATAAAATAGCCAGTAATCACTTACTCTGGCTCTCTTGGGCCATTATTAGGTTAAATAAGGGTTACTTGAACACAAACGCCATTGCAGTTGATGTGGTAACCAAGAGGTAGTCACTAAGTGCCTAATGGGAGTTCGCATATGCTGTGTGGATATTCCGAACAAAGAGAGGACTCCCATCATGGGACGGATGGAGAAGGACAGTGTCAAGTCTTAATTATCCCTCACACAATGATGTTTCACTTGAATTTTATGAATTGTTTATTTATCAAAATGTTTATTTTATCTTTTTCATGCTAGTTGACCACAGGGATGGCAACTACAACCAAATCACTGCTATATTTTTCAGAAATAGTGGCTAAGGTGTATTGATGAAGTTAGAAAAAATGGCTGGCATGTGCTAACAAGCAGGTGATCTTGGAAAGGGAAGTAACTGTGCAGCGATGGGAGCAAACACCAGATTAGGGTAGAGTGAAGAGAGATTAGGGCATGAGGACGTGGAGATGCTGACGTGACAACTTTCTCCACGTTTTGCAGTGAAATGAGTAGATTAGCTCGATGGAAACACAGAGCTGATAGAACGTTTTTCTTGTTATTTAATATAAGGTATTTGTATTCTTCCTGATGAAATTTTTTCGGTGTGAGAGAAATTAGCATAGGCGATAAGTTATTGGTCATTGTACTTGCTATGGTTTGTACATTGCTTGTCCTGCCCAAAGCTTGTGTTGAAATTTGGTTGCCACTGTGGTAGTGTTGAGAGGTGGAGACTTGTGGAAGAAGATGGGTCTTTAAAATGGATTCATGCCTTTCTCTCAGGAGGAAGTTCTGCCTTCCCACTAATAAATCAGGTTTTACAGTGAGGCTGCCTCTTCTGCATGGGCCCTGCCCTTCTACTTTCCTTCTGTGAGGAAAGCAACTTGTACAGCACCACTCTCTTGGATTTCTCATCCTCCAGAATCATGATCAAAAATAAACTTTCTTCTTTATAAACTTTACAGCTTCATGTAATTTGTTGCAAAATTATGCAACACCTAATACACTTCTTTTTCTTTTTTTTCCCTAACACAGATATTTGGATATCTTATAAAAGTAATCAGAAATATGCTTCTTCTCTTCATTCTAGAACGGCTTCAGACCTTTTCTATGCCTCATGAAAAGCTATAAGACTTTCAAGAAAATCTTGAGTCTTGGCTCAGGGGCCGTAAGCTTTAGGCTGGAAGTCATGGGACCATTTCTTGCTGGGGCTAAAGAAAAGTTTGAGATGGGAAGAGTAGTTTGATAGTTGAAGATTTGCTAGTTTCTTCACACAAAACCCTGCTGGGCTTGCAATTACTGTGCCTAGCAACTCTGGGATCCAAAGAAGGGATTGTTAAGTGTTTTACAGAAATATAACAATGTGCAAAGACTGGTATGGGGTAGTGCGATTTTCACAGCATCTACGACTTGAGCGTGGCAGTTTCTGAAAAGCGAGTTCTTCAAAGAGAAACTTACTTTTAAGTAGAATTAGAGTTGATGATTTTTTTTTAAACAAAAGTGCATTTGGGATAAGAGAATCATGGTGAGTAGCATCAGGATCTATCCTGAATGGGCCAAGGGGAACAGGTACTGGTCTGCTCTTCGCAGAGCTGGGTTTTGTGCTGCAAATTGGAATTACTCAAGTTTCTCCATACAGTCCGTGCAACATGAAAAGCCTGTATAGAAAATCCTTATTGACTTGATGATATGGCTGTGTGATGAGAGCAGTAATCATGTTTAGACCGGCGATGAAACAAAATGCAATCCTCTACTCGCTCAGTGCCCGTGATAGGATTATATTCTGATTGACTGAAAATGTGGTCAGCAGGAGGATCATTTGGCAGCAGAAGAGGGCGATTTTTCTGATGATCCAGAAATCAGATTTTGATTCTGATGATTAGATATTTGGCTTATCGTCCTCTCACTCTGAAGAATGCTGCCAAGGTCAGTCTGTCTTATATACTTTGGAGAATGAATGAATAATGGTTTATTATAACAACAAATAAGTCAACTAAAGCCTCCGACTCACTGCTGTTATCCTTCACCAGGCAGATGCAGCCCTCCTGTCTGCATGGCTGGTGTGAGATTTACAGGTACTAGAGAGCTGCTATTTAGTTTTATTATTTGAGGAAAGACTAGAGACATTTATTTGGAAGGGAATTTAACTTCAAGAATGTGACAGATATTGAAATACTCATGGAAAGATCTTTTAAAGCCAATTTCTGACACGTTTCTCTAAGTTTAAATGGAGAAATTTTTGTTGTAAAAGTCATAATATATTTGAATTGAAAATCAGACATCACAGAAAAGTAAAGGGAATAGTCTAGGCTACCTTCAAACTTAGCTCCACTTCCCAGTAATGTCTGTGAATAGTTTCTTGTGTATAGTACTTATTTTGAGTTAGTTGCTAAGTGCTTTATAAAAGTATTAAGACTGCATAGCAGTCCTATGTAATATATATTTATATTCCTAATTTAAATAAGCAGAAACTGAAGCATTGAGAGATAAGTACCTCATTTGGAACCACGTAGTTTATCAGTAGGAGAGGTCGTTGCAAACCGGGGCAGGCTATTTTCAGATGTGTGACTATTAATTCAAGATTATGTTACATATCTTCTTCTGAAATTAGGTACCCCTGCCAATTTGCTATTTCTTATTTTTTTATATTTTTATGTGAATATACATGAACTACAGATTCAATAACATGTTAGTAACATACAGCCTGGGAACCTGTGCCCATATATATCAGTTTTGAACTCCTCTTCCTTCTTTCTTAACCTCTCCATTCCCCTTCTCCCTCCCATTCTCACGTTGCTCGCTTTTCCTTGCAGGCTGTCACCTCTCTCCCTTCCCTCTCTTTTGCCTTGAGGTCTTTTTGTGCATGTGTTCATGGCAGTCTCATAGGAGAGACCCCAACTGATGCCTAATCTTTTGTATCCACGTGTAGGAGAATGAGATTAGATTCATATCTGTCATCATATACCACAGTCAATCAAAATGAACCAAAAGGGTGAATATGAAAAGGGAAACACTGAGTCCACTGGAAGACAAAATAAGTAAAATGTTGGAAGACATAGGGATGGACAAGGATTTGCTGAGCAGAACGTTGACTGCACAAGAAATACCTACAGGCACCAACAAGTGGAACTACATCAAACTAGAAACTTCTGCACAGCAAAAGAAATGACCAATAGAGTGAAGAGACGGCACACAGAGTGGGGCCAGTGCTGCCTCAGACAGAGAATTAATATCTAGACTGTACGAAGAACTCAAAAAACCCCACCCTCATATAAATGACCCCCTGAGGAAGTGGGCAACTCAAATGAAAAGAAAAAGAAATTTTCACAAGAAATAGTAAAAAAAAAAAAAAAAAGCCAACAAGTACATGAAAAACTATTCAACATCTTTGGCCACCAGAGAAATGCAAAAGGAAGCAACGCTGAGATTTGAGCATTGAGAATGTCCTACATTCATAACTCAAAAGCAATAATTGTTGGCAAGACTGTGGAGAAATGTTAATAGAAGCCATCCACTCTGTTGGTAGGGCTGCGACCAGGTGCAGCCATTATGGGAAGCAGTTTGGAGATTCCTTTGAAAGCTGAGACTAGAAATCTCATTTGACCCAGCCACAGTGCTATTGAGCATTTACCCGAAAGAACTAAAGCTGTCAAATCATGAACACACGTGTGCATACATATTTATAGCAGCACAAATTCCTAATAGCTAGATCCATGAAACAGCCGACATGCCCATCATGAGAGGAATGGATAAAGAAAATGTGGTATGAACACACAGTGGAATATCATGCAGCCATAATGAAAGACAGATATGAAAACTTTGAAAGAAATTGAGGTCACCTTGAGTCAATAATGCTTAGTGGTATTTACTATTTCCTACACATCCTTCCACAGAGATGCATATAGAATCACTGTATTCCTTCTAATGGTTGCATAGTAGTATGTGTATAAGCTCTATCATTTCCCTTATCTTCTACTGAACACAGTCTTTAGCTTTATACCATTACAAATAGCCTTCTACAGTTACCAAATACTTTTGTATGACCAATCCTTGTATGTGGAATCCATTGCTCCAATGACTACCATTTCTTACTTGAGTTGATAGTGCCAAATTTGCATCACTTTTTAACTGACAATTACTCCAACAATTTTTTTTACCAATTTATAGTCTCATCAACAATGCCTGAGATTCCGTGTGTTATGTAGCTATTAAAGCAATTGCTAATCTGTGAAATATCACCTCTTTTAGTTTGTTAATTATGAGTAACATTAAATGCCTCTTCATATTTTTATAGGCCATTTATAGTTCTTATAAATTTCTGGCTTATTTTCTTTCTCCATTTTTCTATTCTCATTTTCATATTAAGTCTCTTTCATGTATTCAGAACCTTTTTCCAATTTTAAAAGTTCTAGCTTGATTTTTGTCCGAAGAAATGCTTTAGAGTTTATGTATTCAAATTTGGCAATCTCCGTATGATTACTGGGCTTTCTTTCATCTTTAGAAGGGCCTTTTCTATTCTTGGGTAATAATAAAAAACTACTCACTTATGTATTATTTCAATATTCTTTTTGCTTTCTTTGAATTTTGGTTCTCTCTGTAATTTATTTTTATATTAGCAGCAATTTATTTTTGCAATAGCTATTAGGATGGTTTAATTAAATATCTATTTGTCAATAAATATACTTATTTAATACATTCTTATTTACCTTATAGAACAGTAAATATTTTTATTAGAGTCTGATCATACTGATTTTTATTTATAGTAGCTTTATGCTATGTTTTCTTATCTGGAAAAGCTATAATTTTCCTGGTTCTCCTCTGGATGCATTCACATGCTTATTTTTACATGTGAATTTAAGTATCATTTTGTGATATTAACACATTTCTTTACTAATTTAGGGATGACCAATAGTTTTAGAATACTGTCTTCCTCTCCAAGAATAATGTATGCTTTCTACTTAAAATTTTCTTCTCAATATCTCAGAAAAGTTTTAAGTTTCCTTCAAATACATCTTGCCTATTTTATATTACTTGAAATATAGTCGTCAGGAGAGTGAGGCGCCTGTGGCTCCTCCCGGCTTCTCTCTGCCACCTCCGCTGCTCCTTCCTGCCTCTGTGGGCCTGAGTTCTGTCCTCCTCCCAGCTCCTCACAGAAGAGGAACGTCCTCAGTGGTGGAAAGCAGAACTAGAAATCCACAATCATTTTTCTTTGGCAGCTTTCTACGAGAGGATGGATTCAGCCCACTCAGTGTTAAATTCGTTTCCTGTCTCGAAAATCTGAAAGAAAGAAAAAAGAAGAGGGCTTGAACTAGTGTTAGAAGTGTTGGGTTTGTAATCAACTGTCTTAGAATTTTGCAAGGTATGTTCCAGGAGCCGCCTCCGTAAAAAGTGTCTTCTGTGCCTGAAGTGTCGATTTCCAAGCCTGTCTTTAGGCTCATTCGAGAATCTAAATCTTTAGAGGGCATGATTTTAAAGACTGTGATTCAATATGTTAATGGCATTCCCAAGGTGGTGCGATGTGGGGAAGTCTGGAGTTCTGCATTTGGAATAAATACATCCCTGGGGTGGCTCTTAACAGAAATTTGCCAGGGGAATCACGTAGGCATCTTGTTACGATGTGGATGCTGGCTGGATAGATTTGGGTTGGAGATAAGATTCTGCATTTGTAATTATCTCTTTTGAGGCATCCATGTAGCTTGTCAGAGGCCACAAGTAGAGTAAAAATTTTGACAGTAGTGGTCCTCAACCTGACACCGGGGTCCAGCGTAGTTGAAGACGCTTTCCCAAGGACAGGGGTGGGAGGTGGGGACTGCCAGGAGGGGGTGGTACCTGTTCTGCACTAGGCATTGGAGGATAGCTCCAACTAAGACTCCCCTTATGTTCATTAGTACTACTGATCGTGAAGATGGGATCTTGAGCAATCCCGTTCTCCGAGCCCAGATGTTTCCCAGCCTTATTGCATTCTCACAGGTTCTGACAACACTGTTTTGCCACAGGTGTGACACATTTGAGTATTGAGATGAAAGTGATGACAATGTGCCAGTCATACCACTTGAATTTGAGATTGATGGTCCTTACTGTAGTACCAGTATGTCTTTGGTGGTTGGATTGTGACTTTCTGTTTTTATTTATCACACTGGCTCATTTGGAGACCATGTCTACCATTTTTGCTCTCCACAAACTGCATGCGAACTTGTGAGCAAGACAATCAAGTACTTTTCAGCGTTAAAAACGTCCCCAATGATTATCAGCAGAGCTCCTGAATGTGGCTGTGTGTCGTGCAGCTCTAGAGAATGAGATTCATGTACATCAATGGCATTTCCAAGATGTTCCCATGTGGCATTTGGAAAAATCATGGAGCTGGAAGGCTAATCTGGGTAGTAAGGAAGTGCTGATTGGGGGATAGACAGGGGAAAGAAAAAAACTTACTGTGACTCCTGTGACCATGGAAGGGATAATGTCAATTTGAGTTGATTAGGAACCACACCGCCATTAGGATTAGGATTTGGGAACCACCCCTACATTGGGAATTAAGAACCAGCCTGGATTCAAGTGTGAAGGATTTGAGGGCTGGCCAGTGGGGGAAGAGCACCCACCCAGATGTGGACAGTCCAGCTGGAACACCAACAGTATAAAAGGAAGGAACAAGGAAGATTGTTGCAGTTTCTTCCTCTGGGAAAGCTCTCCTCCTTGCAGTTGTCTGCGGGCCCTACTTGCAGATCGCAGATCTTCACCACAGATTTGTTCCAGTCTTGACTTGCTCCTATCTACTCATCCCTGATCTTCAGGCAATGATCTTCAGGCTCCAGTGTTCACCACTGTTCTTTCTATTATCGAGATTCACAGTGGACTCTCACCTCATTGGCTGCCTTGCAGTCCCGGATGGGAGATCTACTTCGCTGCTGAGCAGACATCTTAGACTATCTGTGTCATCAGATTTCTAAGCCTTCCTAATAGAATCTTTAAAAAAAATAAATCTGTAAATTCTGTCTTTTGAAGAACCCAAACTAATACAACTACCTAAGTTTCTGTGCAAGATGAAGTATGGGATCTCTTAAAAACAGTCAAGGGAACCTGGAGGAATGGCTTAGCAGTTAAAGGACTTGCCTAGCAAGGACTAAGTACCCTAGTTTGATTCCCCAGCACCACATAAGCTGGGTGTGGTGGCGCACGCCTGTAATCCCAGCACTCAGGAGGCTGAGACAAGAGCATTGCCGTGAGTCCTAGGCCAGTGTGGGCTCTGAAGTGAGTTCAGGACCAGCCTGGACCACAGAGTGAGACCCTGTCAAAAAAAAGGAAGGAAGAAAGAAAAGAACAAAAAGAAAAGAAAAAGAAAAAAAGAAAAGAAAAATACTCAAGAAATTGGAAATAAATGATAAGATTGTATTGAGATTTTTAGATGGAAATTACAGAAAGTTAAACCAAACTGGAAAACATTTTCAGTGGGATAACTCAAGCAAGGATCAAATATTCAAATATGGGAGAGCAATGATACAGCTGAATTGAGGAGCTGCTACTCTGAGAGATATGTGTGCTTTTGTCTCTCCAGGTGTTGGCTTCTTTCTCTTTGAAGGCTGCTTTCTTCTGTGGCAGAAAACATGGGCCACTGAGAGCTCCCGAGTTATACATTATAAATCTTCCATTCTTAAATACAGATTCTCCTTCTTGGTTTTACTGTGTGAAATTATGAGATGAGGCTCAGGTTGGCCTCGCTTGGAATGATTTTCTATGGTCAGAGAGGCAAGGTGGTGTAGAAAAATGGCCACTTTTCCCTGGAGCAGCTGGAGGACAGTTAGGTTCAGAAAAACTTCCAGAAGAAATGCCCACTGGGTAGGCAAAATACGAGATGTCTGCTGTGACGCTCATCTGCTGTCCTACATGGACTGGAATCTTGGGGAGATTGCATGAAATCCCATCTGTATTCAGCTAGCTCGCAGCTCTCCTCGGGCCTGTGGTCCCCCCAATGGCTTTACCCTAATGTGGTTACAAGGGGCAGCTGCATCACAGCAATAGTTGCTTATTTATTCACTGGAGTGACAGTTACATTTCATGGAGCAGCTGCTGGAGCCAAAAATGTTCAGCAAGGGCAAAATGTGATAAAAGCCCAATGAAATTTGCTTGCACATTATTAAGTTTTAATTTTTGGTTCAGGAATAAATTTTGTTTTCTGTAGTTATTTTCAGCTTGTTTCTATAGCCGAAAAAGAAATGAATTATTCTCCACCTGCCAATTAGGCTGGTTACAAAATGTCTTATATTTAAGACCTGTGTTAACTTTCAGTTGAAACACAAGCAAGGTAGAGCTTATTTTCTGGTGAAAACAGGGTCTCGTGGGCTAGGGAATGAATTTATAATGAAGATTTGAAAACATGTAAGCATTAACTACTCTGTGTATCACTATTCTTGTCCTGTGAGGTGATGATAAAATTAACTCCTTGTGGTGTGGGTAAAATGAAATAGTGAATCCATGGCACTTAAAACGTATAGTGCCATTTATTGTTAGCAAGTGCCATTTTATTGTTCAAAGGTTGTTTTTGTTGAATGAGTGATTAGCAAACAACCTTGCTTACAAACAGTAGGCAAGGTTATTATAGGAAAATGTTATATGCAAGTAGAGCCCAAGATTAAGTACAAGTGTGCCCCAAAGAGATAGGAGTCAGGAATGGAGTTGTTCTCTTTCCCTCAGGTCATGTAGATTTTTGCCTATGCTGCTCAGTGTTTCTGTTCCATTCTCTGTGGACCAGCATGTCCTGCCTGGCTCTCTACTTCTCTGTTAGAGCTTATTCATAGATGGGTTCTGCGCTGGTTCCCACCCTGAGCTGGCCTGAGTTTCTGTCACAGAGAGCACAAAAATGTGGTGCATTCTCTGTGGCTTGGTTGGATTCTTGGATTGATGTCTCACCCGAGGCATCCACTGGGCTGGGCCTAGGGAGAGGGCTGTGCAGTGTAAGTGCCTTGGGTCTGCCTGTTCTGTCAGGGACGGAGGGCTAGGCAGCTGCCAGAGAAAGAGTAGATAGAGGGCAAGACAGGCATCTAAGTTTACATCAGATGCAAATGACCATTAAACAATGATAAAATGTCAAGGTCCTACTGATAATAAATCCTCAGGATGCGATGGTTTGGTGCCTAGGGATTCTATCATGTTGGCTAGGGCGTCAGATGCGTCTCTAGGGTTCAGCATCTGGCCGGCCTCCAGACGAAAGACAAATATTAAGGGATACAATTCTCAACATGCTTGATCCTGAATTCCATGTAAAACGACGTGCCAATATCTACTTTAAAGGGTTTTGTATGAGAAAAAGTAGTTTACATTTAATCCAAGATACTTGGAATGTAGTAAGTGTTCCATAAATATTATTTCCTCAGTTTCCCCCTCCTGATTATGAACTGCCTACTCTAAGAACAAAACCATTTAAAAGAAGCAATTAAAATGGGTTTCTTCAAAAAATGACTTTCCTTTTTTGTTGTACTTGCAAATAAATTCAGTTATTTGCCAGTAATTGATTTAAAAGTGATCTCTATCCAAACAGCTTACTAGATTTTTTCCCCTTTTTCTGATGGTGAAAGGACCATCAGTGGCACTTAATACTTTTTATTGATTTTTTGAGATAAACGCTGGTATGACTTTGTAAATAGTGTTTGTGTATTGAATTTGTGATAAGAGACTATTTTCGATGAGCTCCTCACACAGAGATGTCTCTCCGTAGGAAGGTGGTGGGGATGTGGCCACCTGGAGGGGACAGCAGTTCCTGGGCTGCTTCCTGACCTCAGTCGATATTTAGAAAAGGGTACCTAGTTGTTTTCCCATTCTAGCCCCAAACCACAACAGCTGTCTTCTGCATACAGCCTGCTTAATCTTTTTTATCCAGTTCTCTCTAGTCCTCCCCGCTGGTCCTCTTCCACCTCGTCTCCCTGGGCTTCCTCCTTCATGTCCCCCCTCCTCTCCTGCATCTTTAACTTCTGCCTGTGGTAATTTCTCTCCCTCAGTCTACAAAGAAGTTATGCTTTCCCTCATCTTAGAAGAGTCCTCTCAAAATTTTCTTTCCAAACTAACCTTCTGTTTCTTTCATATTACAAGCTTTTAAGCTCCCCCACCCCCGATTTCTCAATCCTCATTAACTCTTGGACCAGTCAACCACAGTTTTCTACCCAGACCACTTTATGCATTTTGTCCTCCAGAGCCATTAGTAGCCATCGCAGGCTAATCAGGGACCTTTTGGTGTCTGGTGTTGTTTACCATTCCTTTCTGATGGGCATTTCTTGCTTTCTTGGCTCTGTGGAGAAGAGGCTACTGCTTGGTTTTCTACTTCTAATGGGGCTTATTTTCTTCCCCTCCAATTCATATTCTATTCTAAGTTTCTTTTGCAGAACTTAACAGAGTTTGTTAGCTGGAATTTTGGGGTCTGTTTCCACTAAATTGTAAGCTGCAGGCTGACAAGACATGTTGCTGTCTTACCCATCACTACAACCTGGCGATGTTTCTGTTCTCTGGGCCTTTGATCCTCCAGGCTCTGCAGATGTCATGGTCTGCTTTTCCTCCCCAGTCTACTCCAAAATCTCTCCCCTCTGTGTTTTTTCACTTTTACTCCTCAGCTTGAAGTCCCCCTGATGGCACAGCAGGACTAGAGGCAGTTTCAGCAAATTTGTACCTTTGTTGCCAGGTCCTTCAGAACACTGGAGAAAAAGCCAACTTGAAATGCAGTGTAGGTCACCTGACACCTCATTTAGAAACTTCTACTATGTCATCATCACTAACTCAATCATCTCTGTGTTTTTAGGAAGGTGAGACAAATTCACAAATAGTAGCTGTAGGAGAACAATAGCTAAGCATACACAATATGCTGCCTGTTTTATTTAACTTGGGGTGACTATGCTTTGACTATTGCAGTAGCATTATAACTAAATGTCTCAAGATAGAAAGAAACAGAAAAGAGTATTTCTTATACAGTGCATGGACTCTGGAGCAGAACTACCTGGGTTTGGGAAGCAGTTGTGCAACTCAGATCAACTCAGTTGCTCTCTACCTCAGTTTCCCAATTTGTTAAATTGCATGATGGGGATTTGTTTGGGTTTGAACGTCTCCTCTAAAAGTCATATTAAAATGTAGCTGCCATTGTAACAATATTAAGAGGTGAGGGCTTTACGAGGTGATTAGACAGTGAGAATTCCATGGGTGGGATGGTTCCATAGTAGAAGGATGAGTTTAGACTCCCTTACCCTCTTGCCTTTTAATCTTCTTCCAGGGATGACTCAGCAAGAAGTTGCCTACTCAAATCCAATTCTTCAACTGGATTTTTCAGTCTTTAGAGCTCTAAGGAAGTAGAATTTTGTTCTTGAAAATTACCTAGTCTCAGGCATTTTGTTACAGTTAAACACAATGGGTTAATTGAGTTGTGAATATACATATAATGAGTGACTGTGTGCCAAGTGTTGAATAGACTGGCAGGTAGCAAACACTCTATAGTTAAGTATTATTGGGCCCATTGGAAAACCTTCAAATACATATAAGTGAGCAAGACATCGCTTACCTACTGGCTAAGGTATAATATTGGGGTAGGTAGGAAGGGAGATGAAGAAAATTTGGACAAGAGAAATCTAAGATGATTCTTAATTTTTGACTTAGTCCATGAAAAATTGCTTTTTATTGAAGGAAATAAAGTAAGAAAAGCAGAGAATAGAAGCTTATGTGTTCTAACATAATTTCCATTAGTGTACTTTTCGATAATTTCAGTTAGCCACAAATATGTCGTGTTTTAAACATCTCCATCACCATTTTAAACATCTCACACTACTAGAAATAGATCTTTACAAAGACTTCAGAAATGGGGAAAAGTAATGGTTTATGGCCTCATGACCAGTTCCAGATAATCCCAAAGGAAGCTGCTGGTGGGTAGAAAATGCTGCCGGGGGTGGCGTGTGGTCCTGGACCCACCTCTCTGGCAGGAAGGCAAGGATGTGAGCACTTGCTTGTTGCTTCTCCATGGGCTCACCCGAGTCAAATTCGAAGTCTGGGCTCACAGCATTGCTTTGTGCCATACAGCAAAGCCTCCAGTGTTCAAAGCATAACTGCTGGCGTGGTAGTGCCAGATTTGAGAAGTTAATATTACTAGTCATGACAATCATCTCTTAAGAAGCACTTGTGTGCAAGACATTGCGGGAGGTGCTACCCATACATTAATTAGTTGAGATTTCATATACCTGTGGGATAGTAGAGCCAAAGGGACCATAGTGCAAATACAGTCCCACCTTCTTACTTTACTAAGGAGCCACCTGAAGCTTTGGGAAAGATAACATGGCTTGCCTGAGATCTCCAGTGACTCGTGGTTACCAGCAAGCTGGGCAGGCGGTGAGGCTGACAAACATTCAACTTGACACTATGAAATCATCCGGACTCCTTGATTTTTTTTTTCAGTTACTCACAAAAGCAAGTAATCTTCATGCCTGTGTCTTTGCCTCACAATGTCACTAAGTCTGTACCTGACAACCTTTAGAAAAAGACAAGTCTAATCCTCAAAAACAAAGAAGCATGCTCTTTTGAGCCAAATGAGAATTACTTTTTTGCAATGTTTCACTCGCAGGCAAAATTTCAACACCTTATTTTTATAATTTAGACCCCCCTCTCCCCCTGCAACGAGGAAAGGAATTCACCCGAAGTTTCTGGCTCCTGACATACGCCAGTGCATTGCCCCTGCTCCGTGAGCCTGCACGTTCCACCTCGGTTCAAGAAGCATAATCACGTGGTGGTGGTGGTGGTGGTGGTGGTGGGGTGGGGGGGTGGGAATCATTTTCCTTCTGGCTAAAAGTGTCCTGGTAAATCCCCGAACAGTTGCTCCCCTCTGTTCTCCCCAAACCTCTCTCAAGCTCTGCGTTCTGCCTGTTGAAAATCCAGATGCTCTGGGCTCCGGCGTGGTCTCTCTGCCTAACATCTGATTTGAAACACTGCGCGGAGACCATCTGCTGTATTTGGGGAATAAGGGGTGGGGCGAGCACTGCTTTTTACAAATGTCTCCAAATAGGGCAGTCAAGAGACGGCTAATACCACGACAGTGTCGACTTGACGCTGAGCCCCCTGCCGGCTACTCCGTGGCTTTCCGGGGTATTTGTGTTCACTGCTTCGCTTCAAGCTCCCTCTCAGCGTGTGCATCTTCCCGCTGCCCGGCAGTTAGGTGTCTGCGATGTGCTCTGACTTAACGGAACGTGTTTTAATGGCGACGTGAGAACTGTGAAGTTCACAAACAGCCTACGATGCATGGAAGAGTTGCTGTTCTTGAAAGACGTGCGTGGGCTCCTCAGCCTCCTTTGTCACTCAGGTGCGCCAGGAGTGGCGGCGGTTCTTGCGTCTTTCCTCGCCAGGGACTCAGTCTCGACTGAGCTGGACGTGTGCCCTTCCAGCTTGGTGCAGGACTTTGGGGGGCTCTCTGAAGCTTTCCCTGAACATCTGCAAGTCCTCAGCTTGCCTGTGCTTTCAGCTACTGCTCCAGTCTGTTCCTGGGACCCTGGGTGCTAGGTTTTGAGCACAGACAGGGGGAGGCCTCTGTCTCAGTGGGAAAGGAGGAGGACCAAAAGCTGGCAGCTCTGGCTCCAGGTGCCGCAGGACTTCAAGGGAGGTCTTAGGAGGATGAAGCAGTATCCTCTGGCACAATGTGCTCTCTTTTCTCAGAAACGTGAAATTTTGGGGAAGCATATTTTTCGGGTCATCGTAGATGAAACAGACCAGGATGCATGGGGCAAGGAGGAAATTGCATATGATTTTCCCGAGTACTTGCTCTTTCTGACGGAGGAATATGAGAAGAAAGATGCGTCTCTGGGGCTCGCATAACCACTTGTGGAGAAATAGGAAGGAAGGAAATCAGTGAGAGGGTAGGATGTGGGCCCGAGCAGGGGGTAGGTCCCGAGTGGCACATCAGGAAACTGAGCCTAACAAACGTCTGCATTACGGTACCCACCACTCGTCCATGCTTAACTGCTCATGAAAGCTGCGTGTGTGTGTGTGTGTGTGTGTGTGTGTGTGTGTGTGTGTGTGGTCAAGGTCTGTTAAAATACCGGCTTACCTGCGGATTTTCCAGGCCTTCGTTTTGTGAGTATTTTAGCATTTCTGCTATGGCTACATCCAAGAGAAAAGCAGCTCAACCTGCTTTCCTGGCGCCTCCCTGGGAGCCTCCTGTGTTTCTGGGACAGTTGGTTGCTAACTTCAGCCAGACTTCCCAGTTCACAGTCACTGGTCTCTCAGGAGAGAGACTTCACTGAGATTTTTTCCCCCTCCCATTCCACAGAAATGTGAGAAACTCCCACAGTTTCTCACACAATCTGGGATGTTCAAATACTCTTTTCTAATCTGCGAGGGCATTGATACTCAATTTAGAACTTTAAAAATCCAAAAATTTCAAGTCAATAGAAAAGTTTCTATTAAGGAGAACAAAAGTAAAATTGAGTTGTCTGAATGTTTTAGATTTTTTTTCTCCCCTAAGGACACAGCCCAACTAAACTGGTGCTCCCATGGGATTTTCTTTGAATCAATGAAATACTTTAAGAATATATATGTTAGGGAATTTAAATCCAGAGACCTTTCCTCTGGAGTATCTTGATAATTGTCCTTTCCTTATGCTAAGCAAGAGTAATTCCTAAGAAGTCATCTCTTTTAAAGTGTACCAGGCTAACAATTTAGTAATAATAAAAATAGAAATAGTAAAACCATCACTTCTTGACCATCACGAGCCAGGCCCTTTGTGAATGATGCTTTCAAGCTCACCAAGTCCCTTCAAGCTATTTTTATAATGTGCACTTTGAAGAAGAGAAAACTCAAGGCTCAGAGTTAAAAGACTTGATTAAGCTTATAGAATTGAGTGAAGGTTGAAGCTGGGATTTGAACTCAACTCTGTCTGATGTCTGATCTCCTTATCATTATTAATATTATAAATATCTTCCTCCAGACTCAATTCTCAGGGGAGGAGCAATGATGAGCAAATTGTAGTTGGGAAGCGGAGGCAGGAGGCTTGCCATAAGTCCAAGGCCAACCTAGGCTACACAGTGACTGCAAGATCAGCTTGGGCCACAGAGTGAGACCCTGTCACAAGAAAAAAAAAAATTGTAGTTGAGGGATATTGGTGATTAGCATAGTCAAGTACGCAATCATAGCATTATTTCAGTGATTTCAGTTACATGAAATTTTCTGTGTATTATTTTACTTCCTTCTCACAACAACGTGAGACATCCTTCCAGGATATCTTTTAAGTCACCTTGACTTGGTCGTTCACATTTTTCTTTCCACATTCTCAGATGAGGATCTGAAAGTTTCAGCAAAATACATCAGTGTCATTCATCTAGGAAGAAACGATGACTTCGGGAACTACACTGTGATCCATCCTTCCATAACAGTGCTTGAAAGGGAAATTAACACTGTTCTGTAGAAGATAGGAACTCGCCCTAGAATACTTACTTCATATCAATTCAGCTTCTTCTGCATCTCTTCTTAGTGCTTTATGAAGGCTTATTTCTTAAAAGCCTCCAGGCCTATACTCTCAGAGAGTGCAGAACATTAGTACTTGTGTCTTATTCTAGAATGCATTCTTAGTGACTGTTATTGAGCAGGTGTCTTTAGTGATCTCATTTGAATGATACCTTCAGGTGTTGCTTCGCTCCGGCACTGCTGTTGATGCTTCCAGATGACCAAGAGTTGGCTTCCTTGATCAGGAACATTTCCATTAAAGCATTTCAAAAGTTTTTTGCTTAAGTCTTTATGTGCTCCCAAAAGCTCAGAGGACAGGAAATCAAGATGATGTAGCAAATAACATACTTGCACATATTATATCAAAAGTGAATGGAAGTTTAAATATTTTTACAATCCAAGCCATTTATAGCTATCAGTATACTGTAAAGGATCCAGTTTATTAGCATTAGAATGTCCTTGAAGTCCCAGATCAGCAATGGTCCTAGTCATATTCTAGTTGTCTTCTGCTATCCCTAAGTAATACTTCTGAACTGATTTTTACATTTTGCCACCTCAAGTCAAGTTCTCCTCCAAATCTTAAAGTTTCTTTTTTGTGTAATTGCTAAAAGGTTAGGGCTCAAGACAGTGATATTTTTAGCCTTAACCACCCATAATTTTACCATTATATAGTTATTTCTCTCTTTTTTTGTTTGTTTCTGAACCCTATTGTAGTACGAGACTATGATTTCTCTGGAGCTTCTCTTGATGACCTTCCACTGTGCAGTGGAAGCATGTTTGCTTATAGAGCTCCAGAGCTTAAGAAAAGGAAAAGAAAAAAGATGCCTCAGGACTTTGTCCTGCCCAAATCGCCTTCTCCAGTCCCTCTGTGCCCCTTGGCTGCACTCCGTCCGTGTCAGACTCCTCCTCCCTCTGCCTGATCCTGTGGCCTTGCGCTGGGACCATATTCAAGAGTGCAGCTGCTGGTCACTAGCTAAGTTCTGCATGCTGGGTGGTTATGTGAAAAATCAATCTAGGCTGTGGAACTGTGGGATTAGTGAGGAAATCGTGGGTGCATGGTAGGCAATGTACACTCAGCAGCTATCCTTCTGAACTACACATTTGGTTTGGCTAGAACTGGTGGGGACACTTATCTCTCCTTGCTCGATTTATTTAATATTAACAAATAAAAATAGCCTCAAGAAAATTCATTAAAGAGAAGAGGAAAATATTGAGGAGTAGGGTAAGAAAGAGGGCCCAGATTTTATACCCTTACTCAGAACAGTTCTGTTATTATTGTTATTATTATTATTATTATTATCATTTGTACCTTTATTGCCCAAGTACTGACTACGATTTTTATTGTGAAAAGAATCTGCAACAAAGATTGAAAAACTTAAAAGTTGTTTATTTTGCCTGGTCCTTTCACTACGAAGATGGACGAAACATGGCATAGAAAGGTTATTAACAGCAAGAAGACACCAGAAATTTCACATAATGTCTTTATCCTCTTTGAAGTAGCAAAATATGTTATGGGATGGAATGGTGACTTGTTGCTACCAGATATTTTGAGGTCAGATGTCATCTCCATATGTGCAGCCTTTCCAGAAAACATTTTTTCCTATCCTTTGTCAGGAGTGCCCCACGCACTCGAGACAAACTAGAGAGAGTCTTTGGGAATAATAGCGTCTTCTCTCTGACAAATGTTTCCTGCCCTGGAAAGTTGCAGCCATATGGTTTCCACAGAGGTTCTGCCAACATTCCTGTGGTTCTCGCCAGAGCTCCTACCTCCTCTGTTCTTTTCATCTCCTGCTGCGGGTGGCAGACATGGGAGAGACACGCAAGCTGCGAGGGAAGACGAAGTGAAATCACAACCCGAGGACTGTGCTCATGTCACATGGATGGGTCCCCTCGGTTTGCTCATGGAGGTGGGCGTGAGCTCCCCAGGACTAGTCTGGAAACAATCCCGGGGAGTCACTCTGCTCGCTTAGAAGCTGGAGAAGCATAAGGCAAGTCGCATCTCTTGGAAGGCCCGGGTGGGGGTGATGTGGGTGGGGGAGGCGATGCGAGTCGTGGGGGTGCTGGGGGCTGAAGGGGAGAATCTTCAGGGGCTTTTACTCCATAGAGAGAAGACAATGCCACGTAGAGGCTAGCCTGAATTTATAAACAGTATCACCATGTCTAGAATGGGACAACACATAGAATGTTTCTCCGGACTGTCTGGCAGCCGCGGAGGGAATCAGGCTGTTTGCCGAAGTGGGGACTTGACGGGCTTCTCCTTTACAAGATTGCTTTAAATCCCTTGTGTTTTTGGGTGAGCTGCGGTAGAATGTTTCCCCAGTCCCCGACCTATAGTGGATGTATTCAAGTGGATAACAACTTCCTTCTTTTGAAAATCGCCAAATACTCTTGAAGGTCCATGGCAGCTTTCCAAGATGGGCGTTTAGAGTTTATGGTTGCAGAGCATATGCTACTGCTTGCTAATTTGTGAGTGCACATTGTGGAATAGATTCCTTGAGATCAACGAGCAATTATTAGTCCTCGAGTGGTGCTAAGTTGGGTACGGATTCATTTTGTACCTGTGTGGATCAGTTTGTTATTGATTTTTAATAAATGCTTACAGAAATCACCTGTTTTCATTTTGCTATGTTTGTTTAACATGGGTTGGGCACTGATTGTTGGCCTTTGTGATTCATTCCAAAAATTATTCTAAAAAGATAAAAGTCTCTACTCTGGCCGAGCTGAGCCTGGCAAGAGCAATGGGACTCATATTTCTGACCCAGTGTTACCCTCTTTCTCAGCTGTCACGTGGTTTGACCTACCATGTGAAGACTTACCACACATGCTGGTTGATGAGGCCAGATAAAGCTCACCAAGAAACTGGTCCCCATTTTAGCCAAGGCTCTATTGGTGCGAATTCTTTGGGTGATTTTCCTTGTATCCTGGTAAATGCTTGTCACAGCACAGAGCCGTGGGGCAGAGATGGAAGACTCCCTTTCCCCATTCTGCTTACGGTAGTGCCCAGCTTGGATTACATGTGGGAAGATGCAGGTGGCCTGGGACTTCTGCCCAATTTGTCTGGAAAGTGAATGGCTCTCCTGCTCCTTTCCCTCCTCTCCTCTCCCTTCTTTAAATTGTTTCTGCATGCTTGAAGATGAGATAATTAAATACATCCTTGAAGGGTATAGAAAACAATAACCCCCTCTGCCTTTCCTTATTCTGGGTGAGTGCAATCCCTTAAACTGCAAGGTTGTCTTGTCAAATGAGTTACTGTTTTTCAAAATATAGCCTGAATGGCATCCTTTATAATTAAGGCTTCTGGCTTTCAGTTTAAAGTGATATTTGCCAGTAAAAGCCTGCCAAAAAATAAATAAATAAAAGCAGGTTTACCGTTAAATATTGATTTAAGCTGAGAAACTGGCTCCAAATTTTGTTATACCAGTCTTGATCTCCACGGCCTCTGGGCATCTGTTTCAATTTGGTCAAATTGAAATGGGGAGGGACAGTGCCAGGCTAACAGTAAGGTGATCCAATATAGCAGGATGAGTTGTATTTGATGAAAAAGAGCCAGGCAGAGTCATCCATAGGTCCTGGGGATAGGTGAGCTAGGCTTGGATAAAATAAGAGCTGAGGGGCATCTTAACGCATCACGTGGGCTAACTTGAACCAGTGATTATTTTCGTGAAATGTAAAAAGACTGTTGATTATCTTTGGACAGCAGAACCTTTTATCTCTTTGCCTTTCTGGGTACCCTACTATGGGAAAACTCCACACACCACCCCGCCCCCCCCCCGCCCCCCCCGCCCCATGTTATTGATATGTATTAGTGCAAGATTTAAGGTTTACAATGAAGTGAAGCATTTTGTGCACATACGTGTCTTGTCAAGATGACAAAGACTTTCCCATTTTGAAGCTGGCCTGGGTGTATATTTTTCTCTCACAATCCTTCATGTCACTGGTGGGGATGATAAAAAGCCCAAAGACAGATTCCTCCCTTATAAATCAGATTTCTCAATTCCTACTCCAAAGGTTTTCCCTATCTAGACAGCAGACAGGGAACTCCGAAGCATTTTTTTCCCACCCGATTGTAGGTGCTTTTAAATTGTGACTGTTCCTCTCTGTGTCTAATAAAACAAGTAGGAAAAGGAAGGGTTAAAAGTTCCAGAAAAAGACGCTGAGGAAGCTGAACTCTGTGGGTACAAAGTGCCCTAGATCTATGAGTTTTGACAACCCTGGTTATTCCAGAGTCTCTCGTCCTCTGTAGACTTAACAAGGGCTGATAAGAGGTGATGAGGCAGGGTACTGGTTTGTATTTCCAGGCTCATAAATATTTCACAATACCATTTTCTTGCAATCAGATACATTAGTTTGCTAAGTGCAGACGCCACCGGATATTCGTGCGGTGCTAGTGTTTGACAAAAGCCCTGCTTTTAAATCAGCATACATGGGGGGCCTTGAGGTTGGCATCCCTGGCTACCCCACCTGCCTTTCAAATACATTAGTATTTGAGCTCTAGAAACTACTGCTGCCTACCTTGAGAGATATATTGTTATGCTTTGTGGAAAAAATACCCCATCAATCTTAGACCATCCTTTCCTCTTCTTTCTCATTCTCAAGCCCTGTTGATCCCTTGTGCTTCTTGGTACTTTACTCTGTGGACCGCCGAAGCAGGCACCAAAGGGTGAATCTGTCTGGATCTATCTGCCTTTGCTCAGGCTCAAACACAACAACTTGCAATTTCCTGAGGCCGTGCCTCACCTCAAGCTATCACAGGCTCTAAAAATTAAGTCCAGTCTCAGCATCTCACGCAGCTAACTCAACTACAACAGAAAAAGGGGGTGGGGACCCAGGAATCAGCCACGTAGTGACAGCTTCCTCCCGATGTAATCATAAGGAGCGCACGGATATCCCTTGATTAACAGCTGCGGGATTAATTTCCCTTTTTGGTTGCTTGACTCACAGCGAGAATCACGACAAGGCAGCAGAGAGGCAGTTGAATTGATTTTAATCTTTGTCAGTGAAGATAACGTGCCTCTCTTTCTTCTCATTGAAATAATTAAAGTTTCAGGAGGTATTATTCCTGGCTTTAAAGAAATTGGTATCTTAATGTAATAGAATCCTTGTAATTATATACTTAATGGTTCTTAATAAGTTAATCATGGTTTTTCATTTAACATGTATTTTTTACTTATTAAACTTTTATTTGTTATAGTATCTTTGCTTTCAAGAAGAAGGGGGAAACACAAGGCAGGAGAGACATAAAACACTTCTGTCATTTCTTATTATTAATTCTTTCAACAGCTATCGCTTCCTTCTTTCATGGTGTCTTGGACTTAAGCTTGAAGTAATATTCTTATATTTCGGTGCATTTTAAAGAAACCTTCTTCTTTTAACAGCGCCGTACTTCATATTAATGGTGACAGAGTTTTGGTTTCTATGAAAATTTCTTTATAGAATATCATATGTACTTACACAGTGTGGGGTTCCATTAAACTTAAAATTTTATTAGGGTCTTAGAGAAATATTTAAAAGTAATTGCAGGTGGTGTGATTCCTCTTTGGCATTCAGTTGGGTATTATGTAGTTGCATTATCCCTCATTCCAACATTGTGAAATGCATTCTGTGGACTTCATAGGAAGGAAAATGGGGAGAAATTCACACGTCTTCCTCACCAGGTGCTGAGCTTTAGCCCTGACACGTGTGTGGCCTATGGGATATTGCATATTACAGAATTAACTGAAGTAGATGCCAGCTGCCACCGATGGGTAAGCTAGGAGAAAGAGAATTTCTCAATGCAGACTTCATTCAAGAAATGAGATTTTCTTGTTCTTCTTTTCTTTCTTCCCCAAAACACTTTTAAAATGCTTGCCTTTCAGGGTGCTCCACACTGATTAAGACAAGAGAGCACATGAACTGTGAACCAAAAATGCTGAACTTAGAGGGAGAAAGTCAGAATTCTAGAGCCAGTACCTTTACCCATGGGTTTCTTTTGTAGAAATCAACTGATAAGGATTGAGCTCTTCAATTGGTATTTTGATAGGGGGCCTCTGCTAGCTCACATACTGTGAGTGGCAAAGTACCCCTGCTTCTGGATGGACAGATTACTAAGAGAGCCTTCTTCCATGGATGGGCGACAGGGCAGGCTGAAGGTCAGGCCCCCCTCTACCTTCCCAGGCTACGTGCTTTTAGTTTGTAGTATATAACCGATACAACTGTATATCATTTGAAAACATGTGTGAATAAATTGCTAATAATTTCTGAAATGAATTTTGAAGGAAGGAGTAAATATATTAATGTAAATGGTAGGGAAGGAGAGTTGTTTGGACAAATAAAATATTACAAAGACTACCAGAGGATGTGTTCGGCCGATTATCAGCAGACATTTAGCTATTGGCTATGCTGATTAAGAATTGTCTGGTTCCTTAGGATATGGAAGCTTAGAAATACCTTTTGTGTTATGTCCTTCCATATTCACTGTAGGATATGTGCAAGTGGATTTTTTTTTAATAGAATGCATCTTCAGTTATTCTCATTTTGTCTTGCTACTGTTGGTCCCTACATGACTGTCAACATTGGAAGTCCTGATGAAGGAATGGGAGTTCACATGGACATTGATGCAGGAAAGGAGCCATTGTGAGGGGGCGGGAGGACAGCCAAGGGGAGCAGCTGGCAGGGGAGCTCCTTGAAGCAGGTGGGTAAGGGCACAGCTCTGTCAGGAACTGTTTCTGCACCAGCTTACAGGTGGGTGTCCTTGGAGATGCCCATCTGATTGTGGATTCCTTCAACTTTGAAAGAGCTGGAGGTGTTTTTAAAACTACCCTCTTCTATCTTCACGCAGAGTCCATAAATTAGGTTGAATGATCATATCAACAGAAAGTCACTGGGGGAGGAAATTGGAGCAAAGCACGCAGGTCAGAGGACGTGTAAGTGATTCCGAGTGAACTGGGACTAGAACCCAGCTCCTGTGGCCAGCCCGGAGCCTTGTGATCAGCTAACCAGAAGGGGTAGTTTTTGTCTTTCTTTCCTTCCCTTTGTTTCTTTCTCTTTCTTCCTTCCTTTCTTTCTTTCTTTTTTTCTTTATTTCTCTCCTTCCTTCTTTCCTTCTTTCTTTTATTTTTAAAGCAATGATTTTGTTTTTGTTATTATTGTTAGACAATAAGAGGTGGCAGAGGTTCAGTCCCATCCTCATTTCTTTCTAATAGTAAAAAGTGAAAATTTCTTGCTAGGTGAATTAGCAGGCGTGAAATGCAATGACAGGTGTGTATGTGTGTGTGTGTGTGTGTGTGAGAGAGAGAGAGAGAGAGAGAGAGCATAATAAAAACAATAATTTTGTTCTAGTCTTTGTAAAATAATTTATTTAAAAATAAATATTATAAAAATCTACTCACTTTGCAAGTAAGATTTCTGCCAATGACTATAGACCTTCCAAAGAACACTGACCCCATGATGTGTTTCCAAAGTGACTCTAACTCGTCTGTGATCTCTCTCATTTACTCTTTAGGTTCCAGTCCCTAGCATCATGTCTGGGCCACACCATTCATTCATTTTTCTTTTATTCACTCAACAAAACATTCATTGAGTGCCTCCTCTACAACCAGTACTGCTATTGGAACTTAGGATACAGCCGTGGAGAGGATAGACAGGATTCTTGGTCTAATACAGCTCATATTGTAGGATATTATAGGAAACAAACCCCCCCACCCAACTAAGGTATGTGTTATAAATAAATTGAACAGATACATGGTAAGTGTTGGACACAAATGATTTGAATGGATGGCAAAGGAAGCCTTTCTGAGAAAGTGACAATTGAACTGAAATTTGAATGTCAGGTTTCAAATGTAGGAAAAACTTGATATGTCAAAAAAAAAATGGGAAAAGAGAAGGAGTGGCTTGAGACCAAAGAGGCAAAGGAAGGGGTGTAGAGATGAATGGGAAGGTTCTAAATCTATCAAATAACATAGAAAGGTGTCTGCTGATACCTGGCCTAGAACATTCTCTGTCAGAAGCATACCCACACTGTTAAGTTTTGCCAAAACTCGTAAAAGTTAAGCAAGTTTGTACTCTTCTAAAGGACACAGTTGAGAAGTGAAAAACAACCCATAAGATGGGAGATAGCCATATCAGCGAATCATTTATCTGGCAGGGATCCTGGTCCTTAATATATAAAGAATTTTTATAATTCAGGAATAAAAAGATAAATGACCCAATTAAAATTTGGCAAAAGATTTGACTAGGAATTTCTCCAAAGAGACAAATGATTAAGAATTGGGTGAGAAGATTCTTATTATTAATCATCAGAGAACCAAATCAAATTCATGTATGTCTAGCATGATGATGTTTGCCTGTGATCCTAGTATTCAGGAAACTGAGGCAGAAGGGTTGAGAGTTTGAGGCTGGCTTGGGCCACATAGTGAGTTCAAGGCGAGCCTGGACGACATGACGAGACCCTGCGTCAGATACCCTTGCATATTGCCTAGTATTGCTGGTACTAAAAGGTCAAATAAATGTAAGTTTTTACAGGGATGTGGAGTAATTGAGGTACTCATCTACCACTGGGAATGTAAACTTGAATGCTAAATCATGCGAGTGCTTTGGAAAACAGCCTGGTGGCTTCTTCAATGTTCAAATATCTTCCAGTAATTCTAATCCTAGGTTTACATCCAGGAGAAATGATAGCTATGTAGACACGGAAACTTATGTATGAATGTTTACAGCAACATTATTCACAACAGTTGTAACATACTGTAGAAATAACTTGTGTCCATTGACTGACAATTGAATAAAGAAAATATGTTATGTCCATATGGAAAGGAACAAAAACATGCTGACACATGCTACATACAGCATGCAGCATGGTAAGTATTGACACACATGCCAAGTGAAAGAAGTTAATGAAAAAAGAAGCATATATGTCCATTTACGTTCAATTTCCAGAATAGGAAAATCTATAGAGACAGAAAGCAAATTAGTAGTTGCTTAAGGGATGGGGCTAGACAGATAGGGGTGAGAGTTAAAAGGCACAGGTCTTCTTTTTGAAGCAATAAAATATTATTTAAAATTGATGGCAGAGTGAAAATATGAAAGCCAATTGAATACTACAGTTGATATGAGAGTACTGTGTGGGGTGTGAATTATATAGTTCTATAAAGCAGTTGACAGAAAAAAAGATACTAGAGATCCCCCAAAGCCTGGGTGCACATCACAGTACTTGAAAGTTTCAGACTCTTCAGAGAAAATGTTCTATGTCCAGATTTGAATATTTTTGTGCCCAAGGGAGGATCATCAATAAAGCTATTCTTAGAATACAAAGCTTTCTTTCTTAAAATACTGGAAAGGAACAACACCTTGAACGCCACAGGAAACCCATAAATATCTAATTTGCACCACTGCATGATAAAGACTGCTTGCTTCTTCCACTCATTAGCAGCATTCAAAAATATATTCTAGCTCTTTGCCTGCTAATAGGGATACTTACATTTGCTCTTTGCAACAACTAAGGAAGCCCTGTTTATGCACACCGTTTCTCTGTGGCTCCCCTTTGAAAGTGGGCCAGAACTGTGGTGACAAACACAGTGGTGGAAAGGATTCATTTGATTAGTGCAATTGAAATCATGGATTTGTAAGACAGCCTACAATTTAGACTTTCTTTCTTTCTTTCTTTCTTTCTTTCTTTCTCTCTCTCTCTCTCTCTCTCTCTTTCTTTCTTTTCTTCTTTCTTTCTTTCTTTCTTTCTTTTCTTTTTCTTGTAGATGATAGATTCACCATTGTATTCTACTACCATACTACCAGTAACATACTTTGTGTCTCATGGATGAGTTAGTCCTTGTACAGGCAAATTTTAAGCCTTTTACGCTAAGAATCTTATTTGTCTTCGTCTTCTTTATAATTAGTGCTTTCGTATATATGTCCAATTATTTTTTTTTTAATTCGATTTGAATTAATGGATCCCCGGAGTTTGAGAACAGGCCACTCATTTTTTTTCAATGATTGAAACTAACAAAATTAGACATATGATGGATGGCATTTGTCACTTGTAGGTCTGACTCATCCACAAAGTTGGCTTATAAATGAGTTCTGTCTGAACCAGGAAGTCTTCAGCTGCCAACTGCAAAGCTGCAAAGCATCATGGTACCATTTCAAATTGATATATTTTTAAAAAAGTAAAATAAGATGTTCCCCATGATTTTTAGTTCAGTTTAAGGAAGCAAGATACTATCTGGTGGGCACAGCATTTGGTTTCTTAGACTGAGGCTCTGTTTAGCGGGCAGAATGGTTCAGTAGGTGCGGCTATAGTGATATATATAAGCCATTTGATTTCCTCCACTTTTGTTATGAGATGAAGTTCCCAGGAGGTAGAGTATGTGGAGCTTTGATTTGCCATCATAAGGATTAAATTTGTCTCTTCCCTTTCTCTGGCCCCAGAATGATCAATCGCAAGATGTTGCCTGTGTATGAGGTCTTGCCTCAAAGGGCCTCTTGGCTTTCCTTTGGGAAAAAACAAATTTAATGATGATTTTTATCAGTTTCTCCCTAACCTTTCCTCTCTCCTGTCACTTAACAGGTTAGGGTCTCTTTCCCTCCTGACTTGTCTCTGTCCATATCGATGACATAGATGTGTCTGAAATGTCCAAATGTTCTACGTAGATTTCTGAATGTAGGCTATGTGCTTTGAAATGCAAAATATAGGGTACTGATGCCATCTTTACCACACATATGGCTCTTAGCACTTTACAGCTCAATTTTCTGCTTAAAAGGGTACTGCTTATAAACCAGCAAATACAGCAAGTGACTAATTAGCCAAATTAATGAGGGCTTGTTTACTTGAAGTCCCCAGTGCCCTTGGAACTTGGAATGTTTCGTTATTACAATCTGCAAGTGGTTTCTTCCAATTAATTTTTAACATACGGCTCTTGCCTCTTCTCAGTAATATGTAAGATCCTAATACTTTGAGGGGCTGTGCAAGAATTAACTCATTAATCTTCACAGGGAACCACTGGAAAAATTAAAAAAAAAAGAATTATGGTTTTTTCCCCTTCAACATTAAATTTAAAATACATATTCTAATCTGTAGGGCTGGAGGAAAAATTGGTAAAGAACAAATGTTAAGAGCCAGTCTAAGAAAAGGACAGAATGGAAGAAGCACTTGTAGATGTTAAAGGGATTGGTTCTTGCCACAGAACGAAGGCTAAATAAGCTAAGAAAGATCGACCTTCTTCCTTCTAGCCCTTGTAGCTTACCTTCTTAGACACAAATCCAAATCTAACCAAGCACATGGATGGAAACTTACATTAAAAGCCAAGGATGAAGCAAGAATCTTGAAAGCAGCGAGAGCAAGGGATTCATCACATACAAAGAATCTTTAATAAGATTAACGGCAGATTTTTTCATTGGGCAGCTTAGAGGCCAGAAAGCAGTGAGATAAGATATTTAAAGTGCTAATAGGAAAAAATAATGCCAACTAAAAATTCTGTATCTGATGAAACTATCCTTCAAAAATAAAAAAAGAACTTAACATATTCCCAGATAACCAAAGCCAAGGGAGTTCAGTGCTAGAGAACTTGTACTATAAAAAAAAAAAAAAAATTCAAAGAAAAGTGCTTTAAGCCAAAGCAGAAAGAAACTAGACAGTAACGAAAAGCCATACTAAGGACTAAATCTGGTGAAGGTAACTGATTATAAATCTAAGTTAATATGGGCATAATATTTAAATATGTAATATGTAACAATGACAATACAGATTTGAAAAGTATGAGAACAGCGTTTTGTGTGTTATTAATGCTCAGTTGACATCAATTAAAGCTCCATTATTGTAGACTTAGCATGTTAATTATAATTGTCATGGTAACTAGTAAGAAAAAAAACAAACACAAAAGAAATTAGTATTGTGGGATTTGAGGAACAAAAAAGGTAAAACATGAAATACAAATACAAAACGTCAGAAGTAGTTCTTTTTGCTCAATCATACTTTAATATAAATGAATGAAACCAAGTAAAGACAGCTTTTCAGAACCCATTAGTCACCACTGGTTTGCTGTACGCCGCAAAAGGCTGTGGGGGGGAAGTGTGTCACTGCAAGTGCCTGCAGAGGTAATGTGGGCATCTCCAAAGCACCTGAGAGGGAGAGGTCGATACTGTGTTGATGATTGATTCTAAACCATTCCAAATTATCAGCCTCAATTTGGTTTCAAAATTTTAAAATAATTCTTTTTTATTAATAAAAGTGATTTTTCACGTAGGGAAATTTTTGAAGAAAAAAGTGTTTTTCTTTTCTTTTTTTTCCTGCAAGAGCTTCAGTCTTTCCCAGTCTTTCCCTCTGGACACTGATCTCCAGTGCAGACTCACAGTAGGCAATTCTACCACGCGCCTTCAGGCTTTCAGTCTTGGCCTGGTGCTGTGCCCTAGATTCCCTTGTTTTGAGGTGTCTGTCTTTCTGTTTGAGCAGCCACTGAACCTTCTGTCTCCTCTATGTTCAGAAATCTATTTTGGGTTCTTCTCCTCTGATTCTGTAAGCCTACCTAATTAAGTCCCCTTACTTATACATGTTATAATTATAGAAATTATACATAATTTCTATGTAGTGTATTTTTCTAGAGAACTCTAACTAATACACTAGATAATTTATAAAGAAATCAGAAATTTGTTCTAGGAATTTGGGGAAGTAGCTAAATGGTTAGATACTTGCCTAGGAAGCATGAGGCCCAGGTTTGATTCCCCAGCACTACATCATAGTTGGGTGTGGTGGCACATGCCTATAATGCCAGCATGCTGGAGACGGAAGCAGGAGGATGGCTGTGGGCTCTAGGCTAGCCAGGGCTACATAGTGAGCTTGAGCCTAGGCTGGATTATCAAAAAAACATCCAGAAATATGTTCTAACCAATTCTGAAGGCTCTAAATCCAAGATCAAGGTGAAACCTATGTCTTCTCATGGCAGAAAAACAAGACAAAAGCCCACCCACTAGAGCCTTTTTAATAATGGCAACACTAGTTCATTACTCCCTGCACCAAATCCACCTTTCAACACTGTTGCCCTTGGGGATTAAGTCTCCAGCAAATCAATTTTTGAGGGACACTTTGCAAAAATAGCAGCTAACATATGATAATGAATTTGGAATGAGTTTTTCAACTTTGCTGTGGCATCAATGGTCAGGATATTTACATTTGAATATCAATAAAAATATTTCATGACAAGAAAGATTGTATATAATGAAATTAATGGAGACATGAAGAATAAAAGAAAGGCAGAATCTGCATGTCTCAATTATTCACTTAAGTGTATAGGGATGGATAGATTTTGAGGTGGTAATTGATGAAAGCAATCCTAGAGGAGAAAGGCTACTCTAGAGGGTAAAATTAGACAGAGTAGAAAATGACACGGAGGCCATGGAAACCAACCATGCTATATGGTTCAGCTTGTTTCTCCTCATAGAAAATAACAAACTCCGGTGCCTTGGGTGAGAAGATAACAGCCCACCCTTACATATTTGGAGTTAGATAACACGGTAGAGGTCTCAGTCTTCTTAGATGTGACCTAGGTGATTGTGATCAGAGTGCTGGGAGAGCTAAAAGCAATTCCAATAAAGTTCTTTCCAATAAACAGTTATTGGAACTGAAGGAGTAGTCATTCTTGTTATAAAGTGACATAGGACTTGTCTCAGTTGTGTGAGTCCTAGGACTTTATGGAGGGTAGAACTTTTGAGTAGTGGAATAAGATATTTAACCAAATAAATGCCTAAGCCAGTCAGGCATGGTGGGACACACCTGTGTTCCCAGAAGTTTTGGAGGCCGAGGCAGGAGAATTGCAAGTTCGAGCCCAGCCTGCGCACTTAGTGACTTAGTGATTCCCTCTCTCAAATAAAAAAAAATGTAAAGTTCAAAAAAAAAAAAAAAAGGTAGGGAGAACTGGAGATTTAGCTTAGTGCTCAGGCCCTGGGTTCAATATTCCAGGATTAGAAAGAAAAATATTTTATTTATTTTTTAACAGTTCTGAAGGCTGTGTAGTCTTGACTCAAGGAAAAGGCATGTTTAGTGTCTGGTGATGGTCTGTTTCTCACAGGTGGTGCTGTCTAGTTGTCCTTGTATAATGGAAGAGAAGAAGCACAAAATAAAACAAGCTAACTCCCTTTGCCCTTTTCTAAGGTGCTTGTCCACCCGTAGAGGCTCCTCCCTCACGTGTGTATCACCCCCAAAGGTCCTTACCTCCTAATACTATCACAGTGAGGGTGGATTTTGGAAGGGACACACACTCAAGCCACAGAAAGGACCATGGACACAAAGTGTATGAGTAAGGAGGTCTATGTGGTTGGGCCCTATGCTAGTAGGGAAGGGATGGAGGAATGACTCTGAAGGCATTTTGGAAATTTGTGCTATTTCCATTAAGGCCCTTGAAGACAAAATGATTTGAAATGAGAGGCCCACGGCACCTGAGGCCTCACTGCCCAGCCCAACACTGCAGCTGTGCCACACACATTCTGATACAGCTCTCGTTGGCTGTTTCAGATTCAGCCCACTCGCATGTGGCAAGAATGGCTCCTCAGAGGCTACAGGTGAGGTGGGAAACCGTGATGATGTCTCCACAGTGCAATTTCTACCAGTGCTGAGTATACAGGCTGACTGTATCTGGATATCAAAGGATTCCCCAAGAGCCTCTGGCCCTTGCCAGAGAACTCTCGTGGGAGCAGGGCTTCCAAAGACATCCCTCACTGGGATATTGTCTTTTGGAGCTGTGGGATCAGGGCCTCCCCTGAGACCTGAGGAAAGTAGAAGTGGCAGTGTGCAGCTCCACTGTAGAACTATTGGTGGGTTGCTGTGTGGGCTCTACACACAATGCCATGGTGAGAGGCTTCCAAGAGAATGGGAGGGACCCAACTCCTATCCCCATGTACCCAGAAGGCAGAGTGTGGCATCAAAGACCATTATACTCATGTTGCTCACTTGTTGGCTTTTGGATTTATCTGGGACCTGTTATCACTTTCTTCTTTCCTGTTGCTCCCTCTCAGGACGATAATATTTGCTGTTTGATCATTGCATCTTGGAAGCACGTGATGACCCTGATTTCATAGTCAGAGAGGGAATTTGCCTCGGGATGAGTTGTCTTCAAAGTTTCATCCATATCTGATTTGGAAGGAATTTTGATGAGACACTGGATCTTAGACTTTTGAGTTGATTTTGGCACGAGTTTGGAGCCATGTAGATAGAATGGGGGCATTGTGTATGCTAGAACTCGTATTATAGGAAGTTGTGGCAAAAGGCTATGATTTGATTTGTCCTGAAAGTTTATACGTTGAAACTTAATGCCCATTATGGTGGTATAGAAGTAAAGCCTTTGAGAGGCAATTAGATCATATTGGCTTCACCCTCAAGAATAGATTAAGAGGTTTTATAAAAGTATCCAAATACATCTTGTTTGCTCCTTCTGCAACATGACAGTGCATATAGAAAGTACCATTATGAGGCAGAGAATCAGCCCTCACCAGGCACTGGATCTGCTGGCACTTGGATCTTGGACCTTCCAGCTAGTAGAACTGTGAGAAATACATCCGTGTTATTTATTAACTACTCAGAGTAAGATATTCTATTATAGGGGGTCACACAGTCTAATACAAACTTCTCAAGTTGAGTTCAGCCCTCCTAAAGTCTGATTCTTATCTGTCTTGCCATTATATCAACTTTTCAGGGAGTTGATTGAAGTCACAATTATGCATTTTTTGATAAATCCACTGTCATAAATGAGTAGGTATTTGGATGTTATGATCATTTGTTTTTCTTATTTTGTTTTGTTCTTGGGACAAAGTCTCACTCTGTAGTCCTAGATGGTCTTGAATTCACTGTGTAGCACAGGCTGGTCTTGAACTCACAGCAATCCTTCTGCCTCAGCCTTTTGAGTGCTGGGAGTATAGTCTCATTCCACCATGCCTGGCTTGCATTTTACAATTATTTGAAGATAAAAATAACCTAAGAGAATAAGAATATTCTTCCTATCATTGAATCTGGAACAAAAAGGACTTTATCTTTGCCTAATTTTTAAAAATTTTTCTTTATCACTTTGAGAATATTCTACTGCCAGGCCTGATATTTCTGAGGTTTGTTTTACAGAATGAGAGAGATGTGTGAAGAAGGTAGAATAATAAAAGTGCTCAAAGCTAGCAGGAACAGCAATTTTTTGAGGAGAATAACACTAGAAGAGTCCTAAAATTTGAAGAAAATGAATGTAAAAAGAAGTGAAAATTAAAAAAAAATATTACTGTGAGCTATATATCTTCTTCAAATGCAAATGAAAGGGCCCAAGTGTTTTCTTCTTTCTTGGGTTACCATACTAAGTTCTATCCACTATCCAGTGCTGAGAGTCAATTGCATGGTTCCAATAGACTTGGCTATGTGATAGTGAAGTTTTAGATCCTAAGTGAAGATTGGATCAAATTTGAATCTAAAAACACTGGGGTTTATAAAGTCTTATTTATGAGACCTAAATTTTTATTTCATTTAAGGTTTTTTTTCAGTCATTTCTCAAGACTCAGTTCCCAATTGTAGAGTGATATTCTGTGTAGAATTTTTCCTGGTGTTTCTCTTTTCCCTGGTGGAGTTGAACTCTCCATCCTGGGGTCTCACTCCTCTGTTATGCTGATTTCTCTCATTTTTTGGATGGCATTTAAATTCCTTTGTCTGTCTCTTCAGTTGACTGGTTTTTTTGAGGACAAAGATCATCTTTGTACCCAGAGTCTGGTCCCTCACTGGGCACCTTGCACAGTTATTGAATAAACAGTGCATTAGCCGGTGTTCCCAAGTATTATTTCCCTCCATTTCATCCCACATCTACATACCACTGTGTTTGTCAATGATTTTTTTTCCTAGTAAGAAGAAAGAATTTTACATTATAAAGTATCCCAGCAGGCCTTCTGCCAACCCCAGAATTTGTACTTACAGATTGTACAGTAAGAAGAGAAGGGTTGAACAACGCATAGGAGGATGTAAATTATTGTGAATATTCTAATTTCTATCTTATTTAGCGAGATCACTGCTGTTTATTATGTTTTAAACAAACAAACAAACAAGCAAGCAAAAAATAATAAATGAAAGCCATTCATGAAACACTGATAAAAGTATACCACAAACCAGGGGGATGAGTAATTCAGTTCTGTGAACTGTAATGAAGGATACCTGGGCATGATGGGGCAAAATACTACAATTAACATTCTGAGTACTGCTTATCTCTCTCTACTGCACATCTGAGATACCTTGTCACTTCCTTCCTGCTGGTTTCACTTCTGGGGTAGTTACAAATAATACTGGACAGTACTTTTAATGTTTGCCTTTCAAGCAGAAAAAGAAGGTGAAATTTCGTGTTGGGGATTGCTCCATGACAACTTTTGGTAGGTGGTCCTCGAGGTTTCATGTAGCTAAAAATAACTGGAATATCTTGGGATTGTAGCATTTTTAATTTCTGGCTCTTCTCCCTGAAACTGACTCATGAGGTTGGTTGTAGGATCCAAGAGTCGGATTTTAGCAATAATTGTTGAGGTATTTTGATACAGGTGATCCAAGAAAAGCATGTTGTGATGTGGCTTTGGTCAGGTTACGTAGGAGTACCAAGGTGAGCTCTAGTCTTCTCAGTGGTGCAATGTACAAAGACCCCAAAAACCCCAAGAGGAACATAGGGATGGTGGCATAATAGAAGGACTGAGTAGAGGAATGTAGCGAGTTTAAAGGACATAACCTTGCATAATCCTCAAAGCCTGACTGAGTAACAGCTAATGGGCCAAGTGGCCATGCTACACATATATTGAAACAGCATAAACCTGAAAGATGGAAAGAAATTGTTTAGCTTGCTAGAAGATGGTGTGATTAAGAACAGCTGCACGTGACCTCTAGGCTGAAACTATGGCTAGACTACTGACGACAAGGTGAGGAGGTTTTGGTGTAGATGCTTAACAGAGGTGATAGATCTATAGAGATAAATGTGCAAAAAATGATCAACAGATGAATTATCTTATTTACATTTAAAAAGTAGAGAGGGGTTGCTCCTAAATTTCTTCTGTTCTTCAGTTTCTTTCTGCAGCACCTCGTGGACTTCTTTCCAAGTTATACTTGTGGTTGACCTTGCTAGGGTTTTATTGGCACTTTGTCTTGTCTCAGGGGACATCATAATGATAGCAGGTCTTGGTCCTGCAAACTGGCAGTTGCAACTCTTTTTCCCTTCGGTCAATAAATATTTACTCTCTCTCTCTCTCTGTCTCTTTCTCTCTCTCTCCCTCTCGTGTGTGTGTGTGTGTGTGTGTGTGTGTGTGTGTGTGTGTGTGTCTGTTGAGTTCAGGGTTGTGAGCTAACCAGAGACAAGCAGGGAGAAATAACCGTACGGAGCACTGCACAGGAGCCTTGTCACGGTGCTCTGTCCAAACCTACCTGACTCACCTCCGGTCCTTTCTTTCCTTATTACTCAGTTGAATTTGCAACATTCCCTCCAGTAAACATTCCCTCTATCGTCCATTACCCTACCACAGAAGGTCTTCAAGGAAGCGGAAATTTCCCCCAGTGCTGTGTGCTGCCTTTGTGAGAGGCTGCTGCTGGATACATAAGAGGACGCGATAACTGTCAGGTAAAGTAGAAAGAAAATCCTAGAATTATGAACCTAGCACAGCCTCTCAGCTACAAAAAAAGAAACAAAACAAAACAAAAAACCTGTTCTTTCTCTCTTGCTAGTGTCTTCTTGTCCAATTTGTGCTTCACATTGCCCTTCTATGCTGTGCCCTTTAATGCTGATGGTCAGTTAAAAGCCCAAACTCCACTTCATCTCATCCATTCATACAAACTCCAAGGAGGAATGCTTGGATTGGGCATTGGCTGGGTGACTGTAGCGCAGATATGTACACCCAGAACTCTCCAGTAGCTTAACCTGAGGTGTCACTCCTTGAGTTCTCTTTGGGTTCTTGTAGTGTTGTGACCTCTGTGCTTCCTGGATCCAGTTAGACCAAGGCAGGGACTGGCCTTCTCTTAATGTCTGACTCCCTGCTAGGCCAAATGTATGGGACCTGATACTTTTTATGTACAGTTTTCTTCAGTTTTCACATTCACTGCATGCCACTTTCCTGCCTGCTTCCCACAGTAGACAAGAGCATGATACATGCCACTTAAAGATTTGCCACCTCTGATCCCCGGGTGTCTCCATTTTCTGTAAGCAGAGAAAGTAGGAAGCATACCTGTTGGACTCCAGTATTTTAAAAGAGCTCAAAAAATTTTCCTGGATTGAACTTAGAAGGGTGATCATCTTGACTGAATCGAAGTACACAGCTGCCCTCTGTTGAAGAGCACACGTGAAGATGTTCTGGTGGCTAACAACTGGTGGAGAGCCTTCCCAGGGTCATCTCTGAATTTTTATATTTTTTTTATAAACTGCCTAGGAGGAATCACCAATAG
This sequence comes from Ctenodactylus gundi, assembly GCA_004027205.1. Taxonomy (NCBI): domain Eukaryota; kingdom Metazoa; phylum Chordata; class Mammalia; order Rodentia; family Ctenodactylidae; genus Ctenodactylus; species Ctenodactylus gundi. Next base: position 591,506 of record PVKB01000125.1, read on the forward strand.
TATTAAAAGTGACCAAGGGAAAAGTCTGAAATCATACTATTCATTAAAATAGACACAAGATAATATAGCTACTGAGCACTTCAAATTCAGCTTGTCTGAACTGAGATTACTACAAGTGTGAAATACAGGGCGGATTTAGAAAACCTAACAGGAAGAAAGAATGTAAGATATACTATTAATACATTTTATATGAGTTTCACATTGAAATAATATTTTGGAAACGTGATATTAAAATGTATCAATAAAATTAAGCCCACTCTATGTGGCTACCGGGCAATTTAAAATGACATATATGCCTCCATATAATTCCACTGAAAAGGGCTGATCTCAAAAAAGAAACCCAAAAGTATGTGCTTCTAATTAAATGCGTCTTATATTTCTACAACTTCTTTATTTGTGTTTTTCCTGAACTGCTTGATCTACTATTTAAGCTGGTCTAGAATTAAACTATCAACCTTTGCTTTAAAAACATCTGGCATGTACCACCCAGTCGCAATTATTCTTCTGCTACAACCATGTTGCTATAGGAGCAAAGTTATGGTACAATAAAGAACAACTCGAGCTAATAACTTGTACATGAAAATAGTTACATCTTCATTGTGGGAGCCACAAGGCACTGGTACAGTTTCACTGCCCACACAAATCCCTTTTATAATGATGCTTTTTCATTCATTTGGCATGCTTTTATTATTATTAATACATCAGTGAAAACTCCATATATATATTAGAGTAAAAGCATCTATTTTGGATAATCAAACCTATAAATCCTGTGACTGTTCAGTTCTCGCCAATTAACTTCCTTTCCTGGGCACCGCAGGGGAACACCTGGTGCTGAAGGGGCAGCCATAGTGGTGGCAGGACTGTTTGGCTGAGGGATACAGTCACAAGAGCTGTGAAGACTAGTGGGGCCATCCAAGGGATTCGGTTGCCCAAAATGCTCATTTTTAAACTATAGTAAGAAATGTTGCCATTTCTAAAAATGTCTTCCTCTTTACTTACGTCAAAAGTACTCATTGGTACTTCGGCAGCGTCCTTCATTATGCGTGAGCCAGGTGTTCCTTATGCCTCCGCTATTCCCTGGTGAGATAATAGAAGTTTTTTTTTTTATTATTAAATAAATTAACAAGATCTGGGCCCAGTGACACAGGCTTACAATCCTAGCACTCTGGGAGGCTGGGGCAAGATGATCACAAGTTCAATTCTACTCTGGGCAATTTAGCAACTTAGTGAAACCCTGTTTATAAAACAAGCTGGAGAGGTGGCTCAGAGTGAAGGTCCTGGGATCAATCCATAGCACCACAAGAAATAAATACACAAAGCAGGACAAGAATTTTTAAAGAATTTCAGTCATATTTCATATCTATTCTATAAAGTTGCTTTTTTTGCCTATGGCAACAAATCATGATTGTTGATTTGTGTGTGTGTGTGTGTGTGTGTGTGTGTGTGTGTGTGTGTGTGTGAATGACAGAGAGAATCTGCAAAATGACGAGCTAGTTAATAAGGCAAAATGGGATTAACACAGGTAATCTTTTATTTTTATTCACTTTTTTTGTTTTTATATGAAAATTCCTGGTTACAATGCTGTGTCTGCTGCTATTTATGTATCAGATGAACAAATTGTATCATTACAATGAAGTATACACTTTGCAAAGGTCAAGGGTCACCAGCAAGGATTACATGCATTCTGCCTCGATTGTGTGTTTGCTGAAGTGTGTGTGTATGTGTGTGTGTTTTCTCTTAGCATCTGAGATCTTCATTTTATTGAGATCTTGACTTAGCGTTTTCCCCACAATTTTTCTCCTTAGACAGTGCTTACCTGAGAATACTTTTCGGTTTATGGTAGAAAGTTTATGTAGTACTTAGATATAGTTTAAGCATCTGAATAAAAATATACTGAGAAAACTTTCATATTTGTGCAATTCTCTTTGAAAATTGTTTCTTATCTCCAAGTCTCTTCCATAAAATATTGCAGATTACAATTTCTGTTTGGGTTGTTTATCATTCTTCTAGACTACAGCTGACCTTTTCACAACTTGTTTTTGGATAAAAATGATGACTTAGAAGGTATTTCACCAAGTAAGACACTGCCAAAACCTGGTAAATGGGGTCCCACGGAGTCCAATCCAAGCTTCAGGCTTGTCATACTGCAAAGCTGATGAACAGGCATTGGGGGAACCTGTTCAGCTGACGGGTACAGAGCTCTGTGGGTTTGGCTGAAGAATCTAACGTTGTCCCCATCTCAGCTGCAGTGAGATGCCACAGAGTCAGAGTTGTCCTCTCTGACTCAAGCATCACCAGCATTGAGCCAGTGCCTTAATGAAGGCGGAGAGGTCTAGCCTAGAATCAGCAATTCCAAAAGTTGCCTGGTTGCTTTGTGCCCATTACATTAGCCGCTTCTGGGGAGACAGCCTGCAAAACCATGGACCAAGGATCAACTCTCCTCCTGTCTCTCTTCTAGGAAGAGGTTGGTTTTTACTCCAGCAAGATTCATTTACCCCCATACATTTTCTCTTTCTGTCTTTTCTCCTATGAGAATATGAATATAATCCCGTTGTATAGACATTTTTATTATTGTGGAACCTGTTTGAAATTTCACTGAAATTTTGTTATATTTGACAGAACATCATTAGGAATGTCTTTGAAAAAATTACCTCCTTGTGACTAGATCTGGATTTCACTTTCTGTATATTTTTGGCTTATTATTAAATATAAAGATTTTATTTTCAAATGCTACTTTTTTATTTAACCAAGAGGTCATGGATTTGTTAGAAAATGTACATGGTATTTAATTTTAAAAAATGAGGCAATTCATATGCCAATCCCAGATAGAATAATACTTTCTTTTCAAATTTATGAGGTAAATCTCCATGACAAACCTCTTATCTCTCATATAACTGTAGCATACTTAATAAATGTTAGTAAAAGAACCAACATGCATGTACACATGTGCTTCTGAATCAGTCTGAATTAAAAAGACAGCCATTATGCCCACTCCTAGTTTCTCCGCCCTCGTTAGTCTAAGTGAATAAGCAACTGCAAATATAGGATGCCAAAACATTATGTAATCATGCATAGCACGTAATTTCACTCAGAGCCAAAATGTTTTCAACCTTCTTTTCATTCAACTTATTTAGATATGCAGTCTATGGAGTAGAAATTAGAATCAGCTGCTTTCTTGGCACTGTAAAAGAAGTGGCGCTGTAGCCACAATCCTTACACGCTTTTATTTCAGCTGAATAATCTTGTCTGGATAGCATTTTTTTTTGAAAATCCACCCATTTCTCAGTAATTACAACTTTCCCTTCTTCAACATAAACTTTGGAATGTCCCAAAGGATATTCAAATATTTCGAAGTTCTGGACAAAGGTTACCATATACAGCAAGACATTTCAGTGTTATGCTTTGATTGCATAACAAGAAGCCGAGAAGCAGTAAGGATCATTTTGCTTAGGGTCTCCTACCAAAAGACTTAGGACTCCACCACAGAGTACTCGGTGACACAGAATCTTCACTTAGAGCAAATGAAATCATCTCTTCGAGTTCCAATTATATGATGGTCAAGAATGTATTTGTACTTGCATCTTTGGCTTGAAAGTAATATAGTCAGTTTACTTCCGGGTTGGGAAGAAGATGTTTTGGGATGAGTTTGAGTGGACAGGTAGGCTCTAGGCTTCGGTCCAGAGATGGACTTCAGAGGGTTTCTGAGTAAATTCAAATTATATACAGAATTTGTGCATGTACATAGGTTTTTTTTTTTTTGGCAGAGTGTTGAGATCAGGGAGCATAATCTACATCAGGCTCTTAAAGAAGTTCAAGCCTCGCCTAAGAATAAGAATGTAGAATTTCAAAACTCACTTTCCAAAGGCTATTTAAAAAATTTAATGGGCAGCATCATTACGATTACTTATGAATGATTGTAACAAATTCCAGGAGGATGGTATGACTAATCTGGAGAAATAGAAGATATTTTTTTTTTTTTTTTTTGTAATGTAGTCATGTTCCCTAAAGCCAGGCAGGGACCAGGGACTATTATACAGAGCCTAGAGGGCTGGATATATGAAAGAGAAAGCTAGGAGGAAAGAGGAGGAATTTATAAAAAAGATCAGTGAAAAGGAACTCAGAAGGTTGCAACTAGAGTGGTTTTGGGCCTAGCACTAATGTAACAAGGATAAACATGAAAAGGTGGAGAACATCCTGGAAAAGGGAGCCATGACAATTGCCTCAAAACTTCATGTGACAGATAAGCAGCACCTGTTTTTAATTGGAGTATTTGACAAGTGCAGAGTTAGGACATGGGTGGGATTTCTAGAAAATGTCTCCTTCTCATACAACTGCACAGCTATGGGTTAAGATCCCTCATGGGGGGGAGCATCTGATTTCTGAACATGCACAAAGCCAGCTTAAACAGTCATCTGGAGGGAACATGGTGGAAGAGTTTCTTACGTTCTGAAGAGTTGTACTGGATGACGTCCCGATCTGCTAGTTCGGTGCCAAGAGGTCATGTCTACTTGGATGTCTGAAAGTTAACTAAACTCAGGAAATTCCTCTTCAGACCCCACTTTCTCCAGCTCGCTGTCTCAGTGAGTGACTCTAAAATCCATCCAGAAACCCTTTTATTTCATCTCGTTCAACCCTTTTATCTGAGCCATTACCAAGGCTTGTTGATTTACCCCCTAATTGTTGAAGTCTAATCTTTTCACTCCATGTTCATTGCTCTTTGTTGTTTATCCAGGTCACCAGCTTCTCTTCTCCAGGCCACAGTGGCAACTTACTCACTGTTTCCTATCTGTTCTTTTTCACTTTCGCAGCATTTTTCCTACCTCAGCCAGAGGGGTCTTGTAAACACAAACTTGATAGGCTGCTTCTTTATCTCTCCCTCTTTTTCTCCCTCTAACTACTTCTTAACCTTCCAATGACTTCCCCCGGCTCTCTTTCCAGCCAGGGACCTCTGTGCGTGTAGATTCTGCTCCCTGGAAGGCCCTTCTCCACTGCCCTGTCCCATCCTTGGCTACACTTTGTGAATAGCTACCTTTCTTCACAATTCAGTTCAGCCCTCACTTGCTTCATTACCTAGGTCATTGTCTGAGCTGCTTGAGCCTGTCTTTCCTTGTACTTATGATAGCATGCTATTTAAAGTGTCTTTCGAAGCTGCCATGTCACATTTACTAGTGAGGCCTTAATGAACATTATCTTTCCTAATATATAAAAGTTTTATGAAGTCAGGATGGGCATATTTTCATTGATACCAAGCATAGAGGGCTTAATCAATGACTTAATATCTCTCTACCTGGTCCCCTTGGACCTGCCTGGACCCCAGAGGCAGAGGGTCTTGCTCATCTGGTGTAATCCTGGTTTCTGTACTGACACCCCCTGCGCTCCCAGTGTGTCCCCAGGGCACTCCACAGATATGTTTCTGAGCCTCCACACATGGCACTGACGGCTTTGAGAAACTCTCTGATAAGGGACCCCTCTAGGCCGACACTGTCACCTGCCACTTTGTGTCAGTGCAGAGCAGAAGAGCTGGGAGAGGGAATGCCACCCTGGCCACCTGCATTGAGCCAGGCTGTGAGGCAGGTGGCAGTAACTGAGGGGCAGCAGGTAAGAGGGGACGTGAGAGCGACACCAGCAGGGGATGCCGAATCCGAGAAGATGCATTGAGAGGTGGTCTGTTTTCCCAGCTGACAGATAACTTCTTGCTCACAGGACTGGTGCAGGGCTGGAGGCCCAGGACCCAGGACCCTCTTCCTTTCTGCTTGCTTCATCCTCTTCTGTATATGTCCCTCAGGTCGTGATTTTGTGACACAGCTGTCCCTTTCTCGGTCAGTGTAGCCACGCTCTTACCTTTAACCAGATTTCCCGTGTTACCAAGAAAAGAGAAACAAAGAATGGGTGGAAGAGTGGAGGCTGGATTGCGACTTACAGGGGCCGATGGTGTTGGGCAGGCAGCGTCCCACCTGTGGTGCACTGAGCTGGCAGCTCCACGTAGAAAGAGGCATCTGCTTGCCTGGATTCTGGCTTAGCCATGTTGGCAGGTCTGCTACTAGAATTTATGCAAGTTCTTTAATAAATCTGTACTCATTCCTACCTCACTCCCTAAACTTTAGAGTAGGCATCAGAGCAAATTCAAGTGGTTATTGTCAATAGTTTTTCTTGTTGTTTTGGGCTCAATGTAAAAGGGAATCCAAGAAACAGAAGTGCTCCTGCTGGGTTAGCCTCAGTGTTTTCGGGCATAGCGCCCACTTGCATTTCTGCCCCTTTCCCTGTTCCTCCTTACCTCTTCCTTCACTTTCCTTCATTCTAGACTTAATTCGGTGACCGTTTAAAAAGAGATACTTTGCCACCAGCAGTGCAGGAGGGTTTCTTTTTCCCCACAGACTCACCAGCACTGACTGCTGTTTGTGTTCTTGATATACACCAACCTCTCTGGAGTTAGATGTTACCTTAGTGATATTTTGATTTACACTTCTGTTATGGCTAAGGATGTTGGACATTTTTCATATATTTATTAGCCATTTGAACTTCTTCATCTGAGAACTGCCTATTTATTTGTTTTGCCCATTTTTCAATCTGATTTTTGATTTTGAGGGGCTTCCTTTTCTTTAGTTCCCTGTCTATTCTGATTAAGAGCCTCCTATCTGAGGTATTAGTGGTGAATACTTTTTCCCAGTCTGTCACATCTCTTTTTACATTGTTGATAATTTTGTCATGCAGAAGCTTTTTAATTTGACATAATCCCATTTGTTAATAATGGTGGCTAATTCTTTTGCTTTTGGTGTCTTATTAAGAAAGCCCTTGCTTACACCTGTGTCATTTAGGTATTTGCCTAATTTGTCCACCGAGAGGTTCAGTCTTTCAGTTTTAATATCTAGGTGTTTGATCCACTTTGATTTAATTTTGGTGCATGGTGATAAGTGTGTGTCTATATTCATTCTTCTGCATGTGGATGTCTAGTATGGAAGTCTCTCAAAAGAATGGAAATAGATATCCCCTTCAATCCAGAGATACCTCTTCTGGGAATTTTCCCAAAAGAGATAAAAAGAACACATAACAGAGATATATGTATACCCAGTTGATAGCAGCACAACTAACAATAGCTAAAATGTGGATGACACCAAAATACCCATCAACAGACCAATGGATACATAAATTGTGATATTTATACACAGTGGAATACTACTCATCTCTGAAAACAGATAGCTTGGAGGATTTTGTAGGTAAGTGGAGATAACTTGAGACCATTATGCTTAGTGAAGTGAGTCAGTAGCAGAAGGTGAAATATCAAATGTGTTCTCTGGGATGAGAAACCCAGATCACAATTATTACATAGAAATTTATGTGAGGAATAATGGGAACTAGGTGGGGGGAGGGTTCGAAAAGAGAGAAGATAAGGATCTGTAACATTGCCACAATAGGTATGTGCACAAAATACTTAAGATCATTGTAAACTTTATGTTTTGCACACACACACACACACACACACACACACACATACACATACACACACACATATATATCAATAAAATGGGGAGACAAAGAGATACTTAAAAATGCTGATACATTGACTGGAATTCCATTTCTGGTTCCCCTCCCCACCCGAATCAGAACTGCTCAATTCTTTTAAAAAATGACTTGTAGCCAGTCAGTGCTTAAACATAATAATGTGAAACTATTTCTCAGCCTAATTTTAATTCAGTTGCATGATGCATAGTGGAGTGAACTTGGAAACCAGACAAAATTAGAGTAATGGAAGCAGACAGTGCCTTTGCGTATGTTGTAAGTCCTACACATCTCAGTGCTTCTGACTGGCTTCATTTTAACTAGCTGGAAAAATATAATCTGCCAAAGCTGGTTACCAGTGTTCAGAGTCAACTGAGATGGAGCTGGTGTTCAGCAATTACAAGCTCGCGGTTTCTAGGAGATTCGGTCCCCACCAGACCTGCGGTCTCATGTCCCCATTTGTAAAATTGTTCATTATATTCAACCTGCTGCTGTCCCTCTGGAGCTTTCAAAGGTATTCTGGGGGCTATCTTGCCGTAGGACATGGATAATGAAATAGATGTGACTTGTATTATAATCGCCTCACCTAAACCCCATTTAGCTTGAAAAGTAGACTTAATAAAAGCAGGAGTGAAAGGCACTTTATGTTTTTAATAAGGAGTCTCATACAGTCTTACCTGCTGTTTTTCATTGTGTGCCGTGTCTCATGGTTTTCCTTTGAGATACGTGACAGAAGAAAGCCAAGCACATCTCTTAATTTTAAAGCTCTTTAAGAATCTATTGCAGTAATCTACCAAAATCGATCAATAACCTCAAGCTAACAGGACTGATTTCTAAAATACATATGTGTACCTAGAGAGACAGGAGGATCTGTTCACTGGCACGTAAAGGCCGCCAATGTCCAGGAAACCAGAGGATTCCACTGTATAATAATTTAATGTTCTGTTTGCAAAAGGTAATTATAAAACTCTCATTCCATCTCCTGCTCTGATGGGCTCAGGATGAATTTAAAATGGATTAAGAGGAAATGGATAAGACGTTCTGTATTGCTGAACTCTGCCCGGTGTCACAATATGCAAACAGTAAGCGGAGCACTGGAACTGCTAAGTACACACTGTAGAGATGGCAGGGCTCAAACGTGAGGATCTGCCAGGGAAAAAGCTCCTAAAATAGTGCTAACAATTTACAGGAGAGAAAGTCTGACTGTGGTGTAAAAATCTTTGAAGGCAGAGCTGGAGCTGGATGTTATAAACATATTCCCGATGATGTTATATTTGGAAGAGGAGGCATCTATTTTCAGGGAATTAATCTCCAGTAAGAAAAAGAAGCAGTGGCTATGGTGAAAGATCAGACCAGGGGTGTGAAGCTGAGCCTGTTACACAAATTAGCTCCTTGACCCTTAGGGAAGACATGGCCCTTTCATAGGCCTTATCTCTAACGTGGGTAAGGGGATCTGCTGAACGGAGAGTGACTGTCTGCTGACTGAATATTCAGAACTTTGTTTAATTCTCGCCTGATTATGATTCAGAATTCCTCAAGCTTAGGGATCCTGTTTCTTTTCAAATGTTTTCTGTTTCCCTTTTGTTTTTTTAGACCATTATATATTTTTAATCAAAAACGTAATATATTTTCATTACATTATAAATCAAATAACAGAGATATAGAAAGAAAAATGTTCAGTTATTTGTTCTAATCTTCCTTTGAAGCCATCCTATTGTAACCAGTAATAACAGATAATTATATATTATGCCATTGTTTTCATTATATTTTTAATATGTAGCAACATATAACCTTCTTTAAACAATTTCCTTGATAATAAAAGCAGATTTTTTATTTAACAGCATATCATGGACATAAGTCAAGGCTGAGCAAACCTCGGCTCATGGGCCCAAGCTGGCCGTTCCAGACACACTGTCAGTGGCTATGTTGCTTCATACAGGCAGAGCCAAATGGTTGCGGCAGTGGCTTTTTGGTTACAAATTAAAAACTTCATTATCTGGCATTTAAAATAATTGTTAATTCCTGTTAATATATGTAGCTCTAAGGCATTGTTGTTAAAAAGTTGTGTCATATTTCATTAAGTGGATATGCATCATTAGCTAAGTCTCAGCTTGGTTATTTGAAAAGTCAAGGGGACTTAAGGAACTATCTGGTCCCGGGACTAAGATGGAGTTCTCAGGAGTTTGTTTCGCTCTGACCTTTGGTTCAGCTTTGTTCTGTGTAAACTCCAAATATGCAAAGCAGTTCTAGTCTTAAGTCTCATTCTATGGTGTTAGAGGACACTTTCTGTCCCAATAGTTTTACTTTTATCAGAGGTCCGACGTGAGAGTGTCTTTGTCCGTGTCAGTCTTCCAAGAAACAGGTGCTGTGGTCAGGGGTTGGCCAAGCTTAGAGTAGACTTGCTTTGCTCCTGGAGTACAAAGCTAGACTTATGCATTTGGATTGGCAGGAAGAAGGGTAGTTGCCCTAACTAGTACACAGTTATTAAAAAGAAGAATGAATACTAGGAGATCAAGGCCAGAAATTCCCACTGTGGGCAAGATTTGCTTAAGTACCTTGTCAAGTTGGGTATTTACTTTTCATTTTTTTTTTTTTTTTTGTAAATATTGCTGGTGTACTTTTGAAACAGGTCTATCATAGCTCATCAGAGTGAATCTCATCAGTACTCCTGGGAATGCTAAAGGAGTGTGGTATGGTGTGATGTGGGGGGTGTGTGTGTGTGTGTGTGTGTGTGTGTGTGTGTCTGTGTGTCTGTGTGTGTCAGTGTATGTCTGTGTGTGAGTTGGGAGAGCTGGAATGACAACACTAATTATTTTAACAAAAATATTTTAAACTGATCTGATGTTTTGAAACATTGTCATTTCACTATATAAATCTGCAGTCTAATGATTGCTAGTGAGACTAACTTTTCATTACTTTATTTCTAATAGGTAGTTATTTTTATGTGAAATATCACTTTATATCATTTGCTCATATTTTTATTGTGTTGCTTTTTATATTTGTAGGAGTTCTGCATTTTTGGCACATGAATCTTTTGTTTTCCATATGTTTTGAGAATATTTTTCATCAATTGCTTATCTCTGGACTTTATTTATGAGAGCATTTATATAAGATATGTCCAACTTGTGGTCTACCATTTTGTTGTCCTTGATTTTTTAAATATTATAATGATTAAAAAGTTTCCGTACTTGTATGAGTATTAACTATTGTTTTAATCTGTGGTCCAAAACATATCTTCTTCACTAAAAAGAAAACCCAGTAGCAACAAGGCAATACAAAGCAAAATGGTAGGCATCAGGTTAGGTACTCCTGATTTATACATTAAAAGTAACGTGTTAAATTCCTGAAGGAGTTTATTCCAAATGTATAACTAAATTCAAGTACTAGTGGATTGAGAGAGTTGGATGAAAGCATTATTGAAAATTGGATTCTTTTCTATGTAAATATATTTTAAATGCTCATTTTTAGAAGTCACACGATGTAAGGAATATCAATAGAACCAAACTCATAAATTGTTCAAGGAGATCTGAACTTTGACACAGGAATCCAGTCCTGTTTGTCCAAAATGTGTCATTCATCACTGGCACAACTCACCTTCACCACGTTGGTCCAGCAACAGAAATCAACACCTAGAAATTCCACTCCTGGGCATGTCTACATGAATTGAAATCAAGACCTTGGAGAGAAGTTTCCATGCCCATGATCTTGGCAGTATTACTTGCAAAAGCTGAGATATGGACACTCCCAAGTAGTCCCTGACAACCATATGGACAGAGCAAATGTGGTAAATAAATACAAGGGAATGTTATTCAGCCTCAGAAAAGAGGTCATTTGTAATAACGTAGGTGGACCTGGGAGACATGATTCTCAGTGATTACAGGGCAGACACTGAAGAACAAATGTTGCCTAACTTCACTTATCAGAGGTGTCTAAAATACACTCATGCAAGCAGAAAAGAGAACGGTGCCAAGAGGAGGGAGATATATGGCAGTTGCTGCTCAAAGGTACAAAGGTCTAGCTTTTTCAGATGAATGAATTATAGAGATTTGTTGTGCAGTGTAACGTGTATAGTAAACAATATGGTGTAGTACACTTGAAATTTTGTTGAGAAAGTAGATTCCCTGTTAACTGTTCTTGCCACAATCTGCAGGATTAAGAAGTTTTGATATGTTTTTGCACAATAAGGTGAGAATATAACGATATGTATCGCATATTTTAAAAAGCTAGAGGAAAGTATTTTAAGTGCTTTCACCATAAAGGAATGATAAATGAGAATGTAGACATATTTAATCTGACTTAAATATTACACAATGGATATATATATATATATATATATATATATATATATATATATATATATAATGTATTTATGTATATGTATGCCTTATTGGTGGGCCATTAATAGGTCTAATTTTTATGTTTTTTATATATCAGTTAAATTAAGTTAGCAAAAACAAGCAAAAATACAATCAGCAGAGAGGCACAAGGAAACTTTCAGAGGTGATAGATATATCTGTTGCTCTAATTGTGGTGATGGTATCCAGAGTGTGAGCATGCACTCAAGCTTATCAAATAGTATTCATTAAGTACTTCAGCTTTTAATTTATTACTTATGCTCAATAAAGCTAAAAAATTAAGAAATCCAGGATAGTAAGTGCTTAGAAATAAAAACTTTGGATACTTTAGCTCTCAATCATACCATTTATCTGCAGAATTTTTTATAATTAGGTAAAATCTTTGCTTAATCATATGGCATGTTTCTTAAACTTAAGTTTTTAAATAATTACGCAGAGAATTGTGCATGTGTTTATGCCTATGAGTAGAACAATTTTGTGTCATTACATTAAAGGTATGAATAAAACATTTATGTGTGCACAGTAGGTTTGCAATGAAACATGATTTATTGATTTTAAATCCAGATTAAATAACTAACAATTACACAGCAAACTAATGAAAGTTTTGGCTTATGCTATTCTTCAACTTTAACAAAATTATTTTATTCTTTTATTATGCTATGCTTTAATTTAATCAGTTGAAGGATTTTATGTTAACATTGGCTTATGCTAAGCTAAAGTCCTAAGCAGCAAGAATTTTAAAATAGTTTTAATTTCTAAACAATAATATTTTTATTGCAATCTTTTAATTTATATTATAATCACTTAAAAGCATGATAACAATGTAAGTTTTTAAATTAGTGTCACCTATGGCTTTTCAAATAAATTCATAAGTGAAGTTTCCAAATTCAGGTGAGTCTCCTTTTATACTAGACGTTGTTTTTCTGAACCAGTTTTTTCAGTTCATGAAGGAACCTGGCCAAAATCACAAGCCAGCAAAGGGGAACACACAGGATAGTTGGCTAAGAATCTCCAAATTGGTAGCCAACTTTTGATTGGCCAGTGAATAAATGAAGTAATAGATAAGTAGTTTCTATCACATATTGTGATCAAAATTGATGTATTTTTGTCGTGCAATATCTTAAAAATATTGCATAAGATAAACTCATTCTTAAAGATCATCCAATCTTAAAGAATTGGGTGACTAAATTCTAAATATTTGATAAATGTGAACATTGTGTGAGTCCTGAGAGTCTCATATAGTGTACTTTATGAGAATACTGGTCAATACAGAATTGTAGACATTAGAATATTGAGGGTAGATAAATTAATCCTCACCTAAAATATATTCACATTCCTGCAACTCATACATTTTCTGGTTAAGGAATGAAAGTGACAAATGCATGAGTGCACATACACACAGACACGCACACAGATACACACATGCAAACTCAGGCACATGTAATTTAACCTAAAATATTTCAAAAGCTCCAACAAGTAAAGCATTCTGACTGTGGAGAAAAGAAAATGGAAGAACTGATGGGATACGCACCTTGTGTAGACACCAACCTAGCAATTGGAAGAGGTAGGGTTCAAACTTCGGCATGCTTGTTTGAGGTCTATTCTTGTACACGTTCTATTGCTAAACACGCTACAGACCTTGGTGGTCTAGAGACAGAGACGGACATGTGATAATTTTAGAAATATTTCCTCCATTTCTCCAACCACAGTCATTTTATTTTAGCATCTCAGGCGGTGACCACATTTACCTCCACCCTTGTCCTACCGTGACAGAGTGTGGAGACTGAAATATCACAACTGGTTGCTACCCACACTGCTGTTCCTGACTTGCTAAATTGTTGGCAGCCATAACCCTCATATTTAGTTCCACCTGTTTTCTCTTATTCCATGCACAGTGGGAATGAAAAGCAGCTGAGATTCTATTTTTGTATATTAATTGGTCCCATTACTCGGAAGCCTTTTTTAAATAGAGCTCCCTCCTTTTCCAAGTTTAGCAATCTGTTCATGTCTTTCCTAGTCCAACCCTTTAATCATCCCCAGTGCTCACCTCCCAGCTCTCCAACTTCTCCGTGTTCCTGTGGAGCCCAGGCCGGGATGAATATTCAAGTAGAGTCTGCCTGCAGAGAACTGGAAGGAGTTTTGGCTCCTGCATTCTCTATCATTCCTTGCACTATCCCAGCTTGTAGTTTACAGTTTTCCCTGCCTCTGTCCTCTGTACCAAACAGCATTTTAGTTACCATGAACCCCTTAACAATGAAATTATGCAGAGGGCAGAGAAGTGCCCTACTCTTAACCCCCTGCATACACCAGTACTCAGGTTATATTTTTAAATTTTATTAAAGAAGTTGCCAGCAAAATACTTCTCACAACCACCCCTGGAGGCCCAGCTGTTCCAACGTTACTACTGGCATGTTAGTGAATTTCAAATCTGTTAGGATTTTTGAGATTTTACAATTGAGAGTAGTTACTTAGAAAAAGAAGGAGATCATATCCAAGTGACTGACTTTTGCTTATATTAGCTTGCTAGCCTACAGCAAATATATATGGGTATTTACACTATTGAGACTGTGTTGTTACTTTTTTTTTTTTTTTGGTGGGGGAGGATGATCCAGTGTTGTGTGAAACTGATTAAACCCTAAAAACCATCTTTGCTTTGGATGAAACAATCAGATTTAAATCCTGTCAGAAAAATATTTAGTGTAAATAAATTGCTGTTTGTCTTAATGAGGGAAGTTTTAGCACCAGAGAATACTAGAAATAGTGATTTGTAGGAATTTAGGAGGTGGTATGTTAAAATCTCTTCTACACCCTGGGTCTGCACTTGTGTGGATGGCAGAATTTCTCAATAGAGTACTAAGAATCTATGTAGATTAAAGGGTAGGCATTAAGCCACCAAATTGAATATGATTCTCTATTTACTGTCATTAATTTTCATCAGTCATCCTAGTTTTCATTAGAGAAATGGGAATTAAATATTTTTTCTTTCCTTACAGACACAACCCTCTTGGTTAAAAGATCTGGAATTTCCAACAATTAAGCACTTAGAGATTAATGAACAGTGCAAGATTTATGTACTCTTTAAAAATATTAAAGATAAAGTCTTGACAACTGTATTGGATATTTGGCAACTATCTTAGAAATTGCAGAGTAGACCTAATTTTTTATAGAGTTAAATAACATAGCATTTAGGAAAATATTAATGGTTAATGTCTGTAGGACATCATTTATTTTCTAAAACATGCCTGTATTGTATGACGATGAAAGTTGACTAATCAGTTGGGTTAGATTATGTAGGAATGGAAATGGAATGCTGAAGCATAATTAAAATACCACACAGGCCTAATTAAGTAAAAGTAATAAATTCTGTCTTCTTAACCTTTAAGCTTTAATTATGAAAAATAAAAAGCACGAAAGCTAATATCCATTGTAGGAAAGGGTATGGAGGAAAAGACTGTTGAATTGATAGGCCAGCAAATTGACAAAATCTTTTTTTAAAGAAAAGATTTTGATAATAAATAAGTACAAACCAAATTTCTTCTGTATATACTATTTGACCAATAAATTCCATTATTAAGAGTATATTCTTCCAAACATCTTAAGAATTTTATTTGTCACACAGGAAAAAACTGGAAATGTCTGCTGTTGAGTGAATTATAAAGTATTAGTAAGAGTATATATATATATATATATATATATATATATATATATATATATATTATACCTCTAAAATATGCTAGATCTTCGAATATGTGATAAATTGTCAAGAGAAAAAATTTGGAGCAATATCTTACTCATGTGTTATACTATAGCTATTTTTCTTTTTTAATAAGCTCTTTTTCCCCTCAGTTTTACTTTGTTTTGTGAGATAGGGTCTCCTTGTGTAGCCCAAGCTACCCTTAGACTCACAACAATCCTTCTGCTTCAGCTTCCTGAATGCTGCGATTATAGGCATGTACCACCACTTCTGGCTTTATATGGGGCTGGGGAATTGAACTCAGGGCCTTGTGCTTGCTAGGCAATTACTTTAACCACTGTGTCATTCCTCTAGCCTCTGTCCCTTAAGTTAATAGAACCCTTTTCTCCTTGAGTTAATAATTCCATTAGCTTTTCTGCTCATTTACCATGTGTTCACCTTGATTCTCCCTCAGTGTCTACATCGCTCTCCCATTAAACACACCAGATATTCTATACATTTCATGTCGCACGTCTTTCCTGGGACTTACTAATCTTCGTTCTCAGCTGAATGCTGTGTACTAATCGACTTGAGATCGCCATTTTACAGTTATTTCGACAGTGCTCCTCGCCTTTCTCCTGAATAACATCCTCTGTTTCCTGCATGTCATGCCTTTCTCTTTTCTGGCTTACTGTAATATTTCAGTGAAGCACTTCCTTGCATAATCTCATGAAAAAAAATTTTTGATGCTACGGATAAAACTTAGGGCACACTTCTTACTACTGATTCAACGGAGCTATACCCCAAGCTCAGAAAGTCATGCAGCAAATACCATTAGTGCCCTTCCGCATTCCTCTGACATTGAAAACTAGTATATGTTGGTGGGTGTATCTATAAACGTTTTGGCTCTCCGCTTGCTGGTTTCCCTTGGTGCATATGTAGGGACATCTCTGACAGTGGCGCGTCAGCTTTTTCACTCCTTGGCAAGGATAATTATGATTCACGTCCTAGCTGGCTCCTGCGGCTCCTCAGGAGGGTTGAATCCAAGTTGTCAGTCAAGGTGCCCTATGCCATAAAGGTCCCTCAGGGTTCATTCTCTTTCCGTCTCGGTTTTGCATTTTCCTACAAGTGCTCTTTGGGGTCGCCTCCCAAGTAATCCTCTTCCTAGGATTTAGAAAAAACAGATTAGAGACAAATCTCAGGTCTGCCAACACCTATAGAGTTGATCTTCATTCAGAATCAGCAGTTTAGATGCATAAAGAATTTCAGGTTGAAATTAATCATCTGAAATTTGAAATACATTTTCTATTATATTAGTATGCCAACTTACAGTATTTTTGGAAAAATTAAATTCTACTCTGGTTCCTGATTCTGTACATGTAACTTGATGCCTTCCCCCGCTTCTTGGCAGTTTTAGATTGTTCTTTTTCTCTCCAGTATTCTAAGGTTTCTTTATACTCTGCTCTAATGCAAGCCCATTTTTAAAAATGGTAGTCACTAAAATATTTCTTTCAATTACTGACACTCTTATTCCTCAAGTCTCAGAATTTGTTTTTAGATTGGTTTATTTGCTTGATAACGTGTCCCCGTCTGTTTTTGTGTTTCCGTCTGGGACGACTTCTTCTCCTTGTGCTCCTCCTCCTATGGGTGCTCCTTTTCCTCTTACTTATTTATCAATATTTTGGCAGTACTTGGGCTTGAACCCAGGGGCTTTGCCCTGAGATGCATCCTCAGTCCTTTCTATGTTGAGACAGGATCCTACTAAGTCACTAATATGCCCTGGTTGGGCTTGGAATTGTTATCATCTTGCCTCAGTGCTGAGAGAGCCAGGATGACATGCATGGCTTAGAACTACACTACTTGAAAGTAGACTTCCCAAGCTAGCCTCCAATTTTCTGCACATTTCCTGTTCATCTTTTTTGTTTTATTCTTTTTGGATATTTTCTTGTTTTTCCAACTAGCCTATTGGGATTATTATTCTTTGTACCTTTGATATAATTTCAAATACATTTTAACTTTCTTATCTAAAATTTTTAATTCATATTTATATCATTTCAAGGATATTTTATCTCTTAGTGAGGGTATAAATAATAAATTTTAGTTGAAGTTTTCTCCTTCTGCAGTCTCTTTCCTCTCTACTTTGCAACTTGTCATTGATATTAGTAACTTTTCTTCTGCTCTTTAGCCCAGGTTAGTCCTGAATTAATTATGCAGCCCAGGCTAGACATGGACTCATGGAAATCATCATGCTTCAGCCTCCCCAGTGCTGGGATAGCAGGCATGTGCCACCATATGCAGCTGGAAAATCTAACTCAGGGCCTTGTGCTTGCTAGGCAAGTGCTTTAGCCATGATGCCATCCCTCCCACCCTTGATGTTAGTAACTTTTCTGATTTACCTAGTGACACGGGTTGCATCTGGTATCTGATAGGACATTCAAAAGCTGATTGAAAGCTCCATACCTACGAATCGAGCTGTCACTTATGTGCTTTGCTGTGTAGTCATAAGGCCATTGTCCTGAATGATATTTAACATGTTGATAAACATCAGAATCTTTTATAGAATAAAAGTATCATCATTAATTATATCTATATTAGTTGATCCTGAGTGTGAATTTAAAGTTCTTGCATGAGAATTAATTCTCAGACAGATATCTTTTCACATATATTCATTTATTTTTCTATAGAAGAGTGTTTCTTACCTGGTTTGTCAGGATGATGCAGTAGGCAGGAAATATTCTTGGACCCTCTGTGATGGCCCCAGTGTATAAAGTTGTTGCTTCTCCACACACAAGATAAAGCTTCCTGCCAGCTTGTGTGAGTGGGTAGAGATCTGTATGTACAGACTTTCTCAGACACAAAGCCAAAACGTATATTAATTTGACACAATGCAGCAGCATTCTGTTGTTCAGCTTTACAGATGCTTGCTAGAGAGGACACTTTCTTAGACTGTGTAAGAATATCACTGATAGAGAAATTTACAGGAAGAATACGAAGATTCCACACCATTAATATATTTTTATAAAATGTTGTGAATCTTAGTAGTCGTGACACAGGGTGAATATTCCTATAGATATGAATACAGCCCCTCGCCAGCCTACTGAAACAGTAAGAGGGTGGGCCTGCAAGAAAATTGCTGTTGAAATACTTGCCTCTAATGAGCTACTCAAGCACCTCCAACTCATCTTTCTGTGACTGGGTTCTGCAGTAGTGCATCTCTGATTTACCTGTGTTTTATCTTATGATAGCATAGCTATGATTTTGTTTCTACTTTATTTTGTGGCAGTATGTCTCTGACTTGTCTGTATTTTATCTTATTTCCTGGAAATATTGACATCAGGTAACAAGTGAATGGATGGAATCCAAGCCATTCTGTTACTTTCCTCCAAAGATTATTTTAACCATATTTTATGCATCTAAATGTATCTACCTTCAAATGCTATGTTGGAGTCCTAATCTCCAGTGTCTTAGAATATGACCTTATTGGGAGATGAGTTCTTTATGGAAGCAATCAAGTTAAAATGACCCATTAAGACAGTTCTAGTCTAGTATGATTGGTATTCTATATAAGAAGGGAAATTTGTTCACACAGACAGATAGGTATAGGGAAGACTGTGTGAAGAGACAGAATTGAATGACATCTCTTAGCCAGAGAGGGATGGGATGAATTTTTCCCTCACAACCTTTAGAAGGAGGCAACCCAGCTGCCATCTTGATTTTTGGAGCCACAGCTTCCATAAATGTGGGAAATAAGGTTATGTTGTTTAAGTTACTTTATTTGTAGATACTGTTGCTATGGCTGCCCTAGTGACATGGCGCAGGTGTTTGCTCTGTTTCATTTTGTAGGCCTCGTGCTTTGTGTCATAGCCCCAGCAGCATTTAAACTGAAGAAAAGCTTTAGCTTCCGAAGAACATCAAGTCGACTAATACTAAGTAGATAATAGTTTTCTAAAACTCCCAAGACTGTAGAATGTAACTCTTCGTTTTTTCTCCCATTGTTTCTAAATATGGAAAATAATCTCATTGAAATATTGTTTTCAAATTTATTGAGAAGCCATTGAAATACAGTTCTTCTGAGTTTTGCCTGGACGGTAGTGATGAAACTAATTATGAACCCAACACTCCTGCTTTCTGGGTTTTCTTTTCTCTTCAGACTAGGCTGGCAGATCTATTATTGTAAAAGAAAAGAGAAGAAAACAAAATAAAATACAGAAACCCATGGGATGGTCATCACTAGGGTGAGATGAAATAATAGATGAATGTTGCACAGCACATAATGTTACTCAGATGTCTTGTTTCCTCCTCGGAAGATGCCAAAGGGCAGGATGGTAATTATATCATCTCTCTCCTCATTGCTTACAGGGAAATGACTCACTCCAGCATTTAGAATGTAGATGGGGATGTGGCTACGGATGTAACAAACATCTTTCTGTTTATGATATTTCCTGAATTATGAGCAAAGGCAGATGGAGGCTCAGTTTCTTTAGAAAATTTGCAGTGATTTTTCATTTTAATGAGAAGCCTTGGTACATTCAAAAGTGATGTTTTACAGCAACACTCGGTATGCACTGACATGTCATCATGTCATACACAAGCTAGCCAGGCCTCAAACTAAAACACCACAGCCATCCCAGGAGTCTTCGCATAGCTCTGGGATGAGTATTATGCATGAATAGGTGGAGCATCTTTGCTTGCGCATTTGCCATTTTTTACTGGCCTTGTTTGGAGCTGAACACTGCTGCAGGCACCCTTAAATTGATGCCTTGTGACAGGTTCTCAGTTGAGTAGTCAAACAGCCAAATTTACTATAAGTACTTTTTCTATTTTTTCTGGCCCATTTGCCCAACTAATAATAGTTACTGTTGTCCTTTCACTTTACTAGTGATGGAATAGTCACTTTATATCCAGTGTATTTTTCTTTTTCAGCCAAGAGTCCAATTTTTGAAACAAAAAATGACGGTGTGAAAAAATGAACTTGAATTCGACCTATGTTTTCTATTGTTTATTATGGTCAAAGGCCTGCCCTTACTCATATCTTTTTGTGTTGTTATTTATGATTGGCACTGCAATCTTCCACTTTTTTTAGGGGGGGTGATGATAATCTGTTTTACCATTTTCAAATTGGTCTCTTTCCAGAAGCACTCCACTTTTTAAATTCCTCTAATACCCAAACACGTGTCAAGCATCCTGAAATCTCTTTCTTTAAGTGGGTCTTGGCTTCCTACCTTGGAGTTGGTTCTTTGTCAATCATTTCTGCCTCTTCCGATCAACTTTTTTGATATAAATTGATTTATTTTCCCCCATTTTATTGACATGTATAAGTGCAAAATTTAAGGTTTACCATGAAGTTCAGCATTTTGTGCACCTATGTATCCTGTCAAGGTGACAAGGACTTTCCAACTCTACTTTTGTTCCTCCCCGCCACCTCTCCCACCCTCCCCGCCCTACCCCCCTGTTTCACTTTGTTTTTTGTTTTAAGTTCCGTAAGAGTTGTGATCTGGGTCTCTCATATCAGAGAGACCAGTCGATGTTTCAGATGTTTCCCGTCTGCTTCTGACTCACTTCACTAAGCATGATGTTCTCCACCTTCTTCCATTTGCCTGCAAAAGCCTCCGCGCTGTTGGACTTTATAGATACTGATCAACTTCTTAAGTAGATTTTCTCTAAGATTTTTCTGTTTCTCTTCTTGTCTATCTCTACATTCCATAGGGAGCTTTTATCCATTCCCTTTGCTCTGATGTATGTAGACAACATCTATGATCGCATCTTCCATTCCTGCTTTGCCTCCAAACTATTAAGTGGCACCTAGGTACCAAATATGTGTTGTATTCAACATGTTCAAATCAAGTTTGACATGCTTTCTCTGAACTCCTCTTCACCTCACAAAATGCCTGTCCAATAATAGAATCACCTATCTTCCAGTCTCCCAAACCAGAGCCACCTGCCCATATTTGCCATCTCCTTTTGCCTTATCCCATCACATGTAGTTATTATCAAATTTTACTGACTTTCTCCTCTTAGAATCTATGTCTTCTTTTTTAATCAAAATGATTTATCTATTTTTATGAACTTTTAGTAGTTTGTGAATATACATTATCTTATCAGTAGATATATTAATATGATATAGCTTTGGAATTTGTGTTCATTATATTCTGTTTTAGTGATTTTTCCTCCCTCTTAACCTGTCTGTCTTACCATCTGTCTTACTGTCCGTCTGATGTGGACTTTCCTTTCCTCAATAGTCCGTCACTCCTGTTCTTTCCCTCTCTCATTGTTAGGATTACCCTGTGCAACCCCATCGTGGCTGCTTTAATTAGTTCCCTATTAGCATTTGAATAATTGATATAATCTCCACTTTTGTCGTTACTTTTTCTTTCAATTCTCAACCCACACTTTTTTTGTGAGTTACTTCTCCTTAACCAATCAAATTGTTTCAGTTTCCTTCTCAGAATCTGGCAGATTCTGTCTTTCAACCAGCTGTTTTCAGATTGACCTGGAAGGGCATTTCTCATCTCAATTAAAAACAATTGAAAACAATTCTACCCTCTAGGTAGAGCTCCATTTCTCCCGATATTGAGCAGATCTCATTTTTTACATATTTTTTCAAAATTCACAACGACTTCACAAACCCTATGTCTCTTCTCCCTTACTCATTGATATCTTGAAATGTCCATTTGTCAGAACTAGAAACCAAAAGCCTCTCAGTGATCCTGAAAGTTTCCTTTTTTTCATACACAGCCCAAATCTGGATTAAATTGTTATTTTACTTCTTAAATGTGCTCAAGACTCTTTAACTTACTGCTGCAAATTGAAGAACTGCCTTTGTTTGTCTTCTGGGTTCCTACTGAAACCTTTTAAGTGGCCTTCCTGCCTCTGGTCCTGCTTCTTTTCATTCTGCCTGTCACATGTATTCCCTGCTGGAATGTACACTTCATTATGCCATCCTTTTTTTTTTTAACATCTCAAAGGCTCTCCCTAGATTTAAAGATAAAATCCAGACTTCAGAAGTTGGCTCCTGTGCCCCATATCCCCCACTCTGCCTCTGGCCAGCCCTCCCATGCTTCAGCCACATGGGCTTCTCCCCACATGTCTACAGTCTTATGTTCCTTCTTTCACTGCCATGTTTTTATACAAAACCTGGAATCATCTGGCCTGCCCTCTTCACCTGGCAAGTTTCTATTTCACTGTTAGGTCTTATCTAAAGGTCACCCCCTCGAGGCATTCTGTGCCTAAGTTGTTTCAGGTATCCTTGTGTTAACATGGTGATATCTTTTACCCAGTCAGACACTGGACATGTTTTAATGTCATCATCTGTTTAATTAATGATCTCGTCTTTCCCCAGCCAGCATGTGAGGCAAAAGAGGCCATCTTGCCGCTTGTTAAGTCTAGAGACCGGCACGAGGGCTGGCTGATAGTTCATGCCTGATGAATAAATACTTATTAGCTTTGTAGTGAGGTAAACATACAGGCTACTTTAAGAAAACACCTATAGCAGATGTGCTGAACAATGAATAATGAATCAATACTCTTCTCTCCAATTGGAATGCCTTGCCTCCTCTTACCCGAATGATCAATAACCACTCTTGAAGAATCTGTTCAAATGTCAAGTTTTGTTCCAGAGCCTTTGTCGGTTCTTTTCATCATTGCCTGATTCGTACTCTTCCCTCTATGCAAATTAACTCCTTTCTGACTTTGTGTTTTTGGTAGCACAAATGTTTTTCTATGAAACTATAGTGTGTTGGGATGATTTGTTTATATGAATTCACAAAATGATGAGACCTAAAAGCAGTGATCTCAATTTATTCATCTTCAGTTTCTAAGCTTCTGGACATGGGTGAAGGAATGAATAATCAAGGAATTAGTGAATTAATAACAATTGAGTATTCTTTTGTCCTTTTTTGGTGACAGTGAGGATTAAGCCCAATATCTTCATATCGAGATATGCCCCCATTCCTCTTTCTCCTTTTTTTTTTTTTTTGAGACAAGGTCTCACTTGGCACTCCTGGCTAGTCCTCACTGTACAGAGTAGCCTGACCTCAAATGCATGGCATTCTTCCTGCTTCTGTCTCCCAAGTGCTGAGACTATTGGCATGCATCTCCCTGCTTGGCCCCTTTGTTTGTACCCAATCAACTGTCTTTTCTCTTTCAAGCATGTGAGTTTCTGATTCTTTGCTGCACCAAAAAAAAAAAAAAAGAAAAGAAAAAAAAAACCCTCCGTGGCTTTGCTCATATGACATTTGTTTCTTCCGCATCCACACCCATGCTATTTCAGCCACTCCTCCTGTTCCCCGTGCCTCACACCATGCTAATAGAGACATCTACCAACAGTTTACATTCATGTGGCCTTTCGTGCATTTAGTGTTTTTATTGCTTCTCTGTCTCCTGTTTACACACTTTACTTCTTCCTAATATTTTTCAAGTGTGTTTTAAGGTTGTTTTTAACATCTCTGAAAAGATTTTATGTTGCCAAGGTCAGGTGTATTTTGACTGGAGTAATACTCTCAAAACTCAGCAGTTTAAAACAAAAACTATTTTTTTGAACACTTACATAATAGATGCACTGTGGGTCAGTAAGGGCTATTTGGCACTTTGCCCAGTGTTGATACCCAAGATGAGACTGTAGCTACTAACTGAGCCATTGCTGGTCAGTGCAGCAGAGACAGACAGAGAACACGATAAGTTAGTTATATGTTGGTTTTAGTACTTTATTTGGAAGTTACTCTGCTCAACTATTAAACAAGACATTTTTGCTATACCTAATTCCCTGGGGTAGAGAAATGAAGGATCATTGGACATTGGGAAGAGTGGAAGCCTTTGCTGAACAGCACTAACGACTTTAAGTTTATACTTGCTTTGAGGGTTTCTGTAAGTTCTAACTTTGGGCTTTGGGATTTGATCACGGGGAGAACCAGTAAATGCTGACTAACTCTTTGGCTGACCTAAGCTATGTTCATTCCGTAATTCTGACCAGACTGGATTCTGACTGGTGGTTCTCTTGGAAATGAAACTCAAACTCTGCAAAAGCAAGGAAAGGAACTGAACCCAAAACCCAAAGCCAAAAAAGAAAAAAGAGAGAGAAAGAAAGACCCATTTTGAACGCTTAGCTCTTTCTGAACTTGGCAGTGATAAAGACCTCTCTAATAGTGTAGATGAACTTGATATTGTGGCCCTACTTAAAAGGCACTAAATCCTGCCTGCTGGAGATAATTGATGAAATGGCTGTATCTCAAAGTTTCTCTGGCTGCAACTAACAATGTTCAATTAGATAACTAGCGGCAGCATTTTGAAGAGATGGAAGCCATCTGATAGCAGAGGATAGAAAATAGAAACAGATGAAAGCATGAGGATTCTGAAAGCGATTGTGTGAGTTTTCTGAAGTTCAAGCTGTACTACCTTTAGAAGTCGAGTTGCAAAAATAATAGGCATGATAGTGTCTGGTGTGCTGGGACACGTGACGTACACGCGGGAGGATGCATACAGCGTGAGCAGGCTCTCTGAAATTGTCTGTGCGTCCTGTTCCTTGTTGTGTCCTCCTGGACAAGCAACCTATGTGAAAAATAGAACCCGGGGCAATGTAGAGAGGAGCATGCTCTGAAGGGTTACAACCTTCAGCTGTGTCTGTTGTAACATGGAGACTGTACGTTGGCAAGGTACTCACTTCGTAGGGTTGCTGTGATAATTAAATAAGTAGGAATTTAGATAGATTTAGCTCTGCATGTGTGGCCAACATTAATTAAATGTTGGTTGTTATGATATTGCAGTATTATATTTTATTATGGGTATTAGGTTATTGTAATGATAGCAGTATTAGTTATATTTCAGAGAAACGGGAATTAAAATTTTTACCTTTGGCTTGGAGGGTGTGTAGTTCAGTGGTTACATCACCTGCCTAGCAAGCACAAGCCTCTGGGTTCGATTCTGTAGCTCCATATAGCCTGGGAGTGATGGCACATGCCTATAATTCCTGCACTCTGTTGAGGCTGAAGCAGGAAGATTGCTGTGTTTGAGGCCAGCCTGGACTACATAGTGAGTTCAGGACCAGCCTGGACCTCAGAGTAAGATTCCGTCTCAGAATAAAACCAAGCAAAACCAAACCAAACCAAACCAAACCAAAATAAAAAAAAATTAAAACCAAACCAAAACAAAACAGAAAACCATGTTACCTTTGATCAGAAACAAGACAACAACAAAAATCCCAGGGAGTTGGGCAATTCCATATTATCATTACAAAAATTAACATTTTCCAACTTTTCAAGTGTGACAAATCAATAGGTCATAAACAGTTTAGTAAGTCATGACTGGCACTTAGAAATTAAAGTAAAACCAGGAGAACACAGTTTATCTTTGTTTTATTAAATTCTGTTTCATGTGTATGGCGTTTGTCTTGGTTAATGTGTATATGTACGTGATTAAAATGTAAGCTACTTTTCTTACTGTGGATTGTAGTTGTAAAGTCTGGAAGCCAAAATTCTAAATAAATGTGAGGATTGTCAACTTAAGAAAGATCAGATCCAATACCCCAAAGTAAACCTGAGTTGAGTTTCTCCTGAAGATTATTTTTCTATTAACCATATTTAACTTGTACAGGCCTAAAATGCTAACGCTGATGACAAATTGCTCTATAGTTTTTTGGGGGTGGTCAAAAAAGAGAAATGAGTTGAGAAATTGTATCCCTGCCCTCTTTTACATTCCCAAACCTGATGAGGTGACTTTTATAACAGTGCAAGCTGCAACAGATTTCAAATATAAAAACGTGAGCATCTTCCTGTGATCCTAATGAAACCTAGCTGATTTCCTCTGGCAGTCCAGCTAGTGTGCCGATCTGTTCAGTTTTCATCACTTGATGGCCTAATCACCACGAGAGGCCCAGGCTTCAATTTTATCAAGCTAGGCATTTCCCAAATATAAAACAAAAGTAAATGAAATTTTACAAGTGATATGTCACGATTGGCCCCTGAAACAGTTTTCTCTTCTGGGCTTACAATTGTGCCTGGGTTCAGGCTTCAAATTTTGTATAATTCCTCTTCCTCCGAGTATGAAAAAGCGAGAGACCATGTACTTGTTTTTTATTGTTTGTTTGTTTTTTGTTTGTTTTGTTTTGTTTTGTTTCTTGGTTCATTTTAGGCTTTTGAATGCCCTGCTCAGTCACGGAAGGTGTCGTGCAGCACCAAGTACCCAAGGCATCCTGCCAGCTCTAAGCTGTTAGCTCGGAGAGAACACAATAGTCCATCATTAGCAAAATGTGCTGCGCTTTCCGAGCTGTTCCCCGGGACCCCACTCTCCCTGCAGCTTGTCATGTGCTGTCTGCTTTCTCTTGCAGACCTGTCCTATCTCCTTGTATATTTATTGATGGTTGCAAACTGTTCCTACTACTTCCCCATGACAGAAAATTGAACTTTGGTTTTCATGTCATCAGAACCCACCGTGAGCAGATCGCCTCTCCCTGTCCCCATTGTGCTTACTACTGAGCTCTGGGTCCCTCGGATCTGACAGTCTTTTCTGAATCAATTTTGCCGTTCTTCTTGGGTCCTGGATTATCCGTATAGATGGTTCTGACATACGACGGTCAGGGCTACAACTTTTCAACCTTGAGAGGATATGAAAATGATACTCTTTCACTAAAAGCCGGGCTTGGAAGGTTGAATTTGAATCTTTTGACAGGCTAGTAACAACAGGAACAATGCTCTGTGAGTGTGCTGGCTGGTGGCACTGACACGGAGTCCCAGACAGGCGATCGCGAGAGGAAAACTCTGGGCAGTGTACTGTGTTTTAAGCTGTCAGAAAGGAATGTTATATGGATTTTAGATTTAGCATATTTTCAACTTACCATGCATGTATCTGGATCTAGCTCCACATAAGGAGCATCCGTGTCTTTCTCATCAACTGGCCTCCCAGTTCCTCATCTCCTGCCCTTCAGCTCTCTTGTCCCCAGCAGCTTCTCAGCCACCCACTCCATTGTCATACCACGGACTCCCCCCCCCCCACCCCCCCGCCCCTGTACTCTTGACCTCTAGCATCCTTGTTTCAAATAGTCTATTCCTTGGCCCTTATTTTTGATATTGTTTTCATTATATGCATATATAAATAACCACTGTTTGATAAAGGGTATTTCTTTCATGTCTTTGTGAAATATTTTTTTGTACTCATATACTTTCTCAGACACTCAAGCTACTTATGGTATTCTTTAATTGTGTTTAACTGCAATGGCTCATAATTAGGCTACAAAAGACTGTGAATACCTATTGAAATCTATTTTCCCTCTCTACTCCCTGTTCTGCACAATCCATACCCATCAATTTATGCAATTAACCTTCCTCATCATAGAAGTTTTTCCTCCATCAGTTACTGTCTATTTTCATCCTTTCTTTGGACTCTGATCTAGAAAACGAGGTACCCTGATAATGGTTGCTGTGTGTGAAGACTCACCTGTTTGGTTGATTTATGAGATTTAGATCTCCTACTTTAATGGTTGGTTGCAGCACACATGTAAACATCACCTGATAAATGCTTCTTCTTTTGTAGCAAATTAGGAAATTACCAATTCGTTGTATCATTAAGCATTTCCTGTATGTTTTTGTTCTCTTAAGAAGAATGAGAGAATGCGTGTGTTTTTGCAATCTTCACTATTGCTTTTACATTCAGCAATAAAACAAATATTGAAATCCACCAGCTCGGCTATTATTTTGGAATAACCAATTATGAGTTCATTGCATTGTAGTTATTTTAATAAAAGTGTGATTGGTTCAAAATACTTGGCTTGATCTTTTCATTGAGAAAGGAGATTATTTTTCACTCTGGTAGCTGCATTAATTTGTCTTGCTACTAGAATATAATTAAGTAAATTAATTCCTGCAAGATTTTCTCAAACATCTTCTTGTGCACCGTCTTTCCTGCCCTTCACCTACTTGCAAACTAATGACAAGTCAGGGCTGAGTCAGTAGTTAACCGCACAGCAAGCATTTGGATTTTCGTTAATGTATCAAGTAGTGTTCACTGTGGTGAGCGAGCTAGCGATTCACCAGAGCGGTTTCTATCCTCCTTTTGGGCAATTTGGAAGATGATAGTTTGTATTTTCCAGATTACCTCACCATTAGCTGTGGACTTCTGACTAAGTCCTGGCCAATGCAATGTAGACTTGCACAGTGTCTTCTAGCTTTAGATATATCCCATAACACTTGTTTACTATCCTCTGTTCTCTCTCTTCTGTGGCCTGGATGACTATGCCCTAGGCTATCTCAGGTCCTCTAGTGATGATGGCAGAGTCTCTGGGAGCTTAGGTCCCTAAACGACTGAGTGAAGCTGAAAGATCCCCCGTGAGCCACTACTGAGCAAGGAATAAATCCACGTGTGTTAGGTCAATGTGATTTTAAGATTTATTTGTTACAAATCCTAAAGTTTCAGTAACTAATGTACTAATGACATCTCATTGTAATCAGTACTGTGCTTTCATTCTATGAGAAAATGAAGCTCATAATATTCTTGAGACACATCATTATAGAAGCTACGAGCTTGGTCGTACAAATGAAGACTACTATGAAACCAAAAATTTGTAAATTACTGGCTGTCGCTTCCTAAGACCTGAAGAAAAGAGAAAGATAGTGAGATCAAGGGAAGATCTTGGGATTGAGTGGGAGAATTAGAGGCACAGCAAGTAATTTCTGTGGTGGCATTTCAGGTTATCTGTAAGTTCTGCTTGTGTTCAAATCCCCATCACTGAGGCTCCCTGGTGACTTCTTGCTGTCCTGATTCATTGCAAAGGAGGGTAGAATTAATGAGCTTTAAATCAATAACTTGAAGAGTGCTTAATCAAATAAAATTTATTGCATGGCCCCAGTGTTTTTATCTCTCAGGTCTGATATCTAGACTACTGTGTTATTTTTATATTGTGAAGATTTTAGATTTACTTTCTCGTCTATAACTAAATCTTCTGAGTGCTGTATATAAGTCGATTTGAAGACTTTTAAATGGCATTTTATACCTTCATTATTATGTGCATATTATTTTCTGAAAAGCTAAGTGGCTTAGTTGTACCCCATGAGAGAAAAATATCATCCTATGTCATTAAATATATGCCACTTCATGATGAATGCTCTATGCATCAAGGCAAAGTGGCATCTCTTAAACTCAGTCCATAACTCAAAATCACACTATTTATAATCTTATTCATGCTTGAATGGTCTTTTGATAAAACATTTGGTTTCTTTTTCTCTGAACTTCTAACTTTCCTCCTTGGCTTGTTACTGACAAAAGAGACATATGTTTCACTATAGCATAGTTTTGCATAAACACATATGCAAGTGACTTCACCAAAAAGATATGTATGAAAGAAGTAAATTTTAATTTTTTTCTGCATGTGAGGGTGGTCTTGATTTTGTCCTTAACACTTCATCAATAATTGACTGGTTACAGAATTATTCAAAAAGACCTTGACACTTGGAATCAGATTCATATGCATATATGGTATAATTGTGAGCCCTTCCTGTTGTATTGTTCCTCTTGCCAGTATATAATGTCCATTCTTGTCTCTTCTGATCTGTTTTGATTTGAAATCTGCTGTGTATGACAATAGTATAGTATAGCTATTCCTGACTGTTTCTGGGCCCTGGTAATATGGAATATTAGTTTCTATCCTTTTACCTTCAGTCTGTATGCTTTTTGTATGAGAAGTGTGTCTCTTGCAGACAACAAATGGTTGAGTTTTGTTTTTTGATTCACTCTGCTAGTCTGTGTCTTTTGATTGGTGAGTTAAGACCATTAGCACTGAGAGTCATGACTATAAGATTTATACTGAATTCTTTCATTGTCTTGTTTTTATGGTGCTAGTTCTTAGTTTTTTTCTCTG
Organism: Ctenodactylus gundi; assembly: GCA_004027205.1. NCBI lineage: Eukaryota > Metazoa > Chordata > Mammalia > Rodentia > Ctenodactylidae > Ctenodactylus > Ctenodactylus gundi. Next base: position 621,870 of record PVKB01000125.1, read on the forward strand.
TGTTGTACATTTTCCTTTTGATATTTCCTGAATTCTTCAGAGCTGCTCTTCTCTCTGTCTCTCTTGAAGGAAATTTCAAGTATTTTCTGCAGTGGTGGGCTAGTGATCACAAATTTCTTCAGGGTTTCTTTGTCTTGAAAAAATTTTATTTATTCAATTTGTAGAGATAATTTGGCTTGGTATAATGACCTGTGTTAACACTTGCTTTCTTTTAAATCTTGGAAGATTTCTTTCCAGGCTCCTCTGACCTTTAAGGTTTGTGTTGGGAAATCGGCAGTTGTTTATACAGGTTTGCTTTGGTAAAATGATGTTTGCTTTTCTCTTACTGCTTTTAACTCTCCCCCAGTCTATCTCTTTCATAGGAATCTGCTTTCTTTTCTTATTTTAATCCCACAGCTTCCTCTTGTTCTGTCCACTCATTGATTGAAAATGTAGTGTCTTTTGGGGAGGGGGTTGCAGGAAAAATTTCCTATTTATCTGCAGCAGTGTTTGAGTTTCCTTCAGGCCGTTAGTGATCATTATTCTGTTTCACATCTTCCTAATTTCACAGGCTGTGTTCCTGTATTGGTTTTCTATTGCTGAATAACAAATCACCAAAACTTAATATTGCAACACCCACTTATTATCACATACTTTTTGTATAGGTCAGAAGCCCAAGGTCTTGACTCAAGTTAAGAGTGAGTTAAGTATTGCCCAGGATATCCTCTTATCTAAAAGCCTGGTGTTTTCAGATAAGAATCTATTTTGAACTGATTTATATCAGTAGCAAAACTCAGTCTTATGTGGTTCATTGCATAAGACCGAGAGCCTCGTTTTCTTCTTGGCTTTTTGTTGGCTGTGAGGCATGCCACTTTCATCACAAAGCACCTCTATTTTCAAAATCTGGTAAGGGCTTACCTAATTAGGTCAAATACACACTCTCCCCCCTTGATAATTCAAACTCAATTGATGAGGAATTTTATTGCAAGTGCAAACTTCACACAGTATAAACTAATCACGAGCAGAATACTCTGTCTTACTCAAAAATTCTTTCAACACGGACGGCAATGAGATTCTGTAAGGTGTACACACTAGGTGGAAGGAATTGTGCAGTCATTTTAGAATTCTCTCTACTACAGATCGCTAGGGAGTTAATTCTGAGAAGGCGAGCCTCAGGTAGAAAGTTTGCTTGTAAGGGTTATCAAGATTAACAGTTGTGGCAAAAGGAACAGAAACAGCCAGGCTAGGATGGAAAAGAAGATGAGCTATGGCTTAGACAGAGTTAGGCCTATAGAGCTGGGATGAGTTGGAGGAAGAGGCTGTATTTTATTTTAATACACTGTACTTGAGCTAGTCATTAGATACAAACTCTGCTGGAAAACTGGTCTTGTAGAGTTTTTAGTCTGCAAACTTCACACGTTCTTGGGGAAGGATTTTTGTTCCTTATAGTGGGATCTGGCCTGCACAGTTACTGCATTCATAGAATGATCCTACCTGCATGTTTGTTTTTATGATATTCATCTTTTAATCTTAGTTATGTCAATTCATATTGCTATGACAAATCACTACAAATTAGGAAGCTTAAACAATAAATATTTATTTCTCATGGTGTTGGAGGCTGAGCCCAGCGAGCCAGCATATTTGAGTTCTGAAGAAGTGCCCCTCTCAGTCTACGAAGAGCTGGATTCTTCGATCTTCATGTGGAGAAAAGACAGTAAGCAGATTCCCTGACCTTGTCTGATGAGGGCACTGAGAGTGCTCATGAGCATTCTCTCCATTGATCTGATTTCTCTCAAATGCTCCTGTTCCAAACACCGTCACACTGACGACTAGATTCCACCATACGGATTTAGAAGGGATTGAAAACACTGGATCCCTAATAGTAACTTCACTCTTTATTTAATCCCGACCATTTCAATAAACCACAACCACTGTGAGAGCAGGGTGTCCTGCCTATCACACTGCTGAATCCCTAGATCCACTAAGTAGATAGTCAATAAATATTTGTTGATTATGTGAATGTGTTGGCTTTCTATAGTCCAGTACAAAAGTTAGTAAAACAATCTTATCTTTTGGACCTTTTCTTTTTTCATATCTTACTCTTCAGTTCAATGTAAAAATGAGAGCATAGATAGTACTGAGTCATTTGTCTTGATGTAGAAGCCTCATGGGCTGTCATTCCTGATCTTCATGCTGCCCCCACCAGCCTGTTCGCTGCCTCTCTTCCTTATGAACAGTGTTCTTCCTGCTTCCTATTACCTCTTCAAGAACTGAGTTCTCCCCAGGATGCCCATTTAGTACATAGATCCAAGCTCTTCTAAATCATTGTTGCTAAGATCATGTCACAACAGTCCAAATTTGTATCTTAATCTATTTATTTATTGTACCAAGTCCTATATCCTTGTTTGGAAAGCCTGTTGGGTGTTCTAGTTCTTTCATCTTGAATTAAATAGTTATAAATACTTTTTTTATCACCAATTGAAAACTATCTAGAGAATTAACACTGGCTAAATGGATTTATATACTGTTGTTCTTACAATAACCTTTTAACCTTTTGCAAAAACAGCTGATTATTTTACTACGACAGAGGAGGAAACAGGCTGGAAAGTTTGTTTTAGGGTTCAACGTGAGTTCTCCAAGTCTATGATGATTCAAACTCAAGTTTAACTCACTACGGCTCTTACTGTGCTGTTTCATTCTGTAGTTCTTGCAAGCCGCAAACTTGCTTTCTAAGAAACAAATGTTTATAACTTAATGATTATTTTATGTAGAGCAGTGATCAGATACTCAATATAACTGGAGACTTTCCACCTTAGATCCAAAGAAGTGAACCTGGCTAATGTCACCAAACTCTTACAGACCTACCTATGTAAGAACACTTAAAAAAAATGATTGTTATCATTACAAAATGATCTAGATTTTTTTTTTTGAGAATTCACGAGTGGCTGAAAGTTCAGAGAGATCTGCTTTTCCCTTATGTATATATTTTTGAGACTGCAGTATCACTAATTCTTGACATATATGTCTGAGTGTATTACACTATCTGTATCGACTTGTGTGTTTTCCAGTCCACCACTTTTCGTTTATCTGAAGTCTCATGCACTTGGTGACACATTCTAAGCCTCACTGATTATTGAGCTGAAACAAACAGTAGGATAGTTTAGCAGTGATGTTAGTAGAACATTATATGAGAGCCGATGTTTAACATACAAGTTATACCTTGGAAATTTAATGTTTTAGAAAAAACCAAATGAAGACTAACTTCTACATGGTTTCCCTTGCTTTCTGTACTTCCATGTAGCAGAAACATGAAGCATACATTAGTAAAACCATCTATTTGTGAGATTTGCTTGGTGCTTCAGAGTTAGAGCTGCACCTTGCCGAATCAACATTCTGCAGTTTTGCAGAGTTCACTGATTTAAATTATTTTCATCTACCAGTTTACTTGATAATAAGTAGTTTCTGAAGTAGGGGTGGTGTCTTCTCTTGAACTGAGAAATATTTAAGTAAATTCTACAGAATTCAGATAACAGTATGTTTACTGTGGCTGAACAATTATTTTATTCAGAAAAATCTCAGCTACTTAAAAATTAGCATTTTTTAAAAGTTAAAAATATTCTATCCAGCTTAATAAGAGTTTTATTATGAAACATGTAAATGCAATTGCAATGATTTTATTTTCAGTATACTTTTTGATTGAAGAAATTGTTAGCTTAAACTGAATGACACGTTAAAGGGAAAGTCATTTTTCCCAATAGAGTAATACAATTATTGTGGGAAAATACATATCCCTACCTGTAACTTTACATAAAAAATAGTTTAGTGGCCACTGACCTGGGAAGTGAACATGATAAGCTACTCAGTGTCCTCATATACTTGCATACAGCATGAAACATGATATACAACGTTTGCTTTTCTTGAAAAGACAGCCTTCTCTTGTTTATTTACTTAGTATCACTGCATAAAGAGTAATTCTCATGAAAAGATAAGGAAAAAAGAACTTGTTTTGTAATTAAATAAATGCACTGAAAATGTGGAAAAATGCAGTTAGTTAGATAACATAAGAAGTAAGTAAGTTAGTATATGAAATTCTGAGGTTAATATAGCTTAAATCTGTAGCATGTGAATCATAAATTCATAGGCTTCAAATGAAACCAGTGACTCATGATGTTGCTCTGGCAAATATTCAGGCTGGTACAGATGTTGCTCAAAATGTAGTAAAAGTCAAAATGGCATTTTGAGGAGATCTGCAGGTAACCTAGAATTCTTTCTTGGCAGTATGAACTGGAAAAAGTTCTCATAACGGAGCAGATAATTTCCATGTTCTTGAATGTGGAGATTTCAGCTGCTTGATGTGGCTCTTTCAAATGGCAAGTTACGCAGTGGTTGACTATCCAGTCTTTCTTTATTTTGACATCAGCCAAAAATATTTGAAAAAATGACTACTGTGTTCTCCTCTAGCATCTGGAGGATTAAAGTTTTCACATATGCTCATTTAGTTTCTTTGCATAGCAGCTAAGAATGTCAGGCCCTTGAGGAAGGTCCCCAGTAATAAACCATGCAGCACTTGTAATCTTGGGGGAGAAATGTGAAGACTGCAGTCACCCAACAGACCTCACATTTATTTCAATTAAGCTTTTTAGCGAGTGTTTATTGAACAACTCAACAGATTCAGACATCTGCCCCAGATTCAGTTGTAATCTTATAAAGTTTTAGACCTGTTACTAAACCTGGACTTATCTCTGTGAGATAAGTCCGTGAATCTTGTACATGACAGGTCATTGTTTAAATAGCTCCTTTAAAAGAGTATCCGCCTGAATGGCTGGCTTTCATTTGTCTCTAGAAGACCTAAGGCACCTTGTTGAGACAATCCTATACAATTTTATGGAGTGGCCTTCTCATGTCTGTGGCAAATTTTCTGCCTTTTAATTTACATAAGAGAGCATTTTCCAATAACAAGTATTTTTGGTGTTGTAGCTTGCCATTTGAGGACCACTTCTGCATGGTTGTGGATCATACACCAAGGTACAACCAGTAGACATATATGTCCTTGTTTTCTCATAGGACTGAATTGAACTGTGCTCAGCCACAGCCCCTGCAGAGGAGGGAGTCCCATTGGAGATGGGACAAGTGTTTATGTTTGATCTTCATAGCAACTTGATATGCATTAATAATTACTGTGGTATATTTGGCTGAAAGAGCACAAGTGCCACATATGATGTTTCTCAGTCTCAGAAGGCCATGTGCAGGAGATCTATAACAAGTAAGCTGTTCATTTGGAACTTTCGTATATGTGTGCAGCACGTATATTGTTTTTGTGAAGAAATAAACCTTAAAAGTTGTTTAAAAGCAAAAAACAAAGTCCAAATTCTATATCTATGTTGCTGGCTCAGGCTTTGTTGACAACCTAAATTAGTTTTTTGAGGAGAAAGTGGACAAAAGACTCAATTTGAAGTTATTAAAAATTGAATTATATATGAAGTAATTCACCTTGGAATCAAACGTTATTCCCAGGTCATCCAAACAAGTATTTGAAATTGCCAAGGAAGTTCAACGATACATGTTCTCAAAGAGTGTCATCGGGAAGGCTAGCCAATAAGTAAAACAAAATTTCAGGAGTTTCAAATGGTAGGAAGGCTATCAATACAAGGGAAAAAAAATTGCCAGGACTTTTGGTGGATAGAAGCTAAAGCTGAGAAAGAATCCTGATATTAGGCAGTGCCGTAGGGTAAGAGTACTTTTAGGATTTAAGGCAGACTTGCTCTTTGTTAAGCACTCCTTCGTGGTTTCTTACAGAGTATTGAATTACATGACAATTGTTCATTATTCAGCCATTTAATTTTCATTTAGTAAATATCAATCATGTTTTGGAGACTGTGGCAGCTGTTAGCTATATATAGTGTTTGCAATCAAGGGGTTTAATGAGTGCAGCAAAATAAATTAATTCAATTTTCTTAGTTTCTTGATGAATAAATAACATATAATGTTTCATGGACAGAGAGGGTAGCATAGTGGTTATGAGAGCCTAAAAGTATTTGGGAGAAGGGAGACGAGAGAAAGGATGGATAGTGGGTCTAGAAGTGCAGCCAAATGGAAGGAATAACTCTGAATGTTTTATAGCACAGCAGGATAACTATGGTGGAAAACAGTTGTCAATTTTGAAACAGCTAGTAGAGTGCATTTTTTTAATGTTCTTGACACAAGGAAATAATGAATGTCTAAGGTGATTGATATGCTAATTATCCCCATCTAATCATTACATATTGGGCATGTGTATTGAAATATCACTCTGTACCCTGTGAATATGTATAGTTACTGTATGTCAATTAAAAAAACTTAAAAATTGCATAAAATAAAATCCATCCTTTTTCTAAATGCCAATATTATTCACCTTCTCAGTGGCGCTATCTAAGCATTCTAGCTGATTCTTACTCTTGCCAGCACTAGATGTTGTCACATTTGGTAGGTGAGTACTGGTGTCTCACTGTTTTAGTTTGTATTTTCCTGATCACTGATAATGTTGGTCATTTTGTGTGCTTATTTGCCATTAAACATCTTAGTGATGGAAATTATCTTTTAAATCTTTTGAAAATGTAAAAATTTTAATAAAACACTAGTAAACTGAATCCAACAATACATTAAAAAGATTATGTACCATAATCAAATGGGATTCATCTCAGGCAGACAGGGGTGTTTCAGCACATACCTAGCAACAAATGTGATTAAAAAAATCAGCAGAGTAGAGGACAAAAGCCACGGTATCATCTCAATATATCCAGAAGTGGAGTTTGGTAAAAATCAACATCCTTTCATGATAAAACACCCTAACAAATTATGTATCAAAGAAAAGTACCTCAACATAATAAAGGCTTTTAATAACAAGCCATCAGCCAGCACAATGAATAGAGAAAAGCTGGGAGCTTTCTGTAAGGCTTGGAACAAAACAACGATACCCTCTTTCAACACTACTCAATAGCACTGAAAGTTCTAGCCAGAGCAAACAGGAAAGAGAATGAAATAAACAGTATCCAAGTAAGAAAAAAAAAGACAGATTGTTATTGTAGATGACAAGATCTTACATTTCTAAAACTCCAAGTTTCCACCAGAAAACTTTTGGAACTATTAAGTTAATTCAGCAATGCTGAAAATCAACATTCTGAAATTAATAACATTTCTATACACTAGTAGCCAATGATCTGGCATAGAAATCAACAAAGCAATCCCACTTACAGTAGTTATAAAAGAAGTGCAATACCTACAAATAAATTTAACTAAAGTGACAGATCTCTACAATGAAAGCTATCAAACACTGACAAAAGCAACCAAGACACATATGTGAAAAAGACATTCTGCATTTATAGATTGGAAAACTCAATATTGATAAAATTTTTGTAAACCCAAGTGATTATAGATTACAGATTCAATGCAATCTCTACTGATTCTTTACAGAATTAGAGAAAAAAATCCAAAATATGTATAGACCCATCCACCCATCCACACCACCCCCAAACAGCTTCATAGCTAACCTAATTCTAAACAAATGGAACAAAGAGTGTAACTGAATTACACTCTATAAAGATGCAGTAACCAAACGAGCTTCATATGGGCAATGAGCAGACACATCGGGGAATGGAACAGGAAGGAGAGCTGTGAAATAAGACTATACATGGACTACGAAGTGATCTTGACAGAGGCGCTAAGAATGCTAATTGGCGGAAGAGCAACAGTCTTCTCAATGGTCCTGGGAAAATTAGAATGAAATTAGACCCTATCTCTCACTAGTTCTGAAAGTGAACTCAAAATGACTTACAAAAGACCTACAGAAGGTCGTTATATATATGAAAATATGCTAAATATCATTTATTACCAGGGAAATGCAAACAAAAAAATACAAGATATTCAGTATTCCAGTACGAAAGGCTGCTATCAAAAAGACACAATGTAACTAGTGCTGGAAAGGAGGCAGACGAAAGAGAACCCTTGCCCATTATTGGTGAGGATGTAAATTACTGAGTGCGGGCATTATGAAAAACCACGTGAAAGTACCTCACATAGTCAGTGTGACCCCGAAATCCCACTAATGAGTATATATCTGAAGGCAATGAAATCAGAAAAGAGACATCCACACTCCTCTATTTACTGTAGCAGTATTCACAAAAGCTAAAGGAAGGGAACAGCCTCCTAACTAACATTCTTGATCTGTTGAGCTGATGAATGAATGGATAAACATGCACACATACAGAACCTAATGCTATTCAGGTGCAATCAGACAAATGAAATTCTATCATTTGGGACAACATGGATGGAAGTGGAAAGCTTTATATTAAGTGAAATATGCCAGGGACACACACACACACACACACAAACCCCCCCAAATATTCTCACCCTGGTAGAACACGAATAGGCCAACCCATAGATCTTAAGAGTATAATGATAGTTTCCTGATGCTGGAGAGATTAGGAGGAGGAGGGTAGGGAAAATGTTAGTCAGTTGGTACTAAGTTATAGGTAGATAGGAGATAAGCATACCACTGTGCTACTGTGCAGAATGGTGGCTATGGGCCGTGATAATCTACCATGTAGCTCAAAAAGCTATATGAAAGGATTCTGAATGTTTTCGTTATATAAAAATTGATAGGGCTAGATGTGTAGCCCAGTGGTAAAACATTTGCTCAGCATACATGACGTCCTGAGTTGTGTCCCCAGCACCACACACATGCACAAATGAGGAGACAGTTATGGTAAACTTGATTTAAACATTGCCATGTGTATGCATACATCAGTGCATTAATCGCATGGTACCCCACAGATGTGTACAGGTTTATATTATTTATCAATTAATTAATTTTTTAAAAAAGTTATGTTAGGTATCTTCTTGTCATTGAGTTGTAGCAGGTCTTTTTAGATTATGTGTAACAATCCTCTCAGTTATATGCTTTGAAAACATTTTATCCTAGTGTATAGATAAAATTTCATATTCTTAGTGTTGTCTTTCAAAGAGCAAAGAATTTCATTTTGGTGAAGTTCAATTTGTCATTTTTAAAAATGCTATTTGTGTCATATGGTAGAATTTTTTTCTAACTCACAATCGCAAACATTTTTCTTTCAAGTTATTTTCCAGATTTATAGTTTTGAGCTTCATATTTAGTTGTATGAACTATTTGTAGTTAATTTTTTGTTTTGTTAGATGGTAGGACTTTTTTCTTTTGTATAGATATACAATAATTTAAGCATAATCTATTGAAGAAGATGATATTTTCATGTTGAATTACTTTGTCACTTTTAAAAAAAACAGCAATTGACTATACATATGTGTATCCATTTCCAGATGTTCATTGATTCCTTGACCAGTCTGTCTTCTCGGCCACTCCTGTACTGACTTACTATAGTTCTACATTAAATCCCAAAATCAAGGAATGTGCATTTGAAACATTTTCTCCATTTCAAAATTATTTTGTCAGATCTAGGTTCTTTGATTTTTCCAGGTAAGTTTCAGAAAAAAAGCCTGTTATTTTCAGTGCTTACTAGAAGTTTGATTCAGATTGTACAGAATCTGTAGGTCAATTTGGTGACACTCCAATCTTGAGTCTTCAGGCCCATGACCATGACATTACTCTTTGTTTACTGAGATCTTTCTAATTTATCTCAGCGTAGCTTTATAATTTTCAGTATACACTTTTTTCATATTTTGCTAACTTTATCCCCCAAATATTTAATATTTAAGCTATTATGAGGAACAGTATTTTTGTTTTATGTTTCAATTTCCCTTTGTTAACTTCCAGAATATAGAAATAGATAGGCTTTTGTATGTTAATTTGATATCCTGTGATTTTACTGAACTTACCTATTTACTATAATTGCTAGAATTTTCTACATGGATGATAATATTATTGTATAATGTAGAGTTTTTTAGGGCCAGAGTATAACGTAGAGCAGTATCCTAGCATGTGTAAGACCTTAGATTCAACCCCAGTAACATAAATAAAACAAAAAATATGACTTTAGTTTTAAATATTTTTTCTTTGTTTTGTTTTTATCATTTCCTTAGATCTTCAGTAAAACATAAATAAATAATACTTATAAGGCTATAGCATTGAGATTGCGTTTCTCTTGTTTCTGATTGTGGGGAAAATAATTGAGCTATTGTTAAGCGCTATGTAATTTGTATCTTTTTAATACATGTCTTCTTTAAGGTGACAAACACATCCTTTTATTTATAGTACACTGAAAGTTTTTATCAGGAAAGGGCAGAGGACTTTTTGCTCACTTTTTTCTGGTATTCATTCAACTGATTAATACTGTTTTTCTTTTTTTGGGTTGGTTAATAGATGGCTCTTTTAATTTCCCCTTATAATACTATAAAAACTTGAATATCTTTTAGCTTGTATGTAAAAACAAAAAAATTTTTTTGAGTCAGGATCTCTCTCTGTAGCCCAGGCTGGTCCTGAACTCACTATATAACCCAGGGTGGCCTTGAACTCATGGCAACCTTCCTGCCTCAGCCTCCTGAGTGCTGAGATTACAGGCGTGCGCCACCATGCCTGGTTTATGTGGTGCTGGAGAATCAACCCAGGACCTCAGGCTTGCTAGGCAGGCAGTCTAGCTGCTGTGCTATTCCTCTAGTCCCAGATGCAAAGATTTTGAGCAGTTGTTCTTGCTTACCCCTAGTGAACCTCTCTCTTTTTTCTGCTTATATTATTTTCTCCTTGCCACTAGTTTTCAGGAACTTGATGCTCTTGATACAAGCCTCTTCATGTTTCTTCTGCATCGCTGTTGTTGAGGTTCTTAGATCTGTGGGTTTGTGATTTTCTGAAAATTTGGAAAAATTTCTGCACTCTGTTCTTCCATGGCATTGGAACTGATTGTACTGTTCTCTGGGTTTACCCAGTTCCTCGCAGGTCATGGTCACGTTCCACACTTGCCCTCTCTCTCTCTTGCCGCACTGGCGTGCTCACACTCTTTAAGCGCCCGCAGAGAAGGTCAGCTCCCTGTGTTCCTGTGACGCTGTTTGTTCCTTCTCTGTGATGCGGCTGCTTAGCCCTCCGTTCTCTGTTCTTTCCATACCCCTTTCATATTCCTATCCACAAACAAGCTAAAGTCTTTTGCCTACTGGTTCCTCCTCTCTCCTGTTCAGAAAAACCTCATGTGAAAAGTCAACATCTCCAAACTCTTTTCTGACTCCCCCATCCAACATGACATTTCCCCGCCGGTGGCCTGGTTCATGTCTCTCCACCACCCACACTCTACGGAGGCTCTTACTCACACATTAACCTCCTTCCTCTCTCCTTCTCTAGAACATAAACTCTACTAGGAAAAAGTTGTGTTTATTGTGCTGACTTCATCACTTTCACATGAACATAATCCCTAGCAGGTAGGGGTTTCTGACGAATTGCTAAAAGCGTCAATCCCGAGGCTAACAGAATGTGTCATAATGTACCTTAACTTTCTGGCTTAAAGCCTTGCATCTCTTTAAAGCTTTTCTCTTCACTGTATTTTACCATTACTCATAATTTTGCAACCTTGTGTGTGTTCTGATTTTTTCCCCTCCACACCGAAATTCTTACCTTTCAAGGGGTCATTTGAATGTTGATCTTCTCCAAGCCACTTTCAGTGAAGGCCATATTACTTTTTTTTCCCTCCCATGAACTTTACCTGCATAAGTAGTCTAAGTAACAAATTCATATTTCCTTATTCTTCAGGTATTGTGTGTGTGTGTGTGTGCATGTATATGCTTGTGGGTTTTTTTTCTTTAATTCTCTAATAGATTTTTTAACTGCCAAGGCCAAGCACCCCTTCTACAACTAGCAAGAGAAGCTGATCTGAACCAGGCTTTTAAAGACAAATTGTATGATTATCAGTTTTTGTGTAGATACACAAATATTATGGGTTAGTTTTTCCTGTATACTTATCCACTCAGCAGGCCACTTTAGCATCATTCATTTATTCCATCAATATTTATTAGATGCTTTGTCAGTGCTAAGCACTACTTCAGGTACTAAAGACATATAAGTGGATCAAACATTTTAAACCACAAAATCACTCACCTTTCTGAGCCTACTCTTTTGAGGGTGATAGAAAAATAATTAAATAAATAAAATACATTATGTGTCAAGGTAAAGTGAACCCTTCAAAATTTAAAAAGAATAGAAATTCACCAATACACATTAGGCCTTGAAAATTTTAAAAGACATCTCTTCCTGACCTTTTGTTTAGACATAAATTCTCTGCTCTATCTTTTAACAGTGAAGTGTAACTATGTGGGGTTGAAAGGGAAAGAATGTTACTGCATTCACTTCCTTGTGGGGTGATCAGCAAGTAATGAATACAATTTTCTTCTGTCATGATATGAATTACCTGTTCTTTATTCTGAACCAGAGATTGATTTGATGTAATCCTGAGAAGTGCTAAAGAAAAAAAAAAATCCCATCTTGATTCCAAATCTGCAAACCATTAAAAAATAACGTTTGTACCTCAAATTTTTGAGTTGTTTCTAGTTTAATTACAACTCTGCAAATTTTCTAAGTCCTCTCACCGTGCCTCTTCCCTGGAATCTATCCCGGATGGGGCATATGTGCGGACTTCCTTGTGGCAATTCTGTTTCAGACTCTTCTTGTAGTTTGTCCATAAAGACTCATTTATAGACGTGCAGGCATAAATTTGTACTGATGTGTTTTCGGAATTATATATCTTTGATTAATTGCGTTGCTTAAATATCTTCCAGCTTCTCTAATTCTACTTTCTCAAAGATATGCTCTCTTTTTCCTACTCTACTTTCAGAAAGTAGTTTATGGAAATGAGTTAAAACTTGAACTTTAACAATTTTTTTATAGTCCAGGCAAAGAATAAAAGAATATTAGTGCATTAAAATGTACTGGTTGCAGAAATAGTAATGATTATAAAAACAAATATCTATTAATCAAAATATTAAATTATGAAATAGCAAATTATTTTAAAGCTAAACATTATATATATTTTAAAATACGTAATATAAATATGGCCCAACAGCATTCATAGATTTCATATTTTAAAGATGAGATTAATTTCTATTTGTTTTTCATCTTCATAAATGTCAAAGTGTAATGTATTATGAACAATGCAAGGGATAGAATTTTTGAAATTTCCTAGGGCATTCGTATTTTATCAGAGCTGTCTGTCTTCCCTCAAAAAATTTTGGTATTTATGGAGTAACATTATAAAGTGAAGTGTATTCAGGTCTAGTTGAACTGTTACCTGGGCTTAGGAAGGCAGCGAGAAGATTTGAAGGCTCTACTGCCGTCTCCCTAACATTTTTTCACGTTGTGTTTATGAACATGACTACGTGACTGCTTATTTATTCAACAGATACTCGTGGGGTGTCTGCCCTATGCCAGAAATCATTCTAAGGCCTGGAGAAAGTGTAGTTGGAAATTATTCCTGCCCATACGGAGTGTATAGTCTGGTAGGGGCGATATGCCATAGAAAGCAAAGAGTAAAAGCATTTGCCATGTTAGAACAGCAATATGTGTTAAGGAAAAGAAAGAAAACAGAGTTGGTCTTTTAAATAGGGGCACAAGAAAAGGCTTCCATAAAATTGGAAGTAAAAACTGGAAGGCAAAAGAAGGCCGCCCAAGTGATTATGTGTGGAGGGGATCTTCGAGGCTGAGGGAACAGGAAATGGAAACACCCTCTGGAGGAGCATGTTTAGTTTGTGGAAAAGCAGAAGGAGGCCACTGTGACAGGAATGGGCTGATTTAGCCAATAAAGGCTTTCGTCTGCCTCCTCTGCCCGTATGAGGACCGGCTTCCTGTGGGGCCACCGTCTTAAAGAAGCTTTCCTGCCTTCTCTGGTGGCTCCTTGTCCAGGCCAGCCAAAAAGAAGGCAAATTTATATTTAGACCAGCGCTGACTATCTTTCCATCTCTAAGAGGAATATTGTTTCTGACATGAATTAGAATGGACTTGGCTTTGATTGAAAAAATACTTTTTTGATGAGATAAGCTCTCATGTCTCAGTTAGATTAATGAAAATATTATATGAAATGTAAAAAACTAAGCAGAAAACACCTTTATGATTGCATTTTGCCAACGCCAGTTTATCAGCGTTTAGTGAGACCCCGTGGTGCACAGCAGTCGCGCCGGATTCCTTTCCCAGCTCCAAGACTCCTTCCCAGAGAGCTCCGATGTGCTGGAGCAGCCCTGTCCCGTGGGTGCTCCCTGCGCTTCCAGGGTCTTCCTTAACTCGCTTGCAGTCTTTGTTTCCTCAACACAGACCTTTTGTATGCGGCTGTGAGTTAGATAGATGTTATATATTATTCTCAGTTGTTTTTGGAGGAACAGCGGGAAGATTTCCAGAGTTTGTCCTTCAATGCCCGCGTGAGCTTCCGTTGAGTTTTATTTTGAAGCGGGTGCTATGGGGCAACTGCAACAATGGGGAAACTGATGATACCTCTCACGTGGTATTTTAAAGGCAAAGTTCTTTATCTCTAGAAGTAGTTTATAGTTATACAGCTAAGCTTTCTCCCACTTCCGGTGGGAGGGACCAGATGTCTGTAAATGTTCTTTTCCCGACTAAGCTAAACACTCTTGACCTTTGACCTTTTTAAAAATATGAATTATACTTCCGCCTTTTGCTTTGGGCCATCTTTGTCTAAATCAGTTTTTAACTGATCGACATGTACATGGATTAGTTCTGTCTCATTACTCACAGTCTTTACATTTAAAACATTTAACATTCATTATTATTCACAAATGTAGCATATATTTATCACCTTGTATAACACGGTGTTTTGAAATATTTATATACAGATGCATTCTCTTTTAAAAGAAAGTTTTATTTCTCATATTGGATGGTAGAAATTGGAGCACTGTGCAAGGAAAGATTCTGATGTTGGGTCCAGGAGGCATATAAAGTGTCAAGGTTAATTAGCTGTGAGAGAGTGTAAGAAGACAGTGGCTGAAGAAGGACCCTGCCCCTTCTAATGTTGATCTTCTTAGATGGGGCAACTTCATCCTTCTGACTTACCTCTCAAATCCCTCTTTTTAGTCCTGTGTACAGCAACATGAGAGTAAAGTTTGTACAGTTTAGGTCCTGGGGCTACCATATCTAAGCAAGTGTTAGATGCTTGGGGGGAATTAGCTACCCATTCTGTACGCAGAAGAAAGCAAAGATTTGTGGCATTTACAGCATTTTCGCACTTTAAATATTTATGTTCCTTCCAATTCAAGTTGAAAGTTCAATCTTCTTTATAGTAGATATTAAGAGATGGGAGTTCTGAGCAGTTCTGAGCTGGTCCATGAAGGAAGGTTCCATCCTCACATTTGACATGAGTGCTATTATTATAGGATTTGGGAAAAGACACTTTTCATATTTCACCTTCCACCTTCCTGTCACGTGAGGATGCAGCAACAAGGTACTTTGTTGGAAATAGAGTGAGTTCTTACTGGTCACCAAATCTAATAATGGCTTAAGCTTGAACTTTGCAGCTTCCAGGAACTATCAGAAACAGCTCACGCTTTTGTGGGTATGTGAGGACCAGAAATACTAGATTAAAAAGTGTCCAAATTTGTCTGAGTTCAGCAAAATTCCTTTTTTTCCCCAAATGTGAAGAATTTATTCTTTCCAAACAATATCTGAATTCACACATGGAAAATTGGTGTGTCTGTAAATTCATCTTATATTATAATTTTGTATTTCACACAATTATATTTTGGATTTGGATTTTATACATTACTTGGTCTAAGATACTTTATTATAACAACCTAATTGAACTTATATGGATTTTAATAAGAGAAAAAAGTGAGTAGCTGCTATCACTGGATTATCTATTTCAGACCTCTTGCTAATGGATTGACTATCGACGGTTGTTTTTGGTAGCCAGGTTGGAAATCTAAGACAGTTACGTTGAAGATTTCTGAAACGTAGTGGCACTTATTTCTCAGTTTCTGGAATGGATATTACTAAGGGATGAAACATTCCTGCCAGTTACTGCTCACAAGGTACATTAAGCACAAATTCATCAATGTAATCGATACTGTGATATTCAGTGAAATGTCAGCATAATCATGATCCCTATGGACTAGATTATGTCAAACAGTGGAGGAATTAGCCCAGCCATAAGGCTGGGAAGGTATGTTGCTATCCTTGCTTGATTAGTACAGACTACTCATAGTGAAAAAAGTTGCTGTTTCTATTCTCTCCATAAAGTATTTGCCAGATGAACAGGTATGTACCAGGATCCCATTAAAGATATAATATTTGGAGCAACTGCTGTATTTGAAATTGTCACTTGGATATCTCTACGATGGAACATGATTTATATGGTTATACACTGGCTGAAAAGAGAACTAAATTGGACACATTTTTTTGGAAGTCTTAAAGAAATATTTCAGAATATGATCGGCATATATTGACTGAAACTTCTGCAAAGGAATCAAGAACTCTGAGTCTATGAATATGCTTATAGATGAACTAGATAAAAAGATGTGCTTATAGTTATGCTTCTGCTTATTATATTTTTCTAGTTAAAATACTATATATATACAATTATTTAGTAGGCTGCTTTACTGAAACATTTTGCATAGTTATCAGCTAGCTGCTATGATGCTATTTTCAGATCAAATATGATTCCTCATAATGGAATTTATATTTACCTTATTTTCATGGTTAAATGCTACTATTTGAACACTAACCTTGTAGACTCCACCATCCACTTGGCACCAGGAGACTCATTTCACTGGTCCTATTTATTACTATGACCTCTAGTTTAGAAAAGACAGTCACCTAGACAAGTCTCTTCCAGAGGTAAATGCCCCACTCATTAAAGTATAGCTTACTGCTTTAGTGAAAGGAGTATATTCTGCATGGTCTCAAGGGGCACAGTGGGGGTGGGTAGTCGGGTTCTCTCTGACATTCTTTTCTTCCCTAGCTTTTGATCTTTTGTTCCATTTTATGCCAATGAAGTTCTGGCATCTCATCATGGTGAACTTGGTCACCTTCGGTCCATATTTCATATCATCAATCTATTGAAATCTTTCACAGTTGTTTCATTCTCTGGTAACTTAAACCATTGTAACAAATTTGATTTGATCTAACATTTTCTTTAACCCTTGTGGGCCAATGTTTATATTGAAAGTGTTGCTGTTTTTAAGATCATGAGCTCTTTTCTCTAAGACATTACTGAGCAATTGCTTCCTTGGGGCACCTTGAGATCTGAGCCTGGTTATAGACTTTGGAGCAGTCAGAGGTGGTGGAAAGAATGGGAATCCTTTTTAGAGGCAATAATCTTACATTAGATTACCAGTATGTATTTAGGAGAAGGATAGTTTCCTAAAAATGTTTGGGATTGAATGTCAGAAGATGAGGATCAGAGATATGAGATTTAAAAGCATCCAGATTCGTCTGAGTTAAACAAAATTCTTTTTTTTCCCAAGTGTCAGGTATTCACTCTTCAAAACATTTTGTGAAATCACACACAGAAAGTTGGTCTATCTGTAAATTCATCTTATAATTCTGCAAATCACACAATTGTCCTTTGGTATTGATTCTTAGTCATCTCTGTCTTGTGATATCAAGGAATCAGAGGTTCTTTTCTGACCACCAAAGATAATTTCTGATCCTTTGTGACTTGACCTATGAAGAAAACTAATATCTAGTTCTTGTAGTTGTATTTATTACTGTAACTGTCAAGTTCTTCAACTACTTTGTCACTCAGACTTGCCTCTGATAGGTAATTCATCCCAAGAAGCCACAGATAATTATTGAAGTCATCAGGATACTGTTGCTTGCTACAGATTACTAGTGTCCCCTTTGTTTCTGACAGGGAAATAGATTATAGCTGTGTTCAAATTAAAAAGGTAAGTGACTCAATTACAGAATTCTATCTTTGAGGATCAGTTGCCAGTACCTTTCATGATACCAAGTGCTCTATCAATCAAGATCTGGCAACAAAACATGATAGATTCATATTTCAGAGAACATTAATAGGAGGAATTGGTTATACTGCTGTGGTATACCTCGGTTACTTCAAAGGGCAATGTCTTAGAACAACCAACAAATATTATCTCATAGTTTCTGTGGTTTAATGAATCCAGGAGTTACTTAGACTCTCTCACAGGGTTGTAATCCAGTATTTGGATGAGACTGGAATGTTCTGAAGCCTTGGCTGGAGATGGAGGATTGGCTCCTAAGATGGTCCACTCACATGCCTGTTGGCAGGAAGCCACGTTTCTAGCTAGCATTAGCAAAAGCCCTCGGTTCCTCATCATGTGGGCTTTTCTGGAGAGCTGTTAGAGGGTCCTCATGACCTAGAAGTCGGCTTCCCCCAGCGAGTGATCCAAGACAGAGTGAGCAGAAAGAGGCTATGATGCCTTTCATGAATTAATTATCAGTATATACAGTCATTTCCTTTGTGCGCTAGTCTTCAGAAGCAAGTTCCGAAGTTCAGCTTGTACTCAGAGACAAATTAGAGTTCACCTTTGGGAGGAAAGGAGTTTGAGGAGTTTGCCTGTATCAGAATCATCACACAGTAGTAGTGGAGTGCTATAAAGGCAAAAAGAGGATGGAAAGGTAAGGGCAACACCCAGTACCTGTGCGGAGCCGCTACAGTTGGGGATGGAGGAACACAGGGGCGGTGTTTTATCTGGAAGCCCAAAGGACTGATCTTGAACCTGGGCTTTGACTTTGGAGTGATGCTAATCACTTGGCTGTCGGTGAGCCTTTAAACAAGCTGCCATTTGGCTAGTGTGCAGGCCTCTGAAGGACAGATGATGTCACGCTTTGCTCCGTGGAAATGGTGTGATGTTGCTCATCCTCTGTCACTGAAAGAGCACAGCCAGCTGACGATTGTGTATCTGAGCAACGTATCATGACTGGTACTGTAACTATTTCATGCTACTGGAGAGAAATTTACAGGAGCTGTAAATAGAAAAGAAGTTTTTCCTTCCCTTCTCTCACCTTTCAATTTCACACCAGTCCCTTTCACTGGCAGAAACTAACAGGAATCCATCTGGCCAGGGAATAATGAAAATGCAGTGAAAAATATGAGAGTATGGATGGGTTGATTTGGTTCTGAGTGACAATAGGAAACCAACCTTATTCGGTTTTATGTGTATTTATTTTCCTTGCAGATATGTCTTCACAAATCACTCCTCTTACTTGTTCACATTGGGCTGCAAAGGATATCACACCAAGTTCACTTCCCCATGGTTGGTGTGGAATAGATATTGTAGTATTTTTAAAGTACTCAAGACATACGGATTCATGACGGATAGATTTTAATGAAATGGGAGTGTGAAATATTAGTTCATTTGAGCTCATGATCTGTTTTTTTTTTTCTCAATGGCCAATTGGCATTGTGGGAAATGAATGTGTATGTATGTCAGTAGGTAGAACTCTACCACTAGGTTACTGATTAGGATTCACTCTTGCATTTTTCCCTGTCCCTTGGTTTCTTGGCAAATCTAGTAAATATGTCCAGTTTGTAATTATTCTCTAAGGTTTGCTCTAGGCTGGAACTGAGCCAGGTATCTTCCTGCATGTTTGTGGCTTTGGAGGCTATGAGTTGGTAAGTGCAAAAGCATATTGTCATATATGTCTTGCAGAACCTCCTCTTCTTCAGATATCCTTTGAACAAACAGCTCCAAATGACAAATTATTTGCACCACCTCTGACAGCTACCCATTTGATCTCAGCTGCTTTGTATATCCTGAATGCATGTTACTCCCTACCTAAACTCCTGGAGATGCCTGCAGAAATCCAACGATGCTCTGGGGTTTGGAATTCTCTCTCTCTCTCTCTCTCTCTCTCTCTCTCTCTCTCTCTCTCTCTCTCGCTCTCTTTCCCTCCTCCTCTAGGGCTTGAGCCCAGGGCTTTCAATTGAATTATATCCCTAGCCCCTTTATATGTTTTATTTTGAGGCAAGATCTCACTAACTCACTAGACATGCCTTTAAACTTGTGGTGCTCTGTCTCAATTTCCCAGAGTGTGTGAGGGCCTAGTTTCATTGTTTCTCTTTACATCCTCACCAGATATGCCTTTAAAATATTCAATTTAAAATAAGTCTAGTATACACAATCAAGGACTGAACGGAAAAATGAGTATCTGAAAGTAGCAATTGGGTAATATTTCCCAATTCCTCTTCTGGTTAATGAGCAGCTTTCAGCTGTTCTGTCTTCCCATTTCCTGATCCGATTATGAGGAAGGATGACCTTGCCTTTGCTTCTGTCTTACTGTTTCCTTTAGGGTCCTTTGGCTGTCTTCTTAGGTATCACTTTGCATCCTAACCCCGAGGCTGCCTTTGTGATTGGGCAACTTGAAGTAATATGCGACCCTGGTGAGCATCTGATTATTGCGGTGATCTCATCAGGCCCCGTCTACTTACTGGCCTGCCTTCCGTTACCTGATAGGTACATCACATTTAAAGTGCGCCCAGCAGAGCTCCCAGTCATCTCCGCCCAACCTGCCTCTCTCTTTAGTCTTCCCATTTCATTTGATGAAAACAACATCTTTCTGATTGCTCAGGCCATAAAACTATAGTTATTCTTGTTTTTAATTAACTGTTATTCCTCATAATTAATCTGTTAGCAAATCCTGATGGCTCTATGTTTTAAATATATCCACCAACCCCCACAGTGGCCACCTGTATCAGTACCATCTCTTACCCTGATTAATATAGTTCTGTCTGTCTGTGTTCTTTCCTTCTGTAGTTCTTTCGTATAATAACAGAAGGTCCTTTTAATAATGTGGCAGAAGTTGTGATTCTTCAGCTCAAAACCTTCTATTTGCTTCCCCTGTCATCCACAGTAAGGCCTCGTCTTTCCGAAGACCACAAGGGCTGTGTGATGGTGTGACCCTCATTATTCCTCTGAACCTTATTTCTCATTCTTTTTCCCTTTTCTCACTCTGTCCCCACCACAATATCCTGTTTGTTTATCTTTCTTAAAGAGATTAGACACACTCAATCTTTGTCCTTGCCTCACTCTGCCTAGGGTGCCTCTCATGCCCAGATATTTTAACAATTTATGCCCTTAGGTGTGTCAAGTCTTATCTCAGGTGGCTCCCCTCTGTGAGTAATTTTCTGGTCACTGATCATAATATTGCGGTCACTTCAGCTTCTTCCTCACACGTCCTATTTGACTTTCTTGTAGTTTTTACTCACGGAATAAATAGGCATTTGACACAGAGGTAACCAATGAAAATATTCTTACATGTCCTTGATTGTTGCTTCCTCTCTAATACCATATACCCTAAACTGTATTGGCTTTTCATCTGTTTAGCTAATTCAGTTCTTTTGTTTCAAGCACCTAGAGGAATGTTTGGTGTACTCTAGATCTTCTCTAGGTACAAGTTGAATGAGTGGATGTATTAAACATGCATTCAGTGATTTTTGTAAGGTAGGAGTTGGACTAGATGATCTCTATAGAAGTCCCTTCTCAGTTCTACATTTGATAATAAAGTTTAAGATGTGGCTTTTTCTGGACTGCAGTCGTAAGCTCCCTATGAGATATCTGGTAATGAATCAGTACTGAATTTTCACAACTGAAACCAGTCATAAACAAATATTTTGTCATTATTAATTATGTATGCAGGCCAGATACCAACTCTGAATCTATCTAGGAGTAATTGCATTTTAAAGGGATTCTTTTAAAGATTGAGAAAGCAAAGATTCTCATGGCCTAATAGAAATCTCATCATTCCAGGATGGCAATAGCAGGAATCATTCGATAGATATCTTACCTCTAGAAAATATGTCTATTCTGTATTTTATAAGCTTAACTGTGAACTTTATGTAGATCTCAGAGGTTTAGACATAATATAAGAAGATCTTACCTGTAGTGTTTTCTCCTTGGACTAGCAGAATATTTCCCTGCTTTGGTTTGTGTTGTTCATCAGCTGAGGGGAAGATGAATGCAGTTTTTAGTTTTGAGTCTTTAATGTATTTCAGAAGGTTGACAATGAGAAGGAAGCCCCCAAGAGCTTTTCAGTAGCAAAATGATTAGCAGAAAGGCTATCTGTGTCTCTGTCAGCATTTGATAATAGTTTAATGCATACTGCCTTAGTCTACCATGAACATTGCTACAGTAGGGGAAAAAGACTACATGAATAAGAAGAACACAAAAAATAGTGAGCACATCTCCAGTTCACCAACAAAGAATGAGAAAAATCCCTTATTCAACAAATATCTATCAGTACTTTCTGTTTGTAAGATTTGTGATGCATGCCGTTCCTTTTCCTAGAGTGAGTTATGCGATTCATTAATACATCTGCTTAACCTATCTGAGTGCCAGATTGGTGCCAGGTATCAAGTTAATTTCTGGGTACCTGAAATCAGCTCTTTTAGTCCTTGTCTTTGGGATCTTCTTCCCAGAAAAGAGAAACATGTTTTAGGTATTTGGAGAGAATAAAAGAAGAGGGCACAAAGGAAGGATGGCTAATTCTATCTCAGGGGTGTGGTAAGATAAATTAAGAGTTTCCAGAAAAAGAAGTGTGGGGAATGGAACTTGGCTAATGAGTAGTTATTTGTTAGGGTAGAAGGTTAGGAATGGAAGACGAAGAATTCCGGTAAGAGCACAGGCAGAGAGTTACGAAGGCACAGAGTCCAAGTTGTAAGAATTTTAAGGTCAAGGCAACTACTAGGCAGATGATTTAGAGTCTTCTATTTTACTTTAAGAATTTTGCTCTTTCTTTTGTAAACTGTAAAAAGCCTTTGAAGAATTTTAGGGAGAGTTACGTGATTTCTTTTGGCTTTGAAAGATCACTGTCACTTTCATAGCACTTGGGGAATGAATTGAAGATAGATTAGAGTGAGAGAGACAGTTAGGTGGCTACTTCCAAGTTTAGATAAAAGGTGATTCAGGCTGAACTCTGGCAACCAAAGGGGGAAGGTGAGAAGAGAATCAGTGTAAGAAGTGGCAGGGAAATGGAGTTCACTGGGTTGAGTCAATGGGTCTGGGAGACAGAGGGTAGTGAGATGAAGGGAAGGACGAAGAGGGAAGGGATTTTAGCTTTCTGGCTTGAATAAAGCAGTAGGTGGTGGTGTGATCTACAGTGTCATGAAAACACAGGAGGAGAGCAGATTTGCAGCCTTGGAAGCCAGCTTGCTTTAGGAGCTGGCTGTGTGGTCCGGCTAGAGGTCCTTGTATGTACTACTCACTAACAGGAGATGTGAGTCTCTAACCTGAGGGTGGTAAGCTCACTCAGAAGGTGTTTGTCGGTGAGAACTGTTTGGAGATCACTATCATGAGCTAAGGAAGAGTTTGTTGAAATACCTTCTTTTAAAGGACTTCCTAAACTTGTAAGCAAGAAATTAGCATCTGAAGTAGATATAATTTTTTCAGTTAGTGCGTTTGAATCAAGACCCTTCCTCCCCAAATAATAGTTCAAGAAAGGGAAATGATGTAAAATTACTTAAGATGCTTCTAGCAAGCCAAGAAGGAAGATCCCCTAAACTGAGGTGAGTGTCAGAACGTGCTTTGGAGCCGTGGAGGCCCTGAGCAGAGATGGCCAAGTCTTCACCATCCTTGATCGCTCCCTCTTTTCACTGGCTGAGGTTTAAAATTGAAGCACTAGAATTTTATTCCTTGAACACTGCACTTATTACAGGTAAAATCATATCCAGCTACTATGTGGAAAGGCTTAATATTTTGCTCATTATATATATTTTAAGAATAACAAAATTTCTATTACTTTCCTCCAAATAGTTGCTTCTCTATCTGTGTCTCCATTACACAATTAGAACACATAATATACATAAGACACTATTTAGAGCTAGTCTGAAACTGTTAATGTTATTCTTTCCATGAAATTCTCTGATTGCTTTGCTAAGCTTATAGATTCATCTTATTCATCTCTGCATCCAGTATTGAACATAGTCAACGTTCAGTTAAATTTTAAGTGCGTAATCACTTTTTGTAATGGCATCTGTTTGGCCCGCCATATGCCAAAGCATTTTGTTTTGTGCTGTAGCACATACATCTCCTTGAGAAGTAATTCATTTATCATCCCTATTTAATGCAGGAGGAATGTGAGCTGAGGGGGTTGAATGGTTTGAGCCTGGTTACACAGCCTGGTTCTTCTCAAATAATCCCGACCCTTCTCTCTTTCTATCGCAAATCCTCTCCAAGAAAGAAATCTCAAAGGGGGGGAGAACGAAAGCACCAACTTCTACTGAAAGGCGTGGAGTAAATGAGATTTTGTCTCTGAACATGGAAGCTGGGAATAGAGGTGGAAAACTACATCCACTGTCAATTTTGTCTAGAAGTAGCCTTGAAAGCTAACATTTTATAAAGACACCACTGAGCTCAGATTTCCACGGAGGGCAGGTCAGCAATAATCTTGGCATTATGTGCTCTCAGGCCTGTGACCACAACATAAACGCTGGTGAAAGAAATCTTACTGTGTGCTTGTGCACTCCCTTTGAAAATGCAGGTGTGCTCGGGGAGCCAGGGGCGCACGGAGTTTGTGCTACAGGGCAGATGTTAAATATTCATCCTGAGAAAAGATCATTGGGGTTTATGATAGTATTGACTATGCTCCTGCTGTACATTCTTGGTTCATGAAAAGGTTTCTGTGGCTGTAAACTCCAAATTTTTAAAAATTCTGTTTTAAAGGGAAATGAATGTTATCTATAATGGCATAATTCAGCAGACTTTTCTTAATGAGCAAGTGAATTGAATTCTTAGAAAGTAAGGATTGTAACAGTTAAATGAGTCAGACAGGAACGTGCCCTCTATCATTTTAGGTATAAGAGCTCCTTTCCTTGGATTTTATGGGGTCAGACGTTAAAGTGGGGTCAAAAATAAAGAGAAGGAGGAAAGAATGTTGCAGAGCAAGACTTCTGATATCTATTAACTATGCAAACTCCAGGTTAACGCCCCCTCATTGATTGGATGCCTGAGGGTTATCCCCTCCTGGCTCCAGAGTATGCTGGCGTAGGGCAGGGAGGCCTTAAAGATGGCTAGGAGTACAAATGGCCGTGCCCTCTTCCCTTCTTCTCCTCCTACGTCCAAGGAGATGGAATTTGCCACTGTGCCTCCTGTGTTTACAATCCTGGGCATCTCTGGCTGGGAGTCTGATTTCTCCATTTCTATGTAGAACGATGTATGGTGTAATTCTTCCATCCAGGGGTTCAGCTCTGTCGGGAAGGGTAGACATTTTGAACGTTCTTTGGGAAAGAAGCGCCTGTGGGTGCAGAAGTCACCTTATAAAAGAAGGCATAGAACAGTGTCACCTCATTTTTTTTCTGCCGCTCTTGATTCACCTCCCCGAGGAGAGTTTCCAAGCACACACCTTTGCTCTGTTCTCTCTTTGGTTGCTTTCCCCTTTGTCACTCATCAACAAGAAATAACAACAGAACCTGGGCATTTGGCCAAGTGACCTTTCTACCTGTCTTTTCTTTAGTGCCGCCATGCCACGCTGACAGAATGGAAAATCTTTGAAGGCAGGTTTCACACTTACCCATAATTTCATATTCAAGACAAAGTATCTTTCTGGATGTTTATTAGATTTTATATACAAAGCATTGCAAAACTTTGATGGGATAATTCAAGAAATACTTTATCCTTTCATTGTGTTTTACTATTATTATTTTTTTCTTTTTCGTGGCTGGTACAAATAGAAAAAGGGAGGGTAGTCATTTAGATGGGGAAAGACATTTCTCTAAATGTCAATACTTATGAAACGCCATTTTAAACCTTTATAAATGATTATCTTCCTCGGTACTGATGAGGCAGTTTCACATTGTTGCTCAATTTATTTACTCAGGAGACCAATTTATTTCACTACCTCTGTACTAACTGTTTGCATTGACATCTAGGTCTGCTTTGAGCAAGCAACTGTGACAAGTTGTTTATTGAACTGTAAACAGGTATTGTCTGAATCTAAACAATGGCCTTATCTAATTAGGAGACCCTGGGCATCATCTTAGCCCCATGTGGCTCTTCTAACCCAGGCTAGCAGCTCCGGCAGATTTCCCATGCCTTTTAAAATCGGCTTGGCTGGCAGTGAAACCCTTCATCATAAAGTGAAGAATGATCCAAATTTTATCCTGAAATTGTACATACTGATGTTTTGTGCAAAAAAACAAAACAAAACAAAACAAAAAAACCAAAACAGAACTGCTACAATAAAGCAAGCAAGGGAGCCCCAATTTAGAATGCTTGAATAAGAAATGAAAAATATGAATGAGATATAAAAACAAAGGAGGAATGAATAAAGATGAGCCAGGTCTGTCGCTGAGGCTGTAAAAATGCTTTGTATAAATTAGAAAATATTTTCCTACCAAAAGTGCACTGAATGCCATGATGGTGAGAGGAGTTTTCAGGCCAAAATCTGAGACCTATTAGAGAAAGCATCATGGGTGAGCTGGGGAGGGATCGTGGCCTCGGACTTCGCTCTGGACATACATGAAATAGAACATGGGCCACAGCGCTTGGGGACCGTCCTCTTCCCGCCACTGCTTTGTGTCTACAGAAGCTAACTGAGCCCGGCAGCCAGTGTCTTTTGTTTTTGTCTGCCAGCACTTTCTGATAAGGCTTTGCCCAATACTGGAGGGAGGAACTCTTCACCAAGCGTCACTTTCAGTAGCTATTATCATTTCATTCTCCTCTCGGAAGGAAAGAATTAATTGCAATTTTGAAAAAAATAATGTCGCTGTAGTGAAGTTTTCAAACGTGATGCCCAACATAGATCTCTTTCTATAAGAGAAAACAAAACAAAACAAAATTGGTTCAGGGCTGCTGCACTGGAGTACATTGAACCGAAGAAGGCTGTATAAAAGTGCGCAGGGCAGCATATTTTTTTAGTCACTCTGTGGACAGTGTCTATTTCTTCATAAAGCCGTATTTCCACATCCTTTTGTCTCTCCTCAGGCGTCATGAGTTGCTTTCTTAGTTGCTTCCTTAATGATTTGTGTAATTGGTTTCACTCACTGAGGCCCAATTGGTGGGTTCATTGTGAGAGCCTCATGAAATATGAATCTATTTAAAAATTAATGATAAATCAATATTAATTCAATAAAATATTTTAATCTGAGGCATGAATATTTTATACCTTCGCACAGACATGCAGATTTCAAAAGGCATTTTCATGTTTCTGACAGCCTGTCCAGTTTTGCCAGGACGACATCGAAATTATTCCTCCTTGGGAGGCGCGGAGGCTTCGGGCTCTCTCAGCTAGAGCGGCCAGGTCAATGGTTATGTTTATTCAGGCTGCTCAGGGAATGCAGATGAGACGCCTGCTGCAGAGGGACACGGGGAAGTTTACCTTGCTTAATCGAGTTGATAGTTTCTCCTGTCTCTGCTTGGAATATGCTTCAAGGGAGTGGCACACATCCTTACGGGTTAATCCTTGTTCACACCAGGGTTGACTCATATCAAACCTGGCATGCTGAGGCACTGGAGGCTTGCCTGACAAGGGGCTCTAAAGAGATGGACGGCCGCCGACTTTGTCGAAATGAGCCAGTTGCACCTGGCTGATAAAACCAGAGATTTACCGGAGCAGACAGGCCTGAGCTTAGACAGGCTTCTTTCTCTGTTGAAACCCCTCTGTCACTTGAATCAGTCATCTCTCCTGTCAGGCGTCATCAGCTGAAACAATGGAGTGGTGTCTGAGTTTAGCTGAAAGGAGGGCAATGTGGGACGACAGAGGGAGCAGAGCAGAGCGGGGCCACTCCTGTTTGCTCTGCCACCTGAGTTCCGCGGGGGAGGTTGCTATTCCCGGCGGGGAATAGAACAGGAAGGCTTTAGAGCTATGGTAATGATGGTGAATTAGGAGGGAAACATGTTTTCAGTACTGATTCAACACACGAAGTGCTAGTAGTGGCTAAAACATACTTTTCCTCCTGCTGGGGTTCCCATATAGGACTGTCTGTAGTGTGCCCGTCCCACCTGATGCCTAAGCTACACTGGTGAACAGAAATAAACTCCCAAAGAAAGAAAATGTAAGCTGAGCACATTAAACGTTTGTGGGCTATGGTTTCTTCTTAAGGGACCAATGGCAAGTGAGGCGCTTGAATTACTGAGTGTTTTCTGTGCAGGGCTCAAGCCCTGGAGAGCGAGTCTACATAGGTTAGAAGAGCCCCCAAACTAGGAATCTGGTATTAGGAACACAGTGCAGGATTCAGTAAGATGCCAGACAGAGAATTGAGTCCTTCACGTCTCTCTGCGTCCCCAGAGCCCGTCACAGGGCTTTGTGTGTCGTAGGCTCTCAGTATATATTTTGTTGAAGGAATGAATATGTATAGATTCCTTTTTGACATTTATTTAATTTGCAGTGTTCTCTGGATACAAAGTAGGAACATTTCAAAGCTGTGCCTTACAAAGATATATATGCTGAACTTTAAGTAATTTATTGTTGCGTTTTCCTTTTAGAAAAGAAGGTTGCACTTTCATAAAAATATACTGCAGTTATATATTGAAGCGAAGGGATTGTCACTGCGTGAGTTGGTTCCCTCGGTAGGCCCTTTCCTCCATGTGTGGGCACTCGCTGGCAGGGAATGTTCCTTCTGAGGTGTCCCTTGCCACCTCTATTTCTCTTTCTTTTGTTTCCTCTCATTTGATAGGTTGGTTTATTTTTGAATGCACCTGAGTGAATTCCCTGGTCATCTTTTACAAACTTATTGAGTGGGACACATGGATTTGTAGGCACAGAAGGAGCCCAAATCTGCTGCTAAATAAGAAAATGTCCTTGGTGGTTTCACCAACTGTCCTGCTCTGACCAAGAATTGCCCTGTATTTAGCACTGAAAATCCCACATGCTGAGAAATCCCTTATTCCCCAGCAAGTACAGACAGTTGATTATTGTAATCTTGACAGTCAAGATGTTAGGTGTTTGACCCTTAACGTTGTGGATTTCAGATGAATATTGAATTTCTGGAAGATAAGTGAATTAAATAGCTCAGGAAGACATAGGTTTACTGATTTCTGCAAATAATAATATAAAATGACAGTCACATGGTTTAGAAATTGCTCACCTGGGTTTTATACATTTTTACATATACATGCATATGTATATTTTAATTGGCACATGAATTATACATATTAGTAGGACTCATTGTGATAGTTCCATATATGTATACAGCATGCATTGATGTATCCCACCACTGTCCTCGCGTTCTTATTCCCCTTGCTGTAGTCCAGCTTTCTTCCCAATCTCCAGAAATCACTGTTTTAATTACAAGTTGGCTTTTTTGTTTGTTTGTTCTCACATATGAGAGAGAAAATGTGGAACTTACCTTTCTTGGTCTTTCATATTTTGCTTAATATGATGTCTTACACTTTCATCCATTTTGGTAAAAACGATTGAATTTTTTTTTTCTTTATGGCTGAGCCATACTCCATTGTGAGCTTCCATGCCGTTTCCCATTGTGGCCGTTCAGATGCACAAACCACATTAAGAATCAGTTTGCAAGAGGGTCCAGTTTAGGAAGCGCAGCTCAGCAGCAGTGTGCGGTGGGTGGTTCTCTTTCATGAAAGGGCAGAATGGCTCTTCACTAGCACTAGAGTTCAAACCCAAAGTCCTTGCTTTTAAACACTCACCTGAGAGCCACTGTGTGATTAGGAGTGATGAAAATGACCAGTTGTGCTGTTTGCTTTGAGGAATTTATTGATTTGTGTTTTAACACATGGGCAAGACACCTCCTTAATGGGCAAGAAGCTGGCTACATTCAGCCTTACATTTTCCTTAAGGCACTGCGGATCTTGTGGCATGAGACAATCTCTTTGCTTTTGAGGGGACAGATTAGCCCTTTTGGTGTGGATACTGACATTCAGGAGCCTCACAATTTCAAAGCTTTTCATCTTCTTCCACTTACTCTCACCTTTGAAATTTGCGCTGACTGCCTCTCATGGACAGGAGATGTGGGGAAGCCTCAGGCATTTCCATGGAGATAAATATCAAGTCTTCCCTATTCTTGTGTGTTGTCTAGTTATTTTTTCATTGCTGTGATGAAACAGCCAACATTGCAATTTAAGGCAGGAAAGATGTACTTAGCTCACGGTTTCAGAAGGCCTCACACGGTCCATTCATAGGGCAGCTCACCACCATGAAAGCATGCTCACCCTAGTGCAAACAAAAACCAAGTCAAGCCCAAGCCAAGTGAATCTGCAGACTCAGGGGAAGGCTAGAGCTTTCCCAGGAAAAAGCTGTAACAGTGTTTCTTCTTCCTTCCTGTAATTACTTCAAGCTGTGGGGGCTGGGTGTGTGTGGGGGGGCTTACATCCTGTTCCACAAGTCAAGCACAGTCACACCTGAAAGCTTCTCCCTGGACATTTCCCCTTTCTCAAGGCCACCAAAGCTGCTCCCATGGCAGCCCATTTCATTGCTCAGCGTTGATGATATTTAAGAACACGTTTGTTTGTGGGCTGAGCTAAATTCTTATCTTTAGTAACTACCATTTACAGAACCATCATGATATGCCATACATTTTCACTTAGTATGACACTTTTAACCAAAAATAACAAGAACTTAAAAACTAGATCATGTTACTTCTTAGTTAAGAAACAAAAATAAATAAATAAATAAATAAATAAAATAAAGCTTAGAAAGTTTAATTTACCTGCCTGAACTCACAGCAATTAATCTTTCTGGTTTTCCTCAATATGCCATACTAGTTTCAACTTCTAGAGGAATTATAGTCTTGAAAATCTATTTACTATTAAATAGATTATCATCTTCTTAAAAGTGTCATACTTTGAGATGTTTATACATGTCCTGTCTTCAAATATCTGGAATAGGTGCTGTTAGGCAACAGAACAATGAATTATCTGTTCCTCTGAGTAAATCCAGGGTTTTTAGAAGAAATTGACAAGGGCTAGGGTATTAAATGTATAGGAAAAAAATACATGTGATGATCAGTCTTGAAAGACTGAGTTGTAATCTAGCTGGGATAGAGGGAATATCTATACAATGTATAGAGATACCCATTATTTACTAGACTGTGTTAATGGTTAGGAAATTCTGACCTCAACCTTGTTTAATAAAACACGCTGTAATTAAAGAAACACTTTCAAGTAATTTTCATGGTAGATATATGAAATTGGGGACTCAGCAGACAATCACAGGTAAGAATCTAATTCCCAGAGTGGTGTTTTTTTCCAAATGAAAGAATAGTGACGTGATAGGAAATCAGAAAATGGAAGAAAAGAAGATCTGGATGTCTTCTTTCTTCTAATTTGTCTTTATGGCCTTCTGACTTTTTCAGATCCGGCCCTGGGCTTTCTCCTCCTGCCTTCACAGAGTTGAGCAGCGTTTTCAGGGGACTTGATCATGTAGCTAGTATCCTAGGAAGCACCATCCATAGTAAGTAGTAATTCCCAAAGAGATAAGAAAAACCTTGAGAATAGATAAGAAATAGCCTGCAATACTTGTATGCATTAAGGGTTCTTTGCTGTTGCTCTTTTGTATTAGTATCTCAATGATTTCAAATAATTTATTTCACTGAGTTCAAGAAAAAGCCATCTTTGATGATTCGGAGGTATTTGCGCATGGTATGAAAGAAAAGTTATTTTACTAAAGTTAGTTTGAAGAGCCTAGACCAATTTTAGTACTTACACATCCTCTGGGCTGTAAGCTATAATGCTGTTGGCTTATTGTCAGTAGCAGCTTTCCTTGTGGCTTTAGCGTAAAATGTGGCTTTCTTTGAAGGATGATGCTTAAAGATGGTTAAGGATGTTTTAAGACCTCGAGTTACTCATAGTAGAGCTTTAAGATTTCAACCAAAGTTGAGACATGAAAGCATTCTTTTCTGAACTTCCCAATTTACCCTCATATTTTCCTTCCTATTAGTCATGTCAGCTCCTTTTAAATTTTTTAAAATTTTATTGGGATTTTTAAACTAACACACGAACCGTAATTATTTTTCTTTCATGCTTTTAACTGAAAAATATATAGAGATAAAAGTACCAGTGAATATTGATAATTGGAGAAGATAAATTTAATATCAATGATTTATAGTTGTTTTGCTCAAGATGAAAGATTTAAACATATTATTTATGATAAAAGATTAATTGGTTGGTCATGTTAGAGCTCTTTGGGCACATCAGTTAAGGTCCAGTCATAGAAAAAGAATCCACTCCAGATCTTCAGTACAGAAAGTTTAATATTAAAAATTGTTTCCACTAGATAGAAGAACTTAGAAGTCGCACAGGAAGTGGTATGGCATCCCGAAGAGGGATAAGAAAAGGAAGTGTTCACTTTGCTCTTAACACAGTCCAGCTGAGCTGCCTGCTGGGAGATGGGGCCCTACTATCAGGTGAAAGCTAGCTTCTCCGGAGCCGCAGTGAAGACTTACCTCCTGATACAGAATCCTCAGAAAGGAGTCCCACGAATGTATTTTACTATGACTCCAAGGTAGTTAATTCACCTGGAAATACATCGGCAAGTGACTGGGGCAATGTGAATCAGGATAGACACTTGTTACGTAATGATGGATGACCTTTTAGGTACCAGAGATAGGCAGCTGGCCTATTCTCAGTGCACGCATTGGATAGCACCTCCAGCATGGTGGCTGATTGCGCTGATTACTCCTCTCTCTCTCTCTCTACTTTGGGAAGGTGCCACGTAACCCATTCACAAATGGGTACAAAGTCATGAAATAGCTTAAGCCCAGGTGTCTGATGCTTAAAAGAATTAGACATCAAGTAATGTGACCAAAGTAGGTAATAATCTCCTCATCTCAGTCATATGGGAATTGAAGATTTCTTTGACTAGCAAACATATCTATTCTTGAAAGTTTTGCGCCAGATAGATTCCGCAGAGAAAGATGGCACAGTGGTAAGGAACAAACCCCATTTGTTGGCAAAAAAAGCAACAAGCATTCCGAAGAGAGACAGAAGGAGAGGAAGCTGCCTATTCCAGCACATGTGTGGTTATGAACAGTAGCTTTTATGAGGAGAATGAGCTAGAGCTCTGAAGATACTATTATTGAAAACTTGAAACTTCAAGTGCAAGCTTTGAGCAACTGCGGACGGAGGAGCTGAGAAGTTTCTCTACAATTGGAACAAAAACTCTTGAGAAAAGAAAGTATCATTTTCAATTTTTGATGACATAAAATGCAGAAGATTACCTGTAGATGATTTTGAAAATGATGAGAAAAGAGTCTTTACAGAATTAAAAAACATTGACATGAAAATATTCATTTGTTTCCTAGTGGGAAGGGACAGGAAGGCGATGCCTAACAATGCCGCCCATTTCATGGTTTAGATTTTTAAAGATAACTTACCTATTAATTCATATGTTGAATAAGTATTTATGTATTGTCCACTCTGTGTCAGGATAAAATGCAAACTTGGATAGATATGCTTTAAAGAATACTTGTTAGCTAGAGAACAATGCTGTGATAAGAACTCCAGAAAAATCAAGGAGACATCTTCGTAAAGAGGATGTGAAGGGCCCGGGTGGGGCACATTGGAGGATCACCCAATCCACATGGGAAGGGGAATGAAGGAAAGAAAGACCGAAAAGAAGCACAAATGAGTTGAACCAGGAAATACAAGCAGGCATTTTATAGGAGTGAGGTATTCAAGGCAAGAAAATAACATGTAAGGAATTCCTGTTGGCAATGTGGTGTTTTTCACGTCTGGAATAAATTTGAAGTGGCTGGTGGGTAAATGTTTATATACTAGCCCGCACAATAAGACACCCGAGGGATAAGTATCCTTCAGCTCCATTTTGAGCAGCATAAGTAATACCGAGAAATTAGATTTCACTCATTCATTCATCCATTCAACAACTAGTTTTTAGGTTCTTTTATGTAACTCATATGAAGGGAAGTTGGCAGAAAATATTGAATGAGAAAGACATATCTTCTTCCTTCATGGAACCTTCAAATCTATCCAGACAAATAATGAGAAGTTCAAGTTCTATAAATCACACAGAGTTCCATAGTGAGGTAGTGTGCTACAACAGGCTGCTAGGCGGATGTGCAGCAAAAGCCCTTAAAGGAGATAGTGGTGTAGGAGGGAGGGGGAGAAGTATGGTAGACATTCAGCGGAAATGACACTAGTCTAAGTCCTAAAAAGTTATCAGGACATGGGAGAAGATGGAAACTAGACATAGGAAAGAGTAGATGAATGCAGAGAGATGTAAGGAAAAGAGTATTTGCTCCATCTGAAGGCATGAAAGAATTTCCTTATGGCTAAAATGTTTGAATCCTTTTAAAGATTGTGGAAATACCTTAAGGGCGTTTGGGTGAAATATCTAGATTGTTCATTTGGATTATTGAGGGTAAGTATGAGGAAACCTACAGATGTTTAACATACATTTGTTGTGGTTTAGATCTGGAATGTCCCCCAGAATGTTGTGGAGAACCTGTGGAAATGTGCGCTGTTAGGAGTTGGGGCCTGGTCAGGTGGGGTAGATTACACGCCTAATGGTGAATTAGGGGTGTGTGGTAAATTATGGGCATCTGGTATGTTATTGGGTGTGTGACATGCAAGGAGTGGATCACAGGGGCTTGGCTCAGAAGGGGTGGACAGTACCTGGAAGAGTATATGCTAGTTCTTCCTTTCCTCTGTCTCTTTCAGTCTGCCATGTTGTGAACAGCTAGACCTCCACCATGTGCCTCCGCCATTGCTGGCTGCTCCTAAATGAACTAAGACTCTCTGAAACTATGAGCTAAAATAAATCTTTCCTCCCTTAGGTTGTGGATGTTGGGTGTGGGGCCACAGCAATGAAAAAGTAACTAAGACAACATATTAGCAATAATAATTTAAATGTTGTCATAAAAACGTATTAACAACAACAATAATAATAGCAATAACACACACTTGTAGAATGTCACCGAAGCCTTTATTCTGAATCATTCTGCAAATCTAGGTCTCCTAGTCCATTGTTTCTTTTGGTGCATTATACTATTTCTAGAAACTTCACCCACTGTGCAGTTAGTAAATCATTGAAATGTTTTGTCTATGTCAGGGCTTCCCAGTCTGTGTTCCATCTACTCATGAAAGAGAGAGAAGTATGTGATTGTCTCCTACTAGAAGCTGCCCAGCTGACATGCAGCATAGCATGGACTGTCTGAGTGGGCCTCTGGGCTGCGACCTTCCTACCGCAGTAAGTGGTGGATGGCAGTGGCCATTTTAGTCTGGGTCCTTTTCCCTGTCCTTAATCTTGCTGGATTTATTTTCAGGATTTTTCTAACACTTGTAGTATTCTTGCTATTTGAAGTTCTTATCACTTTCCCCCTTATTTATGTGGTGATGCACATCCACAATCCCTGTCTTAGTTACTTTCTCATTGCTGGTACAGCACATCCAACATTCACAACAAAGAAAGAGGAAAGATTTATTTAGCTTACAGTTTCAGAAGGTCTCAGTCCATTCATGGGCAGCTGGCACTGAGGCCCAGCAGGAGGGAATGCAGTTCTTGGCATGGCAGAGAGGAAGCCAAGTGAGCAAGGAAGGATAGAGATCGCATATATCCTTCCGGGTCATTTCCTAGAGATTCATCCTCATTTTCTGCCCCTTTCAGATCAAGCCCCAATGTCCTATCCACTGTGGCCAGGCTCTGCCTCTGAACAGCACACGGTTGCGTAGGTATCTCACAGCATCCTTTTGGAGGCCATTGTAAATGCAAACCATAGCACCTACCATTCTGGAAGCCTGAAGCAGGAAGATTCTAAATGTGAGTACATCCTAGGCAACTTGGCAAAATAATCTCAAAATTAACTTTTAAAAAGCAGCTTGGGTTGCAGGTTAGTGTGAACGCCTTGGGTATAAACCCCAGCGCTGGGGGTGGGGCAGGTAGTTCATTTGCTTCTTGTTGTCTCTGGATCATTTCCATTCTGCACACACTACATTGGGTAACATAACGGCATTTTAAAATGCAATTTTAGGATTCTATGGACACGCACGGAGGTTTCCCAGAATGCTTGCCACAATGAGCACATTTCCATCAGTAAGGGCAAGGTGCATGGACATCCCAGATGTTAGCTAACTGAAGAAATTCTGTAAACCTTCCTAAAACGACCTAACATGCTACTTTAGAATTACCATAATGCCGCTGGGAAAGACATTTATCTGGCTGTGTTTAATTTTCTAAGGCTGTAGCTTCAAGGAAAAAAAAAACAAGGAGGATTTATTTGTTCAATACTTTCTGTGGTGATATTTTTATTCTGTATTAGACATCCATGTGATATAAATTCAGCGCCTCTACATTTTATCATAGTTTAGGAATATTTAAAATATCACATACTATCAGCATACACATGAAACTTGTTTACTGAGTTTCTTCCTGAGCCGACAGCAGACACTTTCTAACTCAGGACAAATCGCACACGCGAAATTAAGATAAAGTGCCAAGGCTCGGGCAAGGCAAGGGCTTGTCCCGAACGCTGCCGGCAACGGGGAAGAGCGCCGGGCTTAGAGTGAGGAAACCTGGGTGTGCAATCCAGCTTTTCTAATTAGTAGCAGTGGGACTCGGGGTGAACCCGAGGCGTGCTTTTTCTCACACACCGGGGACTCTGGATTCGAGCTTTAGTTCCTCTTTTTATTTCCTCATTTGTACATTCGTTCACTTAGCAAACAAGTATTTACCGAATGCTTACTGGAGGCTAGACATTTGGGCGAATAAACAGGCAGAACGCCCACCTTCGCGGGTTGCTGGATACAGCAAAAGAGAGGATCATCCCCAGTGCTGTCACTTACCAAGTGCCCCCTCCTCCACGTGCCGTGAACATCGCCTTATTATCTCCATTGTACATGCAGCGTGGACCAGCTACACGGACTTAAGTGAGTTCAGGGTCAATCCTCTCAGCCCATTTCAGGCAGTTCTGACCCTCCGTGTACACAGGAGATAAGAAACTCATATTATAGGGCTTGTCAGGGGCCTGGCTGGGTTTTGAACCAAGGTGGATCTGATCAAGAGACCCTGATTTCTCAAGATAGCCCGTCACTATGAAAATTCATCACAAACAGGAAGTCCCGTAGAAGGAGAACTAGTATTTACTACTATTTTTCTCCACATTCATCTGTGCTACTATGATTACAGACCAAAGTAAAAAAAGCAGAAAAAGGAAACAGGGGTTTGCTTATGTTATTGTGGGAATTCTTGTTATAATGCTTTTGGTTCTGGGTTCTGCAGTTTGAATTTTCCATTCTCTCTCTCGCTCTTGGGTACATCTTGCTGCCAAGCTTTCTCTGGGGCTTTTGGTAAGCACATTATTTTAAAAAGGAAAAGAAAGAAAGAAAGAAATACAGAAATACAGAAAGAAAGAAAGAAAGAAAGAAAGAAAGAAAGCCAGCCTGAAATAGGTTCAGGAGAGAATCAGTATGTCAAAGAGGCTGTGTACATCCTTGATGATGAAAATGCCAATTTTTCATAAAAGGCAGAACCCTTCATTTTAAAAGGTTGAATATAATGTTATTTAACTAATTTCATATGACTACCTTTAGGTCACTGAAAAATTCCAAGTATAAAAATAGTCTCTAGGGTCTGTAACATTTTCATTTGATTCAAGAATGGCTAAATTTTAATTCATTTTAACCTCTTGCCTTTTGGCATTTGTCTCTTCTGACAGAAAGTGTCTGTCCACTGTGAGATTTGTTGGTAGAAAAATGGCCTGTTTAACCAGGAATCTCTTTTTATTACACTCTTGAGAGCTGAAGCCCAAGAGTTTTGACAAAAAGTGCATATGCTTTTAAAATAGATGCACTGAAAATGTTGAAATATATAATATGCACAAAGTATTTTTAAAAATTGTGTGTATTTTTACCAAATAGAACATTACCAGTACTCCAAAACCCTCACTTATGTATTCTTTCAAATATTCTGTGCCCATAAGTAATGACTATCCTGGTTTCTATTATATTAGTTTCTGCTTTTGACCTCTTTGTAAATGAAAATAGGATCCTCTAATATGTAGCTTTCAATTTCCGGGTTAATTCACTCATGATGTTTATAGAATTCATTCATGTTGTTCTGGTGTAGCAGAAGTTTGTTTATCTTTATTGCTCTATAATATCTCATTATGAGTGAATATACTACAGTTTATTTCTTATTCAATCTACTTTTCTTTTTTGGTTATGTTTTATTATTTTACTGTTTTGTAAATGCATTACATGAATTTCAAATTATATAACACATTATAGACATGAGGTTTGGAGAATAGTGAACTTCTATGCCCATCCCTTTTCTCAGAGTTTCAGCTCTTTCCTAGCTGACCATTGCCTCTCTTTCTACCTTCTCATTCATGTTGGGACCCTAGAAAGCAGCTGGAATGAAAAGAAGCTTCTCAGAAGAAGAGCTACAAGTTGCCAACAAGCATATGAAAAAGTATTCTTCATCATTGGCCGTCGGAGAAATGCAAATAAAAACAACATTGATGTTTCACCTCACCCTAGTAAGAACAGCATACATCAAGACCTCATAAAACAATAATCGTTGGCGAGGCTGCTGCAAAAAAGGGACTCTAATCCACTGCTGGTGGGTGTATAACCTGGTAAAACCATTATGGAAAGCAGCCTGGGGATTCCTTTGGAAGCTGAAAATCGAATAACCAAATCCGGGAAACAACCTCCCTGCCCATCCATGGAGGAACGGTCAGTCTACTTTTAATATACACTTGAGTTGCTTCCAATTTCTGGCTGTTGAGATTATTGCTGCTTTAAAATATTTGTGGATATGTCTTTTGGTACATATATGTACATATATACTTTTCTCTTGGGTCTATAACTAGGTGTGAAATTGCTGAACATAAAGGTATTGATGTCTTAAGCCTTAGATACTAATCATTTTTTTTTTCAGAACATTTACACAATTTAAAAAATCCTACCAGGAATATATGAAAGTTTCTGTTGTTCCATTTCCTTCAGTATTTTTAAATATTAGCCATTTTAGTGTATAATGGCATGCCATTATCATTAAAGTTTGTATTTCCCTCTAATAATTAATAAGACTGAGGACTTCCTTACATTTTTGTTGGCTATTTATATATCTCTTTGTGAAATGTTTTATAATAGTTAGAAAAATATACCCTTACAGATAGATGTCTGTCTGAATTTCTAGACTAGACCTATGAATATGTCAGATTACATGGCAAAGAGATTGCATATGAAATTAAGACTCCTAATCAACAAACATTAAAACAGAGAGATTATCCTGTGTAAAACAGCAGGTGAGCCTAGTGCAATCACAAAGATTCTTAAAGGTGAAGTAGGGAGTCAGAAGCAAGAGCCAGAGGTGACAGGGTGAGATGCACCTGGCACAATGTTACTGCCTTTGAAAATGGAGAACTGGTCCATGAGTTAAGGGGTGTACCCAGCCCCTTAAAACAGGAAAACAAAACAAAACAAAACAACAACAGCAACAACTTGTGGTAAACTCTTGATAAACCAGTAGGAGACTAAAACATGTCTTCATGTCTTTTGTTCATTGTTTCTTGGGTCTGCCTTTTTGATTTGCAGAGATTCTTAATATAGTATAAATGTAATTTAGTTGCTTTTTAAGATTTGTTTAGTTTTTGCATCTGTGTCTTTCTTTATCCCAGCTTAAATGAGAAATATTGATAAAAATTTTGTGTATTTGCACAATGTGATGTTTAGATAGGTGTGAAATGATTGCAATTAAGTTAGTTGACACATCCGTCATTGTGTGTGTGTTTGTGTGTGTGTGTTTGTTAACATTTACTTTTAAAAAACTTTAAATGTACAGTGCAGTGTTATTAAATATAGTCAACATGCTGTATATTTAATTTTCAAAATTTATTCATCTTAGAGCTAAAAATTTGCAACATCTCCCCATCCCTTCTCTCCCTTTAGGAACCATTATCCTACTATTTGTTTCTATAAATTTGGCTTTCTTAGATTGCACATGTTTTTAAGATCATAGGATCTTTCTCTGACTCGTTTCACTTAGTAAATGCTTTTAGGTTTCATTCATATTTTTGCAGGTGGAAGGATTTCTTTATTTTCTAGGGCTGAATAATATTTCTCTCTCTCTCTCTCTCTCTCTCTCTCTCTCTCTCTCTCTCTTTCTCTCTCTCTCTCTCCCCACCCCCTCTCTCTGTGTGTGTATATGAAAGTCTTCCTTTATTCATTTATCTGTAAGTAGATCATAGGTTGTTTCCATGTCTTTGCTGCTATGAATAATGCTGTGTTGAGTATTGAGTGAAGATAGCTCCTCAAGATACAAATTTTGTGTACTTTGGGCAAAGACCCAGAAACATTACTGCTGGATCATTGAGATATGGTTTATAATTTTTTGAGAAATATCCATATTGTTTTCCACAGTGACTATATTAATTATATCCTGTATTCTTATAGCATTTACATTCTGCATGTATATGTGCTGGGAGTGGAACTCAGGGCATCATGTGTGCTGGTCAAGTACTCTACCCCTGGGCTGGAAGAATAGCACAGTGGTTAGACAGTTTGCCTAAGTTTGAGTTTGATTCCCAGCACCAAGCTTGTACCTATAATCCCAGTACTTCAGAGACCTAGGCAGGAGGATTGCTGAGTGAATTCAGGACCAGCCTGGGCTACAGAGAGAGACCCTGTCTCAAACAAACAAACAAACAAACAAACAAACAAATAACCCAAAAAAAGTGCACCACCATTAAGGTATATCCCTAGTCTGTTTTAATAGCCATTCTAACAACTATGGGGAACTATCTCATTGTGGTTCTAATTTGCATGTTTGCATTTTCTTAATTAGTGACATTAAACACATTTTCTGTACCCTTTGATCATTTGTATGTCTTCTTTTAAAAATAAAGTCTATTCAGGTTCTCTGCCCAATTTTTAATCAGATTATTTTGTTTTACTATTGAATTATGTGAGTTCCAGGTATAGTTCAGATATTGATCCCTTATCAAATGGTTTGTAAATAATCTTCCAATTTCCTCAGTTGACTCTGCACTTTGTTGTTTGTTACTGACCATGAAGCTTTTGGAATCAAGTTAAAATAAATTGTTGCCATTATCGAAGTTAGGAGATTTTTCTTGTGCATTATCTTTTAGGGATTTTATGGTTTTAGATCTTGTATTTGAGTTTTTAATCCACTCTATGTTAATTTTTGTACAAGGTATGACATGGGGTCCAGTTTAACTCTTCTGCATATGCATATTCTGTTTTCTCAACCCTCTTTATGAAAAGACCATCCTTCCCTCATTGTGTAGTTTTGTGAGCTAGTAGCTGAGTGTGTGTGTGTGTGTTTCTAGAATCTTGATTCTGTTTCTTAGGTCTGTGTGTTTTTTAATGGTAATATCAACTTGTTTTAATTACTACAGATTTGTAGTATAATTTGAAATCCTTCTTTCTTCTTCTATGGGACTAGAATTTTAAACCTTTCAACTCAAGGTTGCTTTGGTCTTTGTGATCTTCTGTGTTTTTATGGGCCCATGTTCTTATTTTTTGGTTGCAATGGGAAATATTATTAGGAATTGGGGCCAGTATGTAAGTTGCTGAGGTTACTGAATCTGATTTTTAAAAAGAGCATCAAAACACAAAACTCAGGATAGAGCAATGGCACAGCAGTTCAAGTGCTGGCCTAGCAGATACAAGACCCAGAGTTTGATTCCCGGCATCACATGAAGACAGATGTGGTGGTGCATACCTGTAATCCCAACACTTGGGAGCCTGAAGTAGGAGGATTGCCATGAGTCCAAGGCCACCCTGAGCTACATGGTGAGTTCAGGACTAGGCAGGCTACAGAGTGAGACCCTGTCTCAAAATAATGATAATAAACTGCCCTCCCAAAAAAACCCCAAAACTCAAAGAAAACTCAAGTGATGTGCAAAGGGAAAAACACCAGGATTTTGTTAGTTTTTTTCTGTCATTATATACTTAATTTCAGAAAATAGTATCTTTACATTCTAAAAAAAATTTGCCCCTTTAATCTTCACATTAGCAGGTTGTATTCAAAGCAAAACAAATAAACATGGTTGTGTGCAAGAACTTTAGGAACAAAGATGTCCTGAAACAAGTAAACTAAATTTAGTTGGAGAATGTAATTCAGTCAAAT
This sequence comes from Ctenodactylus gundi, assembly GCA_004027205.1. Taxonomy (NCBI): domain Eukaryota; kingdom Metazoa; phylum Chordata; class Mammalia; order Rodentia; family Ctenodactylidae; genus Ctenodactylus; species Ctenodactylus gundi. The sequence goes on from PVKB01000125.1 coordinate 663,778, forward strand.
GAGATAAATAAAAATATACACATTTTGAAATTAAAAATAAACACAAAATATCAGTGTTGAGCCTATCATTCATCTTAGTATGGAACTATAATTTGAAGCCTGTCTCAATTAGTGGAAGGCAAATATTATAAACCTTAACAATAGGTAAATAAAATAAAGTGATCCGAAGTCAGAGGATATTGGACGATACTCTTTCCTGCCTGGTATGACAAGAATCAATAGAGTCCAAATAAAATTAAAATATTTAGCTTAATCATTTTTCACAAGGCACTTCATTAACTCTAGAGATATTTTAAAATGTAATATTGTGTGTGCCGAAGAAATATCTGAAGTTGAACAATTTCATTTATTTTAGATTTATTTTTATTTGGTTAGTTCAATACAGTCTAATAAAAAATATCACTGTATAAGAGAGGAAAAGAAGCCTGAAGCAGTGATTGTGTTACTAACCAAAGCCATCTGGGGAAGACTGGTTTTGGGTAATTTTTAAAAACCCCTTCATTGTTCTTTTCCTCGTCAGTTAGCTTTCACTTTTCTCATAATGAGCATGTACCAGTTTACCAAATCTTTAAAATCATTTTTCTAAAAAAAACCCCAAAACACAAACAAAAGTCAAAGAGAACAGTAGAGCCATCTTTTGCTAGAATTTTTTTCTCACCCATTTTAAAATTACTTTTACACAAAAACTATCAATTTCATCTTAAAAGAAGCTGCTGATTGAAATATTCTTTGTCATGGCGAGCCTAATGTGATCAACTTTTATTTCACTAATGAAGAGTGAATCCTTTCTCTCTGCAACTCCTCCTGTTCAGCATCACTCAGGATAACCTTCCGTACTCGGGCCTCCCTGTTTCAAGTCAGGTCTGTCATCAACTCGTCTTAGATCTAGGGACAGACAGTGGTACCACAAGGACACTCTCTGAGGAGTGGGCTGGTGGTAGGGTGCTACTAGTTTGAAAGCTTTCATATTGACAGCCATTCTGCTTGCTACATAGTACAGCAGAGAGCCGAAGAATTAAAATGCACAGTCTCTTGTTTTATGATGAAGTACGAGCTTACATTTATTGAGCGCTTGACGTATTGTTGTCACAGTCACTCTCTGAGTTATGTATTCCTCATTGGGCACATGAGCAAATGGGAATTTGCGGAGGTTAGATGCATCGTCTGTGACCATCTGGTCAGCCGGGAATATTCTGTCATCAAAGGCTGTGTCCCACTGTGGCTCCCTCTCTTTCTATTGTTGCTATCAAAGTGTTTCTGTAAGCTTTTCTTTCCTTCTGGCTATTGCTTGTACTGGATGTGTTTCCTTAAGCCTTTTTCCTCTCTAATTTGTAATTATGTCTAGTGAATTTTTAACAAAATCTTAAAATTTTTCTTTTGATGCAGACAGCAAATTTTTATTACAAACTCTTTTTAAGAATTATTTATAATGACAGTAGAAGCAGGTAGATCTAGCTAGAATTTAAACTTACTGGCAAAATGAAACCAAACCCACAAAGAGTTAATTATTCTAGCACTAATTAAGTGTAGTCTTCTTGGGGGGAAAAAGCCTGCTTTTTCCTGGCAAGAAGCCTATAAAAAAGGGACGATCTGTCACAGACTCACAGAACACAGTAATTAAGGTCTGAAATGCTTTCCAATCAAAAAACAGGACGAATTTACTCCTAGTTAACTGTTTAAACAGCATCCCTTGTGAAATGGCATCGCCACTGTATATTTTTGGATTCAATTGATTTAATTTCTTACTGTTTGCTTCTAAGTAGGAATTAAAGTCTCCATTAGGAATTGCTAATGTTGCCCGTACTGGCCTCCCTTAGCCCAGGACAGAGGAAAGGTCTAACTCCGTGTACGTGTTCTGTGCTCTATAGCCATTGTCAGGGTACAGGGCTCATTCTGCCACAGGCAGAAATAATGAACAATTAATGAACTCACATCACACATACATGTCTAGTTTTTAAACTAATCATTTCTATCCTCTAAGTAAGATGTTATGTTTCCATAGAAGTGTTAAAACACATAAGTAAATGAAAATGTGTACTTTATTCTAAAAGTGTGCTTACATTTCACGTGTTTCATTTTCTAGTGGCTTCAGTGGGTCAGCCTATCCATGTAATGACACCTGCAACTCACCCATGGTGATTAAATTTGGTAACAGCTGATTTCCGTTTATAATAAAACAATCACCTGAACTCAGCTTCATGTACCGGTTCATTGTTCCTCCTTACTCCCGCAGTTAGCAAGTATTCAAGCCTCGTCCAGGACATCTAATCTGCTCACAAAGCATCGCAAATGAACCGAAATGTTGGAATTATTACTTCCCTCTTACCGGGATGGGAGGTTCACATTTTTTTCTCAACTCACCACGTATTTTTTTTTTTTTTTACTGTCTGTCAAAACAGATCTTCATTGCTTATATTGAATCAGATATGGTCAATTATGTTAAGAGCTAATGTGGCCCATGAATAGAGCATTTTTCTTCACATTTGAAAATGATTAATATTTCAGCTTTCTGATAAAGTTAGTAGCTAATGTTTGTTGAGTTTTTTTTTTTTTTTTGTGAGGAATAAGTCCTTTTCAGGTCTGTTCTTTTTTTGTGAATTGCTTCTACTGTCCTTTGAAGAGTGTATTATAACTATCCCAGTTTTTTACAGGGGGATGTAAGATTAGATGTAGATTTTCTGAAGTCCTAGAGAGCAGGGTTTTATACCCAGGTAGTTTAACCATGAGGACTGTTTTTCAACTTTGGCATCATCTGTCCTCCTTAGAGGTGAAGGTAGTAAATGTGCTCCTACAGACAGTGTAATGACCAGAAAGGATTAGGAAAATTTTCAAGGATCTAATATGGCCCTGCAAATAACAGAGTAGGGGGATGTCTTTTGTCATGCTAAGAACTTAATTCTAGATAATTTTAAGGAGTTAAATGAGGCAGGAGACTTTAAGTTTTATGCCCTCCTTTTACTCTCCTGGCTTTTGGTGGTTGGATGTTACAAAGAAACAGAGCAAATAGGAAATTAATCTTTTGTAAAACTAGAGAAATATTCTCATCCTCCTTATACTCTCACTCTTCTAAATTTTATCTTCTATCTCTTAACTATGGGTTCACCATATTACTTCCTCACGTAATCCATTTTCCATTCAAAAACGTTTCAGACATTGGAGAAATTGTGCTATTCAGTGGACCGAGACCATGAACTATTTTATACTTTCCAGTATGATCCAGAACTCCTTGGAGAAACTCTGGCCTCTGGCACAATATTTTCAGTCAAACGAATTTAGTTTCCTATGATCTCAGTGGTATTTAACAATAAATCCTGAACTACATGTTTAGCAAAAGCAGTGGGAAAATGGATGTCAAGTCCATTAATCACAAATGAAAAAAATCCTCTGGGTTGGAATGTCAACCAGGCATTAGCTGTGCCTTGCACTATAAAATCTATTCAAATGACCTCCTGATTAGGTCAGCTTGTTCTGCTGCCCTGAGAGATTTTAAAAACAGAAACCAGCAGTTAGAGTATCATAATCCTGATGATACTTTCGGCTGTGAGGCAGGCGTTTGGTAGAAGGAAAGCCAGGAGCCATGCCTGCATAACGTTACTTCACTGCTGTCAGTTTGACCAAATCACATACAAAATCGATGCATAACTGTAAAGTAAATATGTCCATTAGATGAGAAGTGTTTCGGGATAATTTAAAATGGTCTGAAAACATCCATTTATAACCGAAGGATTTATTTAAGATTGATTTTGGAGAAAGTAAAAGTAAGCAGAATTGTGTTTACTTCTTTATTCTAGATAAAAGGAAGAGCCAGAAAAAAATTCTGAATTGTATCTACCAAAACTGATATAGCCAAAAAGCCGTAACTGCTGGCACTTGTGACTCTATTAGAAAGGGGACGATATTAACTGTGAATCATTTGAAAGTTGCAAGCGCCTATTTTAGGATTCCTGAATGCCCGACCACCTTAACCCTAGTGCACTCACAACCTGTGAGTCTCTGCAGGCTGGGGAGGCAGCCTCTTCATGCGTCGGCTCCCGGTATCTTTGAGAAGCAGAGGCGGCTTCCAGGGAGGAGAATAAGAACTCCAAAATGCTCAAGTTAGAGCGGCTCTGAAATGCAATGCATTTTTAAAATGTACTTTAGTCCTGCTGTGAAATGATGCTATCCTTGTGTTTGTCATACTTTGCTAAAAACGAGGCCATTTTTACAGCGGTAGAGACACTGAGTAGGGAAGGAGAATTGAGAGATGTTGCAATGTTTGATGGTATCTCTTCCTCCCCGAGCACCGGAAGTTCCACAGCTGTTACTCATGTAAGCAGGTGTAGAACGTTAGAGCTCAGCAAGGCAAGCTGGGAGCTCTCCTTCCCTCCTGGGATGAACCAAGGTCACTTAGGTTGCCTTCCTGCCTTCCGGCCTTCCGGCCTCTCTTTCTCTCTCTCTTCTCTCTTTCTTCTTCTTCTTTTTTTTTTGTACTGGATATTGGACAGAGGGCTTTCCCTCTGAACTACACCCCTAATTCTTCTCTCTATTGTTTATTTGAGATAGAATCTTTCTAAGTTGCCCAGGCTGCTCTTGAACTTGCAAATTTCCTGCCCCAGCCTTCCAAGTGCCAGGGTTACTGGCCTGTGTCCCCGGGACACATTTGCCTCTTGTGTGCCACATTGCTGTGAGGCATGATGTGTTTGGAAGGCTATGATGGAAGATTTACGAGACACCACTCAGTGGGAACATAATTCTCTAAAATATGATGGCAAATCTGAAGGACAGGAACATTGGAATGCTGTGGACAGCCTGCGACGCCCCACAATTGCTGTGCCTCGAAGGACGTTTCTTTTCTTCCTTGTTTTTCTGTTCCAGGGAGACTGCATCCTCTGGAGACTGTGCATTCTTCTACTTTTCCCACTTCTCTCTCAACTTCCTCTGTGTTCATTGTTGGAGGAAAACTCGGAGTGGCAGGAAAGCTGGCAGCACCACTGTCTTGTTCTAAGATGAGCTCTTCTGACCTATACTTTTAAGAAATCATTTTATATTTTAAGATCTATGCATTTTTAAGATGTACTTTTATAAAGTGTTTCAGGATTTTATCTGCTATGTGTTCTGGACATCTTGTGTTTGCAGATGAATGTGATATTTATAAATGCCTTTATTCTCAGGAATATATAATTTGCTTGCATTTATTTACAGCATTGTGGTCATTCCCAGTGAACAAGGAGCTTTGTTTTAAGTGCAGAGTGAAAAAATATAGTTTCTATCCTCCCGGATCTTAGACTACATTGTTACAATTAGTCCATTTGCTTGAAAAGCAATATATACAATCCTTTCCCTGAATTAGCAGGAAAAACATATAGAATATTTTACCCTCCAACCCAAGAAGCTAAGTAAAAATATTTAATAATAACATTTTGTTAAGAAACTGAGAATAGTCTTTTATGTAAAAAAGGGCTCATGATTAAATAAAATCTTGTCCTATTTGTCATAGGAAAATTTCTTATTTACATGACATTCAATCTTCTAACTTTGTGTATTCCGTCCACTTCCTTGATATCCAACCATTATTTTCATTGACATTTCATTTATTCACCAAGTCTTGAATTTTCTGTTATACCCTAAATCAAGAACACCACGATTTAGCAGAGGAGAAAGATATAAATAAAGCATTGTAACACTTATAAAATTCTAGCAGGGAGGTGTGAAGTAGGTGCGGTGAGAGCCAAGATGGGCCCAAAACTGACAGAGCCTGGTGAGAGAGCTTTCAAGGGAAAGTTTGCAAAGTGCAGAAATAAAGGAATAGCATCCCAAGGAGACGGAACAGTACATGCAAAGAGAAGCAAGCTTGAGCACTCCTGCAAAGTTGAAGAAATAAAGTCACCTGCAGGTCTCTTGGGATTCAGGTTACAATGGAAGAGATGAGGTTGGACAGGAGGCAGGGACTGTGGAAGGCGGAGAGTTATAAAGCAGGGACAGGAACGTGTGTGATCCTTTCCGCAGAAGGATTTGTGGAACTGTTTTCACCCCATGCAGCCAGGATTATATTCCAAGGATTATTTCATAAGAAGCAAAACGTTAGAATGAACTATAAAAAAAGGGGCCGCCCTTTGTGGTTGTGTGGAAAAAGGCTCTGATTCCATAAAGGCAGAGGAGAGAAGGGTCTGAACAGGGCAGTGGTTTGAGATTGGGGAGCAGTGGACACACCAAGAGATTGTACATATATCAAATAGTCATGGTGACCAATATGGTGGTATGTAGTGAGGGGTGGAGAGGAGACAGGAATCATTCTAAATCTCTGAGATGGCCCAGTTGGTAGATGGTGGCACAGAGCAGGGGGAAAAGGTATCAAAAAGGGGACAAGGTGAGGAGCTTCGCTTGGGTGGGGTTAAGTTGTAAGGGTGAAATCACAGCGGCCTTCGCTGAAGTCTCGTCCCTGGTCCCACCACGTAGTACCTCTTACATGAGAGCTCTGCTGTTCCTGTGCTTCTCTCATACCTCAGACATCCTGGATGGCCTGATGAAGTGGGGGGCATGAGGTTGTTGGGCGAGAAAAGAGAAGAAAGAGGCTGGCAGGGACTCCTTCATTCCAAACTGTAGCAAGTCCTGCTGAGAGAGGTGAGAAAATGCAACTCCAGGTTGAGTTTGGACGTTGGCGAGTAGACAAGTTTGGAGGCTTCGGGTATGGATAGAGCTGAGCTTCTCGGTGTAAGCGACTCCGGGACATTTTTGTTGGCTGAGGGTAACAAGACAAGAGTTGGAATAGTTTCCCAAGGTGCAGGAGAAGAACTTGTGTCTCTGGTGAAACTGCGAAAGTGAGTGACCAGAATAAAGCTTCCTTCTAATCTTCCACTGGGTTGCAGGAGGTTGTGAGGGGCAAGAGAGGGCTCAGATTGGAGCTCCGGTCACAGTGTCATCCAGAGACACTTTCAGAGGAGAAAGTGCCGGAGAATGACACTTTCCATTTTGTCAGGCATTTAAACTTCATAACAATGAGCTTTTATTACCATTTTATTACCATTTGTTTAGATAAGCAAGTTGAAGGTTAGAGAAAGAATTGTTCCCCCAAAGTCACAAAGGTAGCAGAGCTAAGATCTGAAACTTTCTGTGGTATTCTACAATCACTATACTAAGTATTTCCTAAAATCTTTTAAACAACCATGAATTCTAAGCTACAGGTGCATTATGGATAAAGAACCAAGAATGATGCTAAAACCAATAATATTACGGTGAGCATTTCAAAGGCAGGTTGGGTACGAATCGAATCTGGGCTCTGAGTTCCACAAATATAATCAGTATATGGCTCTAACTACTGTAATCTTCTGGCTCTACCCCGATACCAAACTTGTGCCTTTTTGTTAATGTTTGCCACAGTGTGAGTGGCATGAATTGGGAACTGAGATCAGCTGAGACCCGGAGGGACCTTTGTGACCACTGTATGTCCACCGTGGCCCTGGACATGGAAGACACCCGAGGAGATAGCAAGCTATTTTTAATCCCCTTTCAAGCATACTTCTTTTTAGGCTTTCTAAGTTGTGACTCTTGTTGGGAAAGAACACTCATAGGAATAATTTTACAGTTTGGCTCCAATTATGTGCTGACATAATGATCTTTAAACAATGCATTCATGAGAGAAAATTAAAATGCAATCTTTAGAGGTAAATTTGTCTATTTGAAACATACTTAAGAGGGAAACCTTGAGCTGATTTAGGAAATATTGGACTGCTTATCATTTCATTTGTCATTTATAATGCTGTATGACGGAAGCAGGGCTTAGGGGCACACATCTGTATCTCAGCACTCTGGGAGGCTGAAACAGGATAGCAGGCATAAGTTCAGCTTCGTCAACTTGGCAATGAATGCAGTAAGACCCAGTGTCAAAAATTAAAATACATTAAAAATAAACAAATAAGTACTGCGGATGTAGCACGGTGCAAAGGTCCAAAATTCCATTCCTAATACTGGAAAATAATTAGAAAAAGACTTTCACTTAACTGAAAATAAGTAGAGGGAAGCGGGGCCATAATTTGGGAAACACAAACCTTCCTTGGCAAGAGCTGTGATGGAGAAAGATCTTAAAGATTTCCTTCTTAGTTAATTTAGTTTTCACTCAAGTTTAAATTTTGCTTTTTGTCCTAATAAAAGTATTTTGTAGAGCAGTGAAAATAAAGTTGCTTTCTTTTTGAAGAAAGGCTTGCTCAGGTGGAGCTCAGCCACAGACAGCACAGCATTTACCTGGTTAAACATGAGATAAAAATCTGTAGCTTCCTGTTTTCCATTCTACATTGCGTGTTCATCCTTTTTACTCTGCAAAGGGTGCCTTAGATGTGGTATGGTTTTCAGGTAAATTGAAATCTCTGTCCCTTTCTGTCTCCTCTCTCTCTCTCTCTCTCTCTCTCTCTCTCTCTCTCTCTCTCACGCACACACACACACACTCTGAATTAATAGTAAAGAGCAGCTGCTTTGCATGGCATTTGCCCCACATATAGACCTGACTACCAAAGGAAGACTCTGTCTTGACCCCAGTGACACATGTTATTTGATTTTTTAAATTAATTTTTTATTTGTAATCTCAGGTTTTGTTGACCTTGGAGAACTCTTGGAAAGAGCAATCTGAGAGCTGATTTCTGTGTGCAGACAGGTCTATGGAGAATAAGAAATATTAACGTACTCTGATAGGCAAAATTTTAGATTCATATTTCAGAGGTCAGAAGTGGAAATTCCTTTAAGGTTGTACCTAGTGAGAAATTTTCTTTTGAACCATTTTTTTTGTCCTTATTTCAGAAACCTGTGAAATTCTCTATGAACCAGAATATTTCCTATGTAGAAGAGAAATGCTCAGTTGTAAAAACAAGCAAGATAATCACGGCTAAAAAGATTTTATTACTTAATGTCTCCATTGTTTTTGATTTAGAACAAGAGTCCAGAGGTGAGAAGATAAACTTGCAATTGAATAATACTTCATTTGGAATAATGATCCTAATATTGCCATCATAATTTTGACTAAAGCTTTGATGAGGCAGAGTGGTTGGGTTTTGCATAAACTCCAGCATCTGGGTGAGAATTGGCTTAGGGGTCATTAGAGGAGGAGTGATAGTAAAGGCAGGAAGAAAAGTGCTTCTTGCCTGACTGTGACCTTTCTTCCTTCATTCTGTCATGTCATGTGAGGACTGGGGGAATTCACCTGTGTTATGTTCTCTTTTGTTTCCAATCTAATCCTCATAAACATGTACTTTATGAGTTCTATTATTCTGTAGTCCAGAGGACATTCCTTAATAGGCTGAGTCTCAGTTTATTTCTTTTTTTCCCCCAAGCACTCACAGTTAATTTCTAAGGCCAAAAAAATAATAATATGAATAACTGAATGAATGAATGTGGCATGTAGAGCTGTGTGCTAAAGCTCTGTAGCTAAGTCTATAGTGCAAACCCCAACCGAACCTGTTCGAAGGGCTTCTTGCATTCACTTTACATTACGGAGTCCAAATTTCACGTTCTTACCAAAGATTCATTCAGCTACAACTGGCATAGATTCTCTCTTGGTAAATTATTTTCAGGGTTGAACTCTGAGTAGCTGCAGATACAGATTACATTTTCTCCTACTCTTTCCTTTCTTTAAAACTTAGAGGAGATCAGAATTTTCCCTTCCTGCTTCTCGTCTTGCCTAAATAAAAATATTTTGGTCAGCAAGATCTGTGTTCTTCCCTCTCCTAGAATCATCCTTGAACTAGTAAAATCTATTTATCTATTTTATATTTGGTCTAAGGCAAAATACATTTGAGAACTTGATATATGGAAGCATCCATTGAAATATTTTGCTCAAATGCTGCTTTGGCACTTTATTATAATTAGACTGGTTCGTTTCTTCTGGAATGCTATTTTACCTCTTTCTCTAACCAAGGAATGGTGGTAGTGTTCTGCCCTTACCGTTTCCTCTTCGTAAGAGAAGCCTTACTGTGGGAAGAAGGCCACTTACGCATTCTAAACTCTCAAGCATGTTTGAGGACGAAAGGCCAGACTGTTTTTGTTGGAATGGATTGATTTTACCGCTTTCATGGTGCAAGAGCCATTGAAGTGAAACTCAGGAAGGATATTTGCACATGAAAGTTGTGTCCAGGGTCAGATGATAACACGAAATGCAGGTTCATTGTTTCATTTAAAAGCTGTGAGATTATCTCATCAGGATCCAGATCATCTTTTGGGATTTTGTCTGCAGGTAGCACTTTGGTGTTTGGGCATTTTTAAATGCCATCTAGGAATTTAAAATCTACAACAATTACATTTCAAATGAGTGAGCTCTGTGTGTGTGTGTGTGTGCATGCATGTGTGTGCATGAGCGTGAAAGTGCATGTGCTGGACCATTCAAGGAATTCTCCTCCTGTGTCCCAGTGGTACCTCCTGGAGGCAGGACTGTGTGCCTTGCCTCTCAGTGCTTTGGCTCCTTTAGAACAAGCGCTGATGTAGTGATGAACAAGCCTATTTGTTCTGAGTTACACTAAGAGTGTACACTAAAAGAAAAGGAAATTCAAATCTTAGTCTCTGGCTTGTATTCCTCAATCAATCACTTAAGGGTCCTCACTCCTAGGCGTCTTTCCCAGCACAAGCATTTCAGAAGCTCTCATAAAAATTGACTGACAACTGTTGTGTTTGCTACTAGGGAGCTTCGTCTCCTCTATGCCCACTTCTGATGTTCCAGCCCCTCATTCTGAATTCATGGTTATCGCAATGCCACCAGCCTGTCGACATGGCAGTTACTATCGGGTGGCTTTGTAATGTTACTGACCTTAGCAGCGGTTGCTCACTTTCTTCTTCAATTATTGTGTGCTGAGAGAAGAAAAGCCTTCATCCCCTCCAGTGATCATAATTTCTTAGGACATATTGCAGAGCGGGTGTGCCCTCTGAATTCTGCTGCTATTCCTAATACGGTATTATTTCAGTTTACTTGGAATTTTCCACACATACCCTTAAACTGAGTTCGGGAGTCACACACACATACAAAAATGAAAACTACTGCATACATTGTCATTCCTTCCAGCCACAGTTCCTGTTCAGCTCTGATGGAGTGGATCCCTGAGTGTGCTTCCCCTCCCTCAGTTTCTTCCTTTCTTCTGCTCTTCCTCCCTCTTCTTCCTCCCCTCTATCATCCTTCTTTTGGATACTAATGGATGTATGAAAGACAGACTACAAGGTATCGGGTAGAAGCACCCTTCATTGGGGAAGTGGGAAGACAGAAAATAAGGAAGATTCGAATGTTGACAAGCATTTACTTCACAGTGATGCCTCTAGTGTCATTTCTTCAACTTTCTTAAAATGGAGTTGTCCAGCACTCACCTACATCATGGTTCCCGGGAGGCGAGGAGGTTTACAGGGAATGTTCTTGCTTGCTCTGCTGAAATAGTCATTCAGTGGAAAAGTCATCAGTGAAAAAGGGGTTGGGGTAGAACTGTTTATGCCATTCTTTTTCTCCTATAAACTGTTCAGAATGGGACTGTCGTATAAGATGGGGACCTAATGACAAAATAGAAGCCTGATTTTTAATTTATTTGCCGGTCTCTGTGGGCTTAAGTTAACCCATCTGAACGAGTCTCCATTGTATTGTTTTCTAATTAAAACATGTATATGTCTAATGAGTTTTCAGAATAATAAGGCATTTATAATCTTTAATGAACGGTATTTTTCATCTTTATTTACTTAGCATCATAATCAGGACCAACTGCGAAAGGTCAGATGTGGTCAAAAGAAATTTATGAAGAGTGGCTATTAAGGGAGAGAGCCTACGAACAGAGACTATGGTTAAATAACGGTAAGTGGGACGTGTTTATTAAAATGATGTGGGGATTTTATCCTTCATTCTTGATGTCTCTTAGTACCTGACATTATACTGCTATGGTTTCCATGGAAACAGCACACACTCTTCCTTGCAGCTGACCTGAAGTTCAAGCCCTGCTGTTGCAATAGAAATTCTCAAAAACACTACCACTCTTATTAAAAACAAAAACACCAGATCTATGCAAAAAGTCAAAGCAAAAAAGGAGTGCAAGAAACTCCATCGACTCGATTGCAGGAGAGAAAAGAGAACGGGCAATATTTTCATTAAGACTGTATCAAGAAACAATTTACTATGCTGGAGGTTGAGAGTGTCTGTCATTTCCTTCCCCTAAATTACCTTAGAATTGATCCTCCTGAGCCTGCCTTAACATCTGCACCTTTCGTTTCTAATTCAATATGTTCTGCTATTTTTAGTTTTCTGGATGTATCTTTTACTGATTTAAGATCTTGCTTCTCTGTGACTCACAAAGATGTTGATTTAGATTTAGTGTGTAAGTTGTGTTTAATAAAAGGAAGTTAACTTTAGGGAGAGATTGCTGGTATAAGACATTTCACATGAATAAGAAATCACAAGCTAGGCCTCCTATCCACAGGCTCCTTTTGTTTGGTTTATTAGCTAGGATGCTTTCAGTTGCAAGCAACAGAAAATTTAACTTGATTGTTCTAGATAAGAAGATGATTCATTGCCTTATGTCCTCAAAAGGTTCAGATGCATGGTTTGACCTGGCTCTGAGTTTGTTCCTCTAAGATTTTCTTCACTCTGACCCCTGTGGCTTACCCAGTTCTCAGGCTGTTGTCAGTAAAATGATTGAAGCAGCTACCAGATCTTGCCAGCTGGCTACAGAAAAGCAAGACGCTGAGGGCAATTTTTTTCCCCAGAAATCTCTATCAAATACTTGCTTCAGAGCCACCAATCTGGTTGGGTCAAGGCCAGACCCATGAGTAAGTGGACAGAACGTAGGGTTGTTTTTATTGGCATGGAGTCTAAGCCATTTGTTCAATTTCTGAGCCAGGTTGAGACAGTCTTATCCAAAGCATGTGAGCTACGTGGCAGAGCTGTGCATATCAGTGAGATAGAGTATTGTTCTCAGGCATTCGCTAAGGGCTTGGGATATGTAAATGAACATATTAAATAAAAAATCATAACAAAAAGACTAAAAAAGCAAGTTTTATAGTTTGCTAAAAAGTGTTAAGTGCTATGGAAGAAAGAAAAGGTAGAGTGAGGGAAAATGATGTGATTAGGAGGTGTGGCCTCAATTTAAGTTCGGTTCCATAGAGAAGCCCAGGTTGTGAGTGAGAAGGCGAGGCCACACTGCAGCCAACGTCTTTTTCAAACATGAGATTTGATTTGGATTGCAAAGACATTCACACACACACACACACACACACACACACACACACACACACATATGGTAAAGCTATTCAAACACCGGGCACCATGAAAATAGGGCCTTGAGTTGGACATTCTGAGGGAGGTTTGTTTCTATGCTCCTGAAATCTCTTCACTTGGTAGGGAAGAAGGATGGTGGGATATGTAGAAGGCATAATTCCATCATAAGAACTACACATCTTTACTTCAAACAGCTAAGAACGTTTTGCATTTGAAGGAGTAATTGTATTTAGAGGAGTTATATGGGGCCTCTTAACATGCCAGTGGGTACCTGAAATCACTTGCCCTCAAATTTCTCATGGAAATTTGTAGCTTACCTTCAACTTTAAAAAGAGAAGTTTTTCTCTGGGCAAGCCCTACCTCTTCTCTAGACCCTGGCCCTTAGGGCTTACGTCGTGTTCATGACCACCCAAGTAGATTCTCCACAAAGTGTTTTGAGAGCACCAGAGATGAGGGCTCAATTCTGGAAGATACATTTATTCTCTCCTCTGAGTGGCTGAGGAGGAGGAATGAAATTCCTGCCTGTCCTCTTTGTGAGGAGGCTGAAATTTACAATGCTGCTTAGGTTGTTATTGTGACTTACTCAAAACATTTTGATTACTAAGGGCATATGAGAACTTTCATTTCAGCTCTGCTGTGATTTGACTGTGGCTCATTGTCCATGTCCCCCCCCACCCCCAAATTTGTACTGAAAGTTAAACCTTATTGTAAGTTATGAGGAGGGTAGAAACTTTACCTGAGTACAATTGAGAGGTGGGGGCTTTCGGAGGTGCTTAGTATCAGATAAGCTCATTAGGGTGGAGCACCCAGGACTGAGTCCTAGTGGTTTTCTAAGCAGAGGGAAAGAGACCTGGAAAGACATAAACAGACCCTCAATGTCTTTTGTAATATCATGTTCTGTGCTCTCTCTGGACCCCACCAGCAAGTGGCTGTAGTATGATGCAGCCCCTCACTTTTGGACCTGAGCTACGAGTCAAAATAACCCTCTTTCTATGTTACTTATCCAGTTTGTGATATTCTGTTATTAGCAATAAAAACAGACAAATGCTCATCAGACTGATTCTAGGAATCATGCAAGGGGCTTCACTTCAATCTTCACACAGTGTGTTGGAGTGCCTGGTGGCACAGACACGTGATCTCAGGGCTCTGAGAGGCTGAGGTAGAAAGCAGCATGTTTGAGCCTACCCGGGCAATGTAGTAACTTTGTGACACCCTGTTCGAAATCAGAAGCAAAACGTGGGGCTGGAGATATAGCATGGTGTGAACGGGTATGTAGCATGGTGTGAAGGCCCTGTGTTCCACCTCAGTACTGAAAGAAAGAAAGAAAGAAAAAAGAAAAAGAAAATAAATTGAGCCAGAATTCCTTTTACTAGAGAACTCATCTCTTGCTCTGGAGAGACCTATACTCGAGTACTTCAAATTGTTCCTTGCTGCTTCAGACCTGAGACCCAAATGGCTTCTAGATGTGACACAAACTAGGAAGTACTTCTATTGTGTGGTGTGTGATACTCCCAGCTGGAAATCTATGACGATCATGTGAAAGGGTCTGTTTACATGGTTTTTCTCACCATAGTTTTAGACTTTAATCATAGATGTAGTTAACTTTAGAGTCACCTGACCTGCTGAACCTGCTCAGATAGCAACAGTGAGGGACATCAATAGTAGGGATGATTTTCAAAATATTAACAACCTGTGTAGCCCAGGCAATGGCCAACCCAAGCAAAGGCTGCCTGGTGGGCTGAACTATGTGATCTAGGTTATCAGCCCCTACTCTACCCCTTCACCATCTTTGGGCTCAGTGATCACTATTCAGAGTCTGCACATGTCCTCTCTCTATTTATTCTGGCGAGAAAGTAGTTTCCAAGGAAAGAAGGTGACCATTAAGCTTATGATCACACTTAATTCCATGAAATCCAGATAAACTATGAAACCAAATGGGAACAAATCTTTGTTTGTTATATCATGCAAAGAAACACAATGTAGGTACAAGAAACAAGTACTTACATTTTGAAACTAATCAGTCTTTCAAGGAAAAAACAAAGAAAAAAGTATATTCCTAGGACTTGGCTAACATCATCTCCTCCCATTGCTACTGTCCTGGCTACGCTTTAAGTCTCTTCATATTCCTCTTGCCACACTCTCTAAAAGTGTTCCCAGAACCCAGTGTTGTGGTTTGAATCGAGAATGTTGTCCCAAAGCCTCGTGTTTGGAAGGTGATTCCATCATGCAGTTAATCCACTGATTTCGTGTTTTGTTAAGAGGTGGGGCCCGGTCAGGAGGGACAGGTCACCGGGTCCTGACACAGAAGGGATGGATCACTGGATCATGTTGACTGAGAAGGAAATACGGTAGCGTGGCTACTGTCTTGCACCCTGCTTCCTGCCCACCATAAGCAGCTCTTCTCCATCTAGACTCTCTGCCAGACCCTCTGTCATTGTGACTGAGCACAGATGGACTGAGACCTTCTCAAACTCTGAGCTCCAGTGAGCCTTCCCTCTCCAAAGTTGTGCGTGTGCCCTATATTATTCCCTAGCAGTGAAAAAGTACTTAAGACACCCACGCACGTGAGTGTCAGTCTCCTTCCTTGCTGCAGAGAGCTCGCTGAGATTTTGTGTGACTGACCTGTATAGGCTGAGAAAGACTTGGTAGACCAGGAGGCCCTGTCCCTCTGCTTCACCAGCACAGACTTCCTGATGTCCTATCACTGTGAACATCTTAGTCACCTGAGTAACTGAAGTTGTCTGCTGGTGTGTCTAATTTCCTAATGAGTAGAACTTTTAGTTAATAAAATTCTAAACCTCATGGAATATTGAACCTCCCGGCACAAAATCAAAGACGACTCCAGGAACCCAGATCCCAGGCATTGTACAAATGGGAAACATGTCTTATTGACACCCAACATACAACAAATATATTGAATCAGCAAATAACTCTAGGATGAATGAAGGCAAACAGTTTAGGAAGCAAGGAATATCAGGAGAAAAAAATAATAGGAAGGGTTTCTGGCCTCCTTCTTCCTTCCCGTCCTTTCTTTCTTTTCTGTCCTAAAAAGATGATTTAGATTGACCATTCGCATTGAAGAAATTCCCTGCTTGCTTGATTGCTCTATTCTTTGCTCAGTTTTTGCAGACGCTTTGTAATATACTTTATATTCAGTCTCTGTTTTCTTTTCCTGTCACTCCCCCCCTCCCTTTTTCACTGTATGCATGAGAGTAATTTTCCATTTTAGTGTTATTTCCAAAGGTCTTTGACAGGGTGGCAGTAAAGTGACACAGCTAAGTGATACAGATTTTAATGACTTAATGCTATCATAATTTCTAACAGAAACATAAGTAGAGACAGAGGTGAAGTTTTAAAAGACATAAAAATGGAAAGTGGGCAAGATGTTCATGAAAAATTTCTGTGGTAGAGAAGGAAGTTAGGCAGGTAAGGACAAACTTGGGAAAGGCGAGGCCATAAAATAGATACTATTAGTAAGAGAAAAAAGTCACAGGAGAGAAAAATAACATTTTGAGAGTATGTCAGAAGGAAAAAAATTATGACAAAAGGAAAAGGAGGAATAGCTTCTTAGTAAGGAAAAAAGAGCAAATCAGAAATTATAGAAAAAGGAAGGAAGGAAGGCTTGGCCTGTCTCCTGAACCTGGCTTGGAGGCAAAGGGTAATAGTGAAAAGAATACTTAAGGTAATAAGAGTCAATGAGGAAAGGCAGCACAGAGAAGCAGTGTGCTTCAGAATATCCAGGGCAGGAAAATTACTGATGAGCTCAAAAGGAGAGAGACTGGAAGCAGTGCCGGCCAGCTGGCAATTATTTTTGAAATCTCACAGGTGTCTATTAGGTTTCCTAGGAATTTGAAAAGGGGAAGGCAGCACAAAATTTTTATTTTTAAAGTGTGGTGAAAATGTGCTAAAATAGCTCACAGAGAATGCACAGATTTGGTGGGCTTTCTTGGCACCTTGGTGAACTTCAGGGAGGCTAATAAAATGCTCAAGGGGCCAGTGCATAGCTAGCGTGTTCACTGGCTCCACAGCTGGCCTCTGAGGACCAAATGAATACTCACTGACTCGCCTCCTTCCTGTGCAGCACTGGCCTTCTTATTACTCCGAAGTTGGCTGTCCAACTGTGGTAGGCCGTCAGCCCAGTTTCTGACTTCTCCTTTTCTTTGCTTCTATGTACACATGAGGACAATGACACTTTCCAATCCAGCAGGTAGGAGCTTGTCTAGGGGGTTTCTTCATATTCCTGCTTATCATGTCTCTTCTTAATAGGACATTAATGAAAATTTGATATATGCTGAGGCCAGAAATTAGAAAATGATCAGAAGATAGTTTATTATTCCAAGTCTCAGGAGTGAGGGGACTCCATATGCTGGGGGAGCCCCAGCAGACTCAGGTGTAGGTCATGAGGAAGACGGAGAAGGAATTATTGACTTCGATGCTCTGGTCTTCTGCAGAGAGAAATCGGCAAGGCCAGGTAGAATGGCTTAGAATTACCTATTCTGAAGGACTTTGGAAAGCTCTAGGAAATAGGCGCTGTCCTTGAATGTGCCTGGCCCTGGAGTGGTAGACAGAGATCTACTGACTTAGTGTTAGATCCAATAAATTAGGCTGGTAGAGTAGAACTCTGAATTTGTTGGTTTGTATTTAAAATTGTGTCCTGAGAGAAAAGGTCTCCTCCCAATGGAATACTATATATGTAGATAGTAGTATGGTCCAGTGTTTATGTTATCCTAAATTTGTATGTTGATGTGGGACTTTAGGATGATAGGATTAAGATGCAGGCAGAGACCTCACAAATGAAATTAGTGTCTTGCAAAAGAGACCATAGAAAGAATAAGGGACCAATTCAACTTGGATAGAGCAACGAGGGGAGCAGGAAGCCAAGGCAAGATGATTCAGAGATGGGGTTTTGTGATCCAAAGCAAGGGTCTCCAACCCATTCCTGCAGGGGAAAGGAAGTGGCATCAAGTTCTTAGAGGCTAGAAACGTGGTTATTACATACTATCTCAGGGATCATGGCTGGACATGCTGGTAAGAGTGTGCTACATGATCAGAACAGTTTGAAATGCTGCTGCAAAAGGCCCACTTAGCATGTAGTTTTACACAAATGAAAAATAAACATTTTTGGTATTAAGTCACATAATTTGTGCTTTTTAAAAAATTGTGGTTGTTATCGCTGCATAACCTACCTAGTCTTCACTATGTCACACTGGGTCAAGTCCCAGTGATCCCTCCCCAGGCAACAGCTCTTAGAGTACAAGAAATCAATTGATTAATGCTTATAGTTGAATTACTTTCCAAACACGAGTCTTTTGGGGGTAACATTGTAGATCCAAACCGTAACAACTGACTTCTAACATGTAATAACTTTCTTTATATTTCTGATTGTATCTATTCTAAAGAAAATAGAGTAAGACGGTTATTTATAAACTATTGCAACTACTAATAATATAATAATGAAAAATATTTATTATTATTATTCTATTTGAAAGACAAGGAAACTAGAGATCAGAAGTCGCATAACTATTTAAAGATCATAGAACTGGTAGAAGGCTAAGACAGGTTTGAATCCCAAGTCTATCTAACTGGAATCCTGATTTTAGCTTCCATGTTTTATTATATTTCATTTTCAGGGTGCCTTACAATTGGAGAGACTCATTATTATGAATTACTTAACTGAAAATACCATAAAAACCCTTTCAGCACAATAAACAGCTTTCCATCAGCTTGGGTGCTCAGCCTACATTTAAAGATTCACTGTCTCTCCACCCCCAGATGTCCTAGTCTCTAGCCTTAACCTTGAGTGACAGTTAGCCTTCAGTCTACTGCTCAGACAGGACAGGATTGAAGAATCATCTTCCCCATTCCAGGGCCATATTCCAATATGGCTGCTTTGAGCTTTCTTACCTTCTATTTCCTTACTTCCATGTACCTTCATCCACACTACTAATTGGCTACTGCCTTCTTCCATTAATGCCTCAGCTTTTAGAAGTACCATCCAATCACTTGCTCAACCTCCCTGAGAGCTAGCAGGATCCATGAGAAGCAGCTCTCGTAGGCCTTCTGGGAAAGATATTTCACTTCCGGTTGGTAGTACAAGTGTAAATGAACTATATTTCTGATATTGTTTCTAAAAAATTCTATTTTCCTGTTTTCCTTGCCCTAAAACTAAATTTGATACCTGCAACCACAGCAATCATCTTGCTCTATGAGTCAATTAGCATAAGAGTTGAAGGCCAAGAGTTATCAGGAACAGAGTTAACCATGAGAAAGAGCTGAGACCTGATATTTTTAGTTACTAGCTGCATTAAAACTGCAACTACTCACACCTTGGTCTTTTCCTAAGTTCAAGGAGCAAAGCTTTTATTAAAGCAACTTCTGGTCAGATTGTTCTCTTGCTTTAAGCTGAATAATCCATTTCTAAATGAATTTCTTATCATTATAATCCTTAATATATGTCACAAAATACCATAATTTACACCCATCCTAAATTACATATCTAGTTTCCAATTTTGGTTAATTCTAATTACATAAATATTTTAACTAATTTAATTCCAAATTGGAATCTTTGTATGCAAAGACTTTTCCATATTTATTTTTATTTCATTTATTCAGGATGAGCTCCCTTCAGTAATGCAAGGTTACTAATACACCTTACCCAAAGGCTTTACAAGTTACATCAATTTTTGGCAGTCTGTCTCTTTAAAAAAAAAAGCTATTGTGAAGATTCCATTCTTACTTCATAAGTGAAAGAAGTTGGCAACCTAGTCAAATCAAAATGAAATTCTGTCAATCTAAATTTTATGCATTTTCACCTTAGAAGAAATACCTTGATGTGTGTTTCAATTTGTATGAAAAGTATGAAAGAATAAAATCTTATATAAAATAAGGCATTAATATTATATAATAGGTGTATGTAGTAATAAGTGGGTTTTTCTTGTTTTTACTCTGGTGCATTTCTGGGCAGAGGTTACAGATGTAGTCATATTGAGTTAAAAATAAGGACAGAAACATAGAGTTTCTGTATTGGGACAGATCTCTGGGAGCTATTTTTGACAGTGCAGAAGTGTTGAGCGGCAGAATTGGGTGCCTGAACTTGCAGGGGTGCTTCCTGTGTATCAGTGTTCCCAACCCCTAAGCTCCAGACTAGTATAGGTCTGTGGCCCTGTTCGGATGGTCCCTCGGGGCAGATGGGTGGCAGCATGTGAACAGTGAGCAAAGCTCCACCTCCTGTTGGCATGCTTCTATTAGCTTCTGATGCCCTTGCTCATCTGACAAGAGGTGGCGCTTGGTGTCCCTCTCCCCACTGCCATTTCAAAGCTGTTTTCCCACAACCAACTGCACAAGTGCTCTCTCCTGTCCTTGGGAGAATGGACTTCAACTAAACCAGTTCCTGGTGTCAAAAAGATTGGGGACCACTGCCATATATTATAATACTTTAATATTTGAATTATTACTGGTTTTGTTTTATACATGAAGGAGCCATAGCTTGATGACATTAAATCTCTGGAAGAAGGTTGCGGCAGCAGTTCATGGCCTCTCGAGAATCCTAGCAGGAGCCAGCTTGTCTGATGGCCACGTCTCTGCCCTTTTCATGCCTCCAGACTCATGGGACGTGGGAGAGCAGAGCGGGGTGGAGCCCCGACCTCCATGCTGAGATGACACTAGAACCCAGCACTCTACTCACTTTGCACCCCGTTCCATGACCTCAGAAGGGAAGCAGTGAAGGTGCAGGGAATGGGTTTGAGGGAATGAGATCTGGCAGGTAGGCTGACTCACCAAGTGACACTGATGCTGCCGGACTGTGGCAGATAGGTCACCGGTTTCTTATCTAGCATGGGGGTGGGGGAGAAAGTCAGCCTGATGAAACTGCCGCAGTGCCTTTGTGAGGATGAAGGAATTGCTAAAGCAAAAGCTATCTCTGAGAATCTCAGGGGCAGGCTGATGCATTAAGAGTGCAGGACCAAGTCCAACCCACCTGGGCCCAAATCCCAGGTTCAGCTAGTAAACCTCTGTTGTGGTTGGAATCTGCAGTGTCCCCCAAAAGCCTCATGTATTTTAATGGAACCACGTGATGTTGGCGGATTGGGGTCTGGTCTGGAGGGGTGGATTGCAGTTAAGTTAGAATTAACGGTGTGTAGTGGCTACACCTGGATGCAGGAGGGCGTGGTTACTGGGCGGAGACCTGAAAGGGTACATAAGCTGCACCTGCCTTCCTGGAGGATTCTGGGACTAGTCTCAACTAGCCTCAGTTTGGCTTCCTGTTTGTCCGGGGAAGCTGCCTCCACCTCTCTCTCTGCCATGTACTTCGATTGTTGCCGGCCACCCCTGAATGGACTGTGACCTTCGAGACGGTGAGTTAAAAGAAACCTTTCTTTTCCTAAGTTTGTGGGTGTCGGGTGTTGAGTCACAGCAACGAAAAAGGAACTAAGACACCCTAGAACCTTGGGTAAGATATTTAAATCTTGCTATATCTCAGGGTTCTTATATATTTTTAAATTAAAGTTTAGACAAGTGGTTCTCAAAGTGCAGACCAGGAAGCCTCTAAGACCTGGAGGGTTTGTAAAATGAAAATTATTTTCATAAAAGTGCTGTTTTTTTTCCTTTTTAAGCTTTCATTCTTTCAGATCATACAGCAGAGATTTTCAGAATCTATATAACATGTAAAGATGGCATTGCTGTTACAGCTAATGGAATGCATCCTTGTGTATTGTATTGAAATTTTTCTATTTAAAAGTATTAGTGGTAAATATTTATTAACCTAGCCCACATTAACAAAAGCTTTTTGAGAGGCTTCAGTCATTCTTAAGAGTGCAAAGGGATCTTGAAATCAAAATATTCGGGAACCATTGACATACAATCTATCATGCCTATTATGGAAATAATATAGGCAATTTGGATATGTTATAGTAATCCCAAACTCTTTTCTTCTAACATCCATTTTTAAAGTTTCTTTTTTTATGAGGAAAGTGCAGAAGTACAGAATAAGAGATAATAATGTATTTTTAATTTAATAAAAGATTTTGCCAGGAGCAGGGTAACTCAATAAGATTGAGAGTTGATAGACTAATCAGAACATAGGGACAGAATTTGAAAACTTGGATCATAGAAAAATTAATGATACATAACAAAAGGAAGTGTATAGCAGGCATATTTTATTGCTGAGCATGTTAGTCAAATGTTGGTGAGTCAAATTTCTACCCATAACATTAGAAAGAATTTCAGAGAATAAATTATGCAAATATAAGCAGATAAGATTAGGGGACTGGCTATGTTCTGTCTTTCCTAATTAATTATTAAAGCAAAAAGATTAAGATTTTATAAACACCTGTTTGGGGCTGTATCCTTTATATATAATTAATAATTATTAATAATACAGATAATACATAAACTTTTCAATTATTCCTTCTATTTTATACAAGCTACTGACATTTACTATCAGAAACAGCGTTTCAGCTTAGAATTTGTTTTTTTCCTCCGGTGTCATTACTTTCTTCATAATGCCACGCTGATTCAACTCAGAAATAAACCGAGTTGCAATTATCACAGGACAGAGTTGTGGAATATTTAACTGATTATTTTGGTTTTCCTCCACACCACCATTTCTGCCCCAACGATCTAATGCAAGGTTGGGCCAGAGCTTTTGCTTTCGCCAATTCGAGCTGGCATTTTTCATGATTTTTAATTGTCTGCAACGACTTAGGGCTCTCCTTTTCTCATTCAGTGGCTGTGTGATGGTTGAAGTGCCCTTGTCTCAGAAACATGATCCTAGATGCCGGGGAGACTGCAGTGAACAGAACCCACAAATGTCTCTTCTTCTAGAGCTTCTGTTACAGAGAGAGCTGGGAGGAAGCCCGTTAAATATATAGCGTATGCACGAGAGACACTGAGAAGGTCTGCAGTGGAAAAGAAGTCAAAGGAGGGGACCCCTGGGAGTCAGGGGAAGAGTCCAGAGCCCAGTTCTAGATGAGACGTGGCTGGAGGGAGCCTTATGAAAGCAGGCATGGAAGAAGGGTCACAAGAAAGCGAGGACACTGCCTGGCTTTCTAGAGAGGGAGCCTCCACCTAAGAGTTGGGTGGAGGCTGAGTATAAATTGAAAATATAGGAACGGCAAGGAACTGGAGGGTGCCCTTGGCTGACGCTGAGTGCGAATGGGAGCAGGTGCAGACACTGTGAGGATTTGGGGCTCTACTATGAGCAAGGCAGGCACCGCTTTATTATTTTGAGTTAGGGGAGAGATATGATCGGACTTGCATTCTAACAGAATCCCCCTGGCTTCTGTCTGGAGGACCGTGAATGCGGGAGGGAGAAGAGAGAAGCAGGAAACCTGTTAGGAGGATATCCAAGAAACCAGGTGAGAGGAACTGTAGCTTTGAGGGCGACTTCAACAGAATTTTCTAATAATTGTTAGAGGGTGAGAGAAAAAGGCAAGAGTCAAGTCTGAGCCCAGGATTTTTGGCCCAAATCTTTGGAGGACAATTGACTCAGATGGAGATGGTTGGCGGGGCTTGTGGGGGAGCAGGCCTAGCAGACAGCGTCAGGAGCTCGGTGTTAACACTTGCTGTAGATTAAGTGCGTGTGTTACTTCTAAAAATCACAGGTTAAGATCTTAATGTGATGGTATTAAGAGAGAGGCCCTTTGTAGGTGATTGGGTCATGATGGTGGAATCTTCATGAATAGGATTAGTGCATTTATAAGTGATTCCTTGTCCCTTCTCCAAGGTAAAAACAGTTAAAAATCACCACCCACGCAGAGAAATGCAGTTACCGGACAGAGAATCTGCCAGCACTTTGATCTAGGACTTGCAGACCTCAGAATTGCAAGAAATAAATTATTCTTTATAAGTCATACCTTCTGCAGTGTTTGGTCCTAGAAGCCCAAACAGACTTTTGATTATAAAACTTTTGATTTTGTGATGTCTGGCAGGCTTCTAAGACTCAGTGTCAGGTAGACAATCTGCAATACTAGTGTAGTGTTCAGGGTTTGCAGTAAACATAGGCATTTGGAAGTCATCAGAATAAAGGTGATATTTAAAGCCATGAAAGTATGATCATAAAGGACGTGAATAAGAATGGAAAATGAAAATAGTCCAAAGACAAGGGTCTGGTTATTTGTTTATTTATTCATTTATTGAGATGGAGTCTTACTTTATAGTCCAAGATGGTCCTGAACTCACTGTGTTCCAGGCTGGCCTGGCACTCACAGAAATCCTCCCGCCTCAAGTCCTGGGGTTACAGGCATGTACCACCACACCGGTTTGTATATTTTAGAGGTTGGGATGGCAGTGGCAGAAGAATGACCTGGAGAAACAAAAGGCATCTGTGATGGAACAGCCAGTAAAAGAAGTATTTGACTCGTCATCCCTATAATGCCCTTTCCTGTCCACTCCTCCACAGGCTGCAGGTGACTCAGGCCCACGGTTTGGAGGAGCCACAGCTTCTCTTGCCCCTGTATCCTCAGCAATGCAGGGCTTTGTGTTATTCCTTCCTCTCACCATGTTGTCCTGGTTTCTCTTCAAAGGCCTTTTCCAATGCCTTTCCTACATTCCTACATTTCTTTTTTCTCTGTACCTATCACTGCTTTTAAAAACAACTTACGATAAACCTATGTGTGCATATTTTATAGTTCTCCAAATTAAAAGAATTGGAGTTTATTTTTTATTTTTTTCTTTGGTAAAGGCCCTGCCACCTAGTAGAATGTCTTGCCTACTTCTTGAGCATAATTGCATATCGCTAAAGCAGACACGGACTAGAAGATGGACAGAATCAATGAATGTTTCACAGTGAATAATTCATTTGTATCTAAAACTTACGTGTTGCTGTGGAAACAAAGACTCATTGTGGTATTTCTGTAATAATAGACAATTAAGTAATTACTCAACTGTTTTTGACATAGTATGGGTCTTCATTGTAATGGCTTTGGGTTTTAAATTCCTTCAGACTAGGTAATTGAGAGAAAATTTAAATTAAAACAGAAATGATTGAATATACTTATTTTAATAACACAGGAGATCTAACATAGTTATCCATAACCAGGTACTTCCTTAATGTAATTCTAGAATGAAACTTTAAGTTCATGACTTACTCTGCAGGATATCTATACAGACATGGTTTCTCTGTGAGTGAGGTCCTGACCCCTCCAGGTTAGTGACCGGGTCTGTCTCTGCTTCTGGCTGTTTTGTCCAGGGTCTCTTCACATTTGCTCTACCTGATGTTGTATCTCTGTTTTTTTCTGGCTCCATTTCTTTGTTTTTCCCAGTGCACCATGATGTGGAATTCAGCATCAATGAACAGTCCTTGGATGCATGCGATGCAATGGGCTCTCGATTTAGCTTCCTGAGGCATTTTAATATGTAACTTATGCTCATATAAATAACATAATTATTTTATTTTTATCAACTCGAATAGCAGCCTGGTACATAAAATAATTTCCTCATTAGTTGTGTTAGACAAACCATTAGAAATGAGCATCAGGAAGACTGTGACCCCTCATCCAAAACAAACAAGTAGGAAATGGCAAATATTGTAAAATTTCAAGAAAAAGGCTTGTTCAGGAGTGGAAGTTTTTATTTTTGTTCTTTGTTATTGACTGGTTTGATTTCCTTGTTTCCACTTTAGGCTCTTTCTTGCCCTGCAGACTCAATGATTTTATGTCTAGTGGTTCATAAGTTACAAGATATCTGAAATTAGGTGGTAAGTATTTTTCTTTAGTGTAAGCTTATAAGACCTCAGCAGTTTGTGTTGGAAAGCAATCAAAACTAAATGGAGTCTTGCATAATCGGTTCCCTCTTCTCATGTTTTCATAAAAACAAAAACAAACAAAAACATAGCCACTGAAAATGTGGAGATGTTTTTCTTTATGTAAGTGGAATGAAAAGTCAACTGAGAGCAACACACACCTATATATGTGTGTATATACATATGCATATATGATTTAAAGTATTGATGATATGATTGAAAATCATATATGAGAATGAAAACTGCCACTTACCGCACATAGAGTGATCAGTAATTTGGGAAATATTTGGTGTTATAATTCTTAAAGATGAAGTGCCAACAAAGTGATCTTTTTGAGGACCAGGTTGATGACAAATCACTACTAGTGTGTGAACTCCCTTGGAAGTATTTCTGAAAATGAAAAGAACAGGAGATAAGACCAGTGAAGCCTTGGAACTTTTTATTAAATCACCCATTTTTCATTTCTGTATCTTAAGAACAGTCAGCTCTTTTGCTGCTAGCACAAAATGACCCACACAATGTGTGTAAAGGCATTTCTTC
Source organism: Ctenodactylus gundi (assembly GCA_004027205.1). Taxonomy (NCBI): domain Eukaryota; kingdom Metazoa; phylum Chordata; class Mammalia; order Rodentia; family Ctenodactylidae; genus Ctenodactylus; species Ctenodactylus gundi. Next base: position 690,252 of record PVKB01000125.1, read on the forward strand.
TCCTTTTATTATAAGAAATAGCTCTCCTTTCTTTTCACTTTTGGGGGGCTGTGACCCTAAAACTTCTAGAAAACTTGGAAAAAAGTTTCTGAATGAACAGTTGAAGCTGGCATGGCAGATCCGGCCATGGTTTGGGCAATAGGCCCTGGCTCTGAGTTAAGGAATATTATTTGGATGGAAGATATTATTAGGAGCAGACAGGAAGCTTTAGAGGAAATGGAAACAGGGATCATCTTTCTCCAAAGTGCTGGTGCTTTGATCTGTGTGCCTAGGACAGGTTTCACAAGAACAAGTTCTCGGGGATATAGCTGGCGAGAAAGTAAGTGAATGGGGCTTCTAGCTGAAGTGGGTTTTGATAGGTAGTTGAAGATCAAGATGGAGTGTACGCAGGTGACTTCTAATCATGATGACTTAGAGCCCCCAATGCTGCATAGAATAGAGAGAGATGAGAACCTAAAAGACATTGCTCAGGGGAAATAAAAAAGACCAAGAGGAAGGTCAGATGTGACTGTCTGTGAAAGAACATGAGGACAAGGGTGAAAGTGAGAAGGGATTTAAAGGGACTGACACCAGCTGAGGAGGCCAACTGGCAGGGAGTGACTTGGGAAAATAAATGGCATATCCTGAAGGAACGTTTACTACTGGACGTGTGAAGCCTGTGTTTTCTGGAATGATGCTAGCCAGGAGAGGGATAATGCAAATCAGATTTGCAAATCAGATTTACATGCATGTACTGGGTTAAGTATTGAGCAAAATAAGAACTGGAAAGTTCTTATCTGCGCATCGAATAACTGGTCAGGGAAGCTTCCAGATTGTCTTCTCAGGTACAAATTCTATATTACGAAGATTGACAGGAGGATCCTTATGGAAATAATTAGAATAAATCCAATCTTTTTATGGGTTAGATATCTGGAATATATGCTCGACAGAAAAAGACAGTTTATGAACTTGCCCAAGTAAGAATATTGAAATGATGATAAAGATTTTTCTATCTGTGTTTGGAGAGAGATTTTGACTAATACCCGAGGAAGGCCAGGAGGAGACTGGGAGTGGAACAAAGAAGGAGTAAGGGATAGTGTTAAGTGTAATAGGTACACATGTGGTTTGTCTATTAGGGGAGAAATTGATAAAATTCAATTATCCATCTAAAGCAAAAATAATAATGCAAATAGGACTTAATTGGCTTAAGTTAAAGCTTCTGAGGGGTACGGAATAACTGTAGAACATCTTCCAAAATGAATAATTTTTTCATCACTTTATACACTAACCAGAAGAATTTAAAATTAACTAACGTGTGACTTACAAGACCAGAAAATCACATTATTCCACTTGCTTGTTATAACAAGTAGAATTAGTACCTGTCTAAAGAGGCAGCAGGACTAGATCATGTAAGAACTATAAAGTCAATATATGTCTTTTTCATTGTGTAATGTACATTTAAATTCATTAGATCATTTGTATTTGCAATCTGCTGAAATAACTATATATGATATTTGCGAACTTTTTGGCATTGAGTAACATTTTCTGTTTCCCTTATCTAAAGAATATTTCTAGCAAAATTTCAGATTAAAAGACAGAATTTAACACTAAGATTCTTTTTTAGCAAAAACTTTATGCTTAAGCTGATGAATATTTAATATTTAGATACTATTCTTGTTGAAATAATGAGACATGAAAGAAAAATACCTGATATTTAATTATATAACAATAATATTTAATGACTATACTGCCATAAAATCCTTGAAATTACCATAATTATTAATTCTTAGGTGAATAAATAGTTTAAAAATTATATAAACTTTCATTGCTTTTTTTTCTTTTGAGGCAGGATCTTCCTCTGTAGTCCAGCTTCACCTCGGATTTATTATGTATCCTAGGCTGGTCTCAAATTCATGACCTTCTTCCTTCCTCAGCCTTTTGAGTACTGCAATTACTAATTTGCCTGTTTTATGTGGTGGTAGGGATTTGAACCCAGGAACTTGAGCTTGCTAGGCAAGTACTTTAATCACTGAACTACACATGCTAGTCCTTAAGTAGGTATTTTTTACTGAAGGTTCACCTGATGTTCATTGGATGTTGTACTGAAGGGTCCAATGTGTAAGTTTTCCCCATCACCTGGCAAGCAATTTCAGCCATATCCCGAGTTCACAAGCTCCATTTTCCTTAATCCTGGGCTACAGGTGACTAATCTCCCTACGGGGCCCCTGCTATTCAATACTGAAAGCTAACGCACCCTACACTTTTTACAACTAGGAAGGGTCCACCTCAGATGTAAAAATAAAAAGTTGGCCATCATTCATCCTTGCAGAACATCACCAATAAAAGGTAAAGAGAGTCAAGAAAGGGTGGAGAGGATGCCCAAGTTGCTGCCCTGCTGGTCCAACTGCGCCCACCCTGGGCACAGTGTCCAGCTCTAGCACTCTCCTTCTGGCCACTGAGCTTACCTCCCCTTGTTATCGCTCTGTCCTTGTCTGGCCATCTGTTGCTGCCTCCTCCCTTACGACACACAGTAGTTCTTTTTGTCATCTGTTCTGCTTTCTTCAGCCCAACCGCAGCCCAAAAATACTAAACAGAAAACCTCAGAGATAAGCCTTTAGTAAGGTTTAAATTGCGCAGCACCTGAGTTGATTGATAAAATCTCCTGCGTTCCTCTCTGACCTGTCGGGAACATACATATATACATCATCATACATCATCTCTTCAGTGTGTCCACACTGTCCCTTCCTCCTGTGTGCAAGTCACTTCGTGGCTGTCCTGGTCATGCTACTTGAATAAAAACACGGAGGTCCCACCTTGCTCTGAAGACAGCTTAGCAAAGGCAGTTACTCCAGCCGGCCTCTGCATTTCTCACCAAGTCCCGTGGCCCCCTACTGCTCATCTCAAGTCACCTGTCAAAACGCCTGCCAGCTCAAACCACACACTCTGCAGCTCATCGTCTTTCCGGTGACAGGAAAGGGTCCACTTGCCAACGTGGTTACCAAACAGCTGCCCAGCTTTCGGTAGAAATGAGTCAATGAAATATATTTTGGGGTAAATTTATTTTATCAAGTCAAAAATATTAAGTGTGGTACTACAGGGCAGACAGGACAAAATTTTGTTTCTCCAGGACATGACCTCATTGCAGCCATTGGGTTTTGATAAGTGACACAGGTCATCTTATTTCTGTCCTCGTGACACCTGATACACAAGCAGGTAGCTATGTATTTTACACAGGAGGCCACGGAGGTTTAAAGAGGAAAAGAACTTCCTCAATCGTTATGAAGCTCATAAGTGAGGGAGCCAGCCATGACCAGTACTTGTGCTGTAACCATGATCCATGCTGTCTCCTTGCGAAGAAGAAAGAATTTGCAGCAATGGACGGGAAACAAGTAGGCTGTGGAGGAATCAGAACAGGTTGTGCCAGTAGATGTAGAGTGAAGAATTGCATGACAGGGATATATCTTTTTATTTGCTAAGCTGTCTGTCTGACTAGTAGCTCCCATACTACTCCTAGGCTCATTTACTTATTCTGTAGTACCAAGTATTTATACCTGACCTGGAGATACAGTATTGAAGGTCATAGAACCATTGACATTATCTGATGCAAAACCTGTGTTGGCACTATATCAACATCTTGCCTCCCTGTGGCTTACCACCCTCCTGGCCCTATGCATGTATCATATTCTACATTTTTCCTCTATTCTACTTTCTTTTTTCTATCTTTTCTCCTGCTTCTGGCTGGTCCCTGTCAAGTTCTTGAGTAGCTTGTGCACACTGGTACCTTGAAAAGAGTCTCAAGCATCACACAACGAGCTTGTGGGCCTGCTTGCTTCTGCCTTCATGAGATTCTTCGTCAATAAATAAAGTAGCAGTTGTACTTCATGATTGCTTTGATATTAAGATAAATATATTAATAATATATGGGGTGTCCCAACAGTTTAATTTTTTCTATGACAGACAGTTAAATTCAGTGCTTGTATACTTTTTCTCATGACATTTGTTTTACTTCAGATGTTACGATAAATTGATCCTAATCCAACAAATTCTTATATTTTATATTTTTAATGACTTCATGTGTACAACAAACTTTGGGACACACTATATATTAAAATTTATTTTCACCTAAGAAGTTTTTGTCCTTCTGTTTTTAAGTAAACTAAAACATTTTTCTGGGCCCCTGAAGGTACTGCAGGTCTTGGGTTTTGTAGCTATTTTGCTTGATGAGTATATTGATTGCAGGTCTAGGCACCATCTGGCCCAAAGCTGTTGTCGACGAGAAAGTCAGACAAAATTAGGCAAGATATATGCTGTTTGGTTTATTGTGATCTGTCTGTTAGTGACTTTTCGAGGAGCTTAAGACTTCTGCCCTTTTGGTTTGACTGAGGCAATCATCACTCAGTTGTCATTTGGTAATTGCCTAATTATATTATTTGGTGATAAGTGAAGATTTTAAATGACAACCTCTTCCAAACAGCTGTGATTAGATTTTTTATACTTTATTTAATTTAAAATTGCATTTGTAAAATCATAATTAGGTCATTTTATCTAATGGCCCCCATCCCAGGCTGGAGCCAGTTTTCCCCGGTTGTGCTTATTCACACAAGGATCAACACAATTTTAGGAGGTTAGAGTGAAGTGGGCATTCATGTAATTCCTACCCCTGGTTTCAGGCAGAGGATTTAGTAACATTCTCCCTCCCACGATAGAAAAGTTCTTGATGAATACAAAGCATTTCCCCCAAAAGGTTGAATTGATCCAGTAATTTAGAGATATAGCTTTCTCTTCAAAAGTTTTGGAATCTAGTTCTTGACCTTTTCTGTTCTCTACTAAGGATAAATATATTTCTTTGGATAACGTTAATGATGTTATAACTGATCCTGAACAAAAGGTTAAGTTCTTATAAAGACTGCAATTGGGTTTTTAGTTGATCTGTAAAAAAGTGGCTTTATCTGTGTTTTGTTTTTCCTCCTAATTTAAATGTCTCTCTTAATTAGCTGTACCTTGGAGAGAATTTGTGATTTTTTTGCTCTTTGAGAGACCGTGGTTCTGACATTTGGAAGAAGCTAAGTAGGAAGAGTGACACTTCATTGTTTGTTCTACTTGCTAACAACACAGAGTTCTGAAAAGTCTGATGTGTGCGATGAAAGTTTGTGTGTTTTACAAAACGTTGTCCGATTGGCTAATCCTTTAGGTCTTGGGAAATGTCCTAGATGCTTGGCAAGAAATTGTTCTCAAGAGAACATGAATGCTGCCAGTTTCCAATTGGCCAAGACACATTACAAGGACAACCTCCTCTCTGGGCCACCTGGCATTTCCATTCCAATTGGAATCTGCCCTGTGAAGAGGCACAAGGGACCAAGATTAAACAAATCTTTCCAGATTTCTGGCCCAGGTAGATCTTTCATCTTATCCAGTCTGCTTCACTTTCCTTTTGATCACTGACCATTTGAAATAGTAGAGAACACTGGGCACTTTACTGGTGAGGTTCCAGAATGGAGGAGCAAACGGGGCAGATGAAGGATGAGTGAACACATATATGCAAAGCACTGAACCTGGTTGAGCAGTTCAAACTGTTGCTAATAAAATTTTAGAACTGCTGTGTGAGCTTGCCTGTCACATTGGCCCCTGCTCAACCAGCTCCCACCCCTGACTCATGTTTGGGTAATAGTGACAGCTGTGCTCGTGCCTGGCTGCTTCCACTTATGAAAAGGAAGGGGTAGATGGCAACCCTCCTCCCAGGCCCCTTTGGTGGAAATCTTCTTTTCCAGCCACAGCCAAGTATAAAAACCCCAGCAGAGTTAAATAATAGTGATTCAGAGCCTGCCTCGCATAGGTTTAATTTGCTTTGTACTAAAAAGATCTCAGGAAATTAAAAAAGAAAATATTGGCCTAATGGAAATTTATAAACAATATTTTTGCTCTTAAAACAACAAACATTTTATGTTATTTTAACACAGCCACTGGTGGTAGTTTAGGCTATCAAGATAAAAATATCCTTTTATACCAACTGAAATTTGCTTCCTTAAGTTCATTTCCTGGATATGGCCGGGGAGGGATTAGAAAGAAGGCTTAGAGCTTCCTCCTGCCCCTTTGGAAAAGCTGACCTTATCCCACCTTCTGAGCATGGTCAACCGTGTCATCTCTGACAACAAAGACTAGTAGCGGACTAGTCGATGAGAGTTAATCTACCACTGTCTACAGAGTGTTAGTCTCTTTTACTACCATGCTTAATGTGCCTTGGGGAGTCAGCTTGGTGCTTGCTTGTGTGCGTGTGTGTGTGTGTGTGTGTGTGTGTGTGTGTGTGTGTGTATGTGTGTGTGTGTGACAGATTCTTGCTCTGTAGCCCAGGCTGGCCTCAAACACAAAGCAACTCTCCTGCCTCAGTTTCCCAAGTGTTGGGATTACAGGCATGCACCACCACACCCTACTTATGTGTGGCTGGGGAATCTTATTCTTGCTACGCAAGCACTGTAACTGCTGAGCTACACCCCAGCCTCACTCTGTCCTATGCACATGGTACAGAAGGAAGCCAAAGAGAGCCCAGAACAGGCCCAGCCACGTCCTGTGTTCTCATCTTTGTGTCTACAGCTATCTTTGAAAACCTCCCTCACCCTGTCCTTTTATTTTCTATCATAATCTCATTACTATAAAGGCCTTGGCCACCATAGAAAGGCTTATATTAGTGAAAAAAACATCAGATAACTGGAGAATGAAGTAGGGATTTTGTGTATTGCTTCTAGTGAGTCCTGTTACTCTATTGCCAAATGTATACTGTCTTTATTTATTGCGTGTGATGTCTTGGGCGAAATTGGTCTCACATGCAATAAATGCTGAATGAATATGTAAAAGAAAAATCTCAAGGAACATTCACCTATCTACTTTTCATTTCAATTATTTATTTTTGTTTGCTTGTTTGTTCAGTGGTACTGGGGTTTGAGCTCAGGGCCTTCTTCTTACTGACCTACGTCCCCAGCCCATTTTATACTTTCAATTTAGCCACAGGTTCTAGCTAAATCACTAAGTTTCCCAGGTTGGGCTTGAGTTTTTGATCCTCCTGCCTCAGCCTCCCAGAGTGCTGGAATTACAGGCCTGTGCCACTAGGCCCAGATCCTTATCCACTGTCCCACTTCACTGAGCACCAGGAGACTGTTTCAGGTGGTATAAATGTTGTATCACACATACTGCTCATTTTTATCAGCATGTATTTTTACATCTTTCTTGAGTACAAATCAGCTCTACTTTCCTGAGCACCAGCAAAGTTAGTCATACTCCGGGTCTAGGGCTGACAAATCTGCTTTGGGTCACAATGCTGGCACTCTGGTTACAGCCAGGCATTGTAGTAGGAAGTGAAAGTATTGCCTAACTATTCAGTCCTTTAGGCATTTGCAATCAACTGGAGACATGGTGAGCTGAGCCAAGAGTCCCAGCCCCCGGTAGGAGGTGCTTTGCCAGAGACAACACGGGGTGCTTGGAATATAGAAGGAATACCTTCTATATTCCTATGTTTTCACTTCATATTGAAAAATTATCCTGGCCCTGTGGTGCAGGGTTATTATCCCAGCACTCTGGGAGGCAGAGTCAAAAGGATTCCCAAGGTTGAGCCTAGCTTGGGCAATTTAGTGCCTGGTAAGACCTTGTCTCAAGTAAAATAAATAACTAAATAAAATGGACTGGAGGTGTAGCTCAGAGTTCAGGCCTGGAATTCAACCCTTAATGCCACAACAAATAAATAAATAGATACTGGTTTTCATAGCATAGTGAGAGAAATAAAGAGGTGGTAGAAAACAGAGACACTGACGTTTTGAAGATGTAGACGTTTGAAGCTTGAACAACTAAAAGTGAATTAACAAGCTCTTCATTATATTTGAACAAATTATTAGTTTTGATAGCCCACTACCATTTGGAGATGGACACTTCTAATTGACCTGCCTTTTCCACATAGACATTTACATATATTTCCAGTGAATCCTGAGCTTTATACTTTAAGAGGAAGTATACTTTATACGTTAACCTTAATAATGACTTTTGTTTGGAAGAAAGAAAGCAACTTCTGGGAGATTTTAAAGTTGAGTCACAGCGTGAATGTCTAGAGGAGCTGAGGCTGTTTGGCCAAGAGAAATGACAGCTCATGGAGCTTCATACTTTTGAAGAATTACTGTTTAGAAAGTGGATGAGCCCAGATTTGACAAGTCCTTACCACCATGTTTCCTACGAGATGTCAATAATTACTCAAAGCCTTGGTTCCCCTGGAGCTCCAGCTGCAGCCCCCTGACCCCCTCCCTCAGGGTCCTCTCAGCGCGCACTTCTGTTCAGTGCATGAGATTAAAATTCTAGTCTTCATCATTCTTGGATTGGACAGTTTGTGTGTGCTCGCCTGAGTTCACTTGAGACCAAAGGTTAGAGATACAGGAATTTAGCTTTTAAAAATTCAGAGCTGATCACTGAGGGAGTAGGGTGTTCCTAGGGCTAGTCAGTTTCCTACTATGACAGATTTTCAGAGACATACATTATGTAATATGTCAAAAAGGTAACATAGCAAATTTTGGAGGTCTTTACTTTCATCCCCCAGCTTCATGGTGGAAGATCAAAAAAGAGACTGTCCCTGTGAAGCCACAAGACCAGAGATGTCCAGGTCTAGAGATCGTTTTGGATGACAATGCCAGTACTGTGTTTGAATTCCAAGGCCAAAGATGTAGGAAGGAAGGATGGATTCTAGAAAAAGGGTTTCCAGTCTTTCCACAAAGGGACCCACCACCATGTATGTAAGAACTGGTAGTGCCTTACAATATTGAGATTTTAGGAGAAATTGTGCAAATTGAAGAGAAATAGCGTTGGTCCCGTAAATGTCCTGAACTCTAATGGGACCATGAGAGATAAAAAGGACTTAAATAATGGTAGCATAGAATTTCTTGCAAACCCCACAGGCATGGCCCTCAGAGTCAGAGTTTTTTTCTACTGAGATCAAAGAGAGAGAAGAGGAGTAAACTAAAGACTCCTTGCATCTACATTTGTGTTTGGGGACTTAGCCTTAAACCTTAGCCAGGAAGTCATTGAGGGAATTCAAATAATGGAGCCAGTTTAGACTAATTAAATTATATAGCCCCTCTAAATTCTTAAATGTTGTAGCTTTTTGACTCATGAAATCAGTAATAGAATTTTTTTTGATGGTATATGAGTTTGAACCCAAGTCTTCACACTGAGCTACATCCCCACTCCCTTTTTAATTTTTGTTTTGAGACAGATCTCACTAAGTTGCGTCGCTGCCTGGGCTTGCCTGGAACTTGCTATTCTTCTGCCTCAGTCTCCCAAAGTTCTGGGGTTATAGGCGTGCACCTCCTGACCTGTGTTCTTTGACTGTTTTGTAGGCAGAACAATTCTAGTTCCTTCCACTCTACCTCCTGTCTCCTTTATTCATCTTTTACCCATGTCTGGAAACTTTTACTGTAATTCCACATCCTTTTAAATGTGTTATCCTCAACATGTAATACTATAGGCTAAGTGTGGCCTCGATTTCTGCAGCTGTGAAATGCAGCAGTTACCAGCACCTGTTCGGGGACACATTCACTGTGAAATTAATGAAGCTTCACCTTTAGGCTCCTCTCTCGTTCTCTGGGCCTCTTCCAAAGCCCTAGGAACAAGGTTATTAGATTTGCCAAACAAAAATAAGTTATAAGATATCCAGTTAAACCTGAATCTCAGATTTAAGAAGAGTATATGTTTAGTACAAGGTTGTCCCAAATTTTACATGGGACATACTTATGCTAAAAACTATGTTCATTGTTTATTTGAAATTTAAATTTAACTGGTAGTGCTAAACATATTTTATCTGGCCACTCTAATCAGGAGTGCTCTAACCATAGTGCATTCGTGATTTTTTTTTTTTCTCAAAGAGGAATTTCAGATTGGATAAGTTTTATGTCCTATACTACTTGAATTCTCTTATGTGTGGTTCAGTTTGTTGTCTTAATTAACTTAAGGCACTTATATTACCATTAGCAAGACTATTGTGGTAGCTGCGGAAATTTTATTAGACACACACTTTGCTAGAGAAGGGCTCCAGCATATCATGGCCTCTGCTGACATATTTAGTTTATGATGAACCAAGACCAGCAACTCGTATTTTTCACCACTTGAGTTTAATTGCTTTTTTCTCCTGTGTTGAAAATCGCATTTGCATCTGGATCATTTTATTCGCAGAATTTTAATTAATCCATGGCATGTTTTGAGCCCTATTCCTTAGCTACTGCTTCTATCAATTGATAAAGAAAATATGTGTAACATGCAGCTTGGAGTCAGAAACAGTGTTCTTTCCTTTGTGCAGAACCCTATGACAATATTATTAGACCACTCACGACAAGGGAAGGCGAAAAGAATTTTTTTCTGATGCCATCCATCTGCTTTCTTGTGTAATCCAATGCTTGCTTTTATGATTTTTGTGTAGTCAAAGAAATATTTCTCGTTGGCCATAAATTTGAGCCCACTAACTATGTGTGGGCTGTGCATTCACTCACCTCACCTTGGGCAGCGCCTCTCCGGATACCTGTTTCTGGCACCAAAGCTCGGAATGTTGCCACGGGGAACTGTTTGTTACTACAGCACAATAAGACTCTCTTTTAGTCAAGTGTGTGTTTACCTAGGCCCTCTTTTACCCTCAAGCGGCACTTTACATCAAAATCGGATGGATTTTTCTTGAATACTTTATAGGGCACTAACAAACCATGTGGTAGGATTGGCCCTGTTCTGCAGCATCTGGGGACATAACAGGATCTGGTAGACAAGAAGGTGTTTAAGAAGAGACTTTTATCAACTTCATATAGTTGCTTTGGCAAGCAACTGGGGAGTAGGCTGGCAATATTTCATACATACTGTGCTTATCACTAATGCAAAATCAATTATATTGCCATTGCTTTAAATACGATATTAGAAGTACAGTGGTTATCGTAATTGTTCAGAGCATATGATTTGCCCGTCTGGAAGCTGTGCTGCTGTATCCCTGATGATTCTCAATTTGTGCTTTATCTTGAATGATTCTCTTCCAGCCAGTGTTCTACACCATGACATCCTCTCTTTGTGTTCCTATTATACCGGGTCTACACGGGTGGAACACTCTATGGCCAGTAAAGTCACTTACTTGCCTGCTCAGCTGCAGTCATCTCTACATCGAGCAGCCAACATTTTGCTCCTTGTCAAATCCAGACCAAAGTAAGCTGCAGGGTGTTGTTTCTCATCGCAAAGCACAGGAACTTTTCTCTTTGGGCTGATTAGCACCATCTGTAGTGAAGGACAATGGCACACAGAATTAGGACATATTTTGCATAAGTACTGAGAATTAAACTTGATCTTGGACTTTCCAAAGGGAGACAGAGGACTAAATATCTGTTGGTATTCAGGATTTGGAATAACGCTATCGATTAGGGTTGCTAATGTATTTTTAGGATTTTTAATACATTACCTTCTGCAATATAGAATTTATTGCATCATCTCATGAAATCCTCAATACTTATTATTATTTTTTCCCATTACACAGTGCAAAGCGGGGTGGTTATGGAACTTCCAAAAATCATAAAGCCAGCTCATTGTGGAAAGTGTAAGTTTAAGGTAAAAATAGATGTTTTAGGCTCTGGATTGCCCCATCATCTACCATGACTCAGGCTTGGACCAAGTGCTCGACTACCTGTCCTTACTTAACTCCTAAACCCATAGCTCACTTGGATTCTTTCAACTCTGCTTCTTCATTGAAAAATTGATCCAATAACAGAATCTTTAGAAAAAATAAAGAGATGAAAAGATTAACACGATAATAATGACAGGATTACTTATGCATATTGTCATGTTTAAGTTAACTAAATATACAAGAAGTGACATAAAATGTGAATATTTACATTAAAAAATTTACCCTATTGCAGTAAAAACACATTGCCAAGAAAAGCAAACGGACTCAAAATGAGGGGAGGTATATTGAATATTTTGAGAGGCACTAGAAGCAACATATCTCTTACTGTAATAAATTGTTAATTTATTTATTCTGTCTCTCTGCTCACTTAAATCTGATCACAAATCTGTGATGAGCAGGAGGCCAAAGTTACAGAAAACAAGAATCCTTCCCATGGGTATGTACAGAGTATATAGTAGGGCTAGGATAAGAGCCCAGGCATTCTGTACTTGAATTAACCTTCATTCCATTGCTTTCATTTTTTAGCCAAAGCTCTTAGGACCATGCTCTGCCATGTGGTAATCAATCAATAAATGTTTACCACTCAAAACCATAATTCTGTGCCAGATACTGCAGTAGGCCCTTACTTATACTCCTGTAGGACTATGTAATAAGATTAACAATAAACCCAATCGTACATGATCAGACATTAAATTAAAGATTGAATACTTTGCCCAAGGTTACATCTCTTGCCCAATGTCACATTTAGGTGTGTAGGACACAAGTACATTGCATTCTCTGAAACCCAAAATTTGTGGGTATAACCAATGTGCTATATACTACACTTACTATTTTTAGGAATAAGTCTCAGATAGCAAGTTATTTTTATGCATGATTATTGCATTTTCCTTATCTCTCAAGCACTTTCTATGTAGTCTTTTGGATACTTGTTCAGATTTGCTTCACGAAAAATCAGTTTCATGATCGTGTTTTACTACAACTTTCTTTCCCTCCTCTCTGTTTCAACAATTAATGTCTTGACTCTCCCAGGGAATATCAGTACTACCCAGCCCAATCTGCATTCCAGAGCTCTGCCCTACCTCACATTGGGATGATATATCAGACAATCAGTCACAGCAAGATGCTAAATGCCAGATGCTACTGTGTTAGCTAGGATGAGCCTTTGAACATCTGTCTCTACTCCTGAAAGGGGAAATGCCCTAATGGGTAAAACATCTGGGTAGCTAATTAGTCAGGAGGAGTGATTCAAAGAAATAGTTACCCCAAAGAAACTGCTGTATTCTGTAAACTTAAGGATATTTTCAATCGGTGAAGACCTAGCTGGGGTGCATACTCTGAGGAAGAACTTATTTGGTGCCCTTCTTGTGCCATTTATTTAGACTCAATGTCTATGTCAATATTTTGGTTACTCGAGTAAAAAACATTTCAAGAAGGCTTATTACAAGGAAGTCACTGTGCTGTATACTGTACAGATTATTGACAGAATCATTGCTCTTAAAGAGTTAAAATTAAACACAATTTGGTCTTCATGTCTTTGGACAGTTAAATTGTTTTGAGTCATTGTTTTATCTAGCCATTAAAAATTCTGGTATTGAGTGTTTTTAAAATGATCCACACTATAATAACACTAAAATACAGTTTTCCAAAAGATTTGTTTTGCTTTTAGTACATCAAACCTAGGGGTTAATCAGGAAAAAATTACATTGGATTAGTATTCTGTTGCTGTTGCAGCAAGTTTTCACAAACGTAATGAGATAGATCACAAATTTATTTTCTTGTAGTTCTTGGAGTGAAACGTCCAACACGAATTACACTGGGTCAAAAAATTGAGATATTGGCCACACGACCTCTGAAGATTCTAGTTAGGAACATGTTTCCTTGCCCCAGCTTCGGGGCAGTCCATCAGGCTGCTCTGTTCCTTGGCCCTTAGGTGCTTTCTCCACCTTCAAAGAAAAAAAAAAAAAAAGCACAGCGTCTTTAAGTCTCTGCAAATTTCTATTTGACTCTGGCTTCCTGCTTGCATAGCTTTCATAATCACATCTTCTGTCTTTCAAGAGTCAGATTTTCTTGTCTCAATCTTATAAAGACCCTGGCGATTATAGCGGTTTCACTGGTATAATCCCGAATGATCTTTCCAACTTCATACTCTAAACTTAATCACATTTGCAAGGTGTTCTTTAACCACGTGTTTAGCTTTGTAGGGCTGCCATGACAAAACACAACAAGTTTGGTGGCCTAAAACAACAGAAATCTATTGTCTTGTGGTTCTGGTGGCTGGAAATCTGAAATTAAGATATTAGCAAGTTCATATTCCTGCTAAAGTCTCAGTGGAGTCTTTCCTTGACTCTTCCTGGCTTCAGGAGATGACTCAGGGCATTCCTTGATTTGCATCTGCATTGCTCCAGTCTCAGCCTTTGGTGTCCTTGTGCTTCTCTGTTTTCACGTGGCCTTTTCCACTTCATATGAAGTCACCAGTTGTTTGGCTTTGGGCCTACCCCAGTGGCCTCAAATTAAGTACAACTGCAAAGAACTCATTTTCAAATATGGTCATGATCAGAGATACCAATGGGAAAGACTTTAAAATATCTGTCCTGGGGAACACAATGAATCCACAACACAACCATCATGTGTGATAATCTTGTGTTTTGTGTGTTTTAACATGCCAAAAGAAAACCTGGCAATAACTTTTTCCTGTGCTTGTGTTTGATTTACACCGACACCTACACTCTGACAGTCATAAGGACATAAATTGCTTGGGGGAGGGAATCTGTTATTCATAGTATCACATAACTCTAGATTACAAATTGTAAGATTAACTACCACGGAGAATAAAGGGTAAGACTGTTTCCAGTGAAGTTCAGAGCTGTGTGCTAGAATCCAGAACTGTGGGCTTCCTGGCCTGTGCCATTTCTACCTCTGCAGGTAGGTGCTAACCCTAATGTCACATTGAAGAGTCCTTGGGTGAAAATGCATGGAAATTGCGTTTACATCATTAACAAAAGGCTGGATTTTTCAATGTCTATTTTCAGAGAACAGCTTGGTCTGTCTTTATGGCCTTGAGGAAATCAGCTTTTAAATTTGACCTTAGTTACTTGAGCTTTGGATGAAGATTATAAGTCCAAAATGAAATTAACAAGTGACTAATTACAGGATTCTAACAAACCATACAAGTACTAGAAGCCATGGTGTATTAGTTTGGGTTCTTTTAAAAGACAGAATTTACAGATTTTATCACAAAAAGGTCTATTACGAAAGCTTACAAATCCAAGGATAGAGGTGGTCCAAGATGGCTACTCAGCTGTGAAGCAGATCTCCTGTCTGAGACTGCAGAACAGCCAGTGAGGTGAGAGTCTGCTGTAGATCTCGGGTGAAGACCGAAGCCTGAAGAGCAGAAAAAGGCAGATAGGCACAAATCGAAACTGGATCAAATCTGTGCTGAAGATCTGCGATGTGTAGCAAGTCAGCATCTGTAGACAATTGTGAAGGCAAGAGCTTTCCCAGAGGAAGAAGCTGTAACAATCGGCCCTCTTCCTTCCTTTTATACCCTTGGAGTTCCAGCTGGCCCTCCCACATCTGGGTGAGTTCTCTTCTCTCATTGGACATCCCACAAATCACTCACACTCTAATCCAGACCAGTTCTTGATTCCCAATCTAGGGTGGTTGACAAATCCAAGTCCTAATGGAGGTGTGGGTCCTAATTCCATCAAGTTGACATAATCCCATCAAAGGACATACATTGGAGGTATAAGATATGCTTGTGTTAAAATATGACAGTTGGACTGCAGGTGTGAGCATGCAATCAAACAGAGGAGCAGGAAGAAGTTATTGCCAGCTAACCCTGACCTCTCCTTTGTGCAAGTCAAAACACCTAGAAGTTAGTGTCTTTTCAATGATAACATTTAAAACCTAAAGCCTATATTTACTCTTTAACACTGATTATTTAAAAGAAAAAAATAGAACATTTCAGCTATGCTAGCCCTTCCTGTATTCCTACACTTTTTACTTGCTCTGTAAAAAAAAAAGAATCAATACCTTTTTCTTTAATCAAGAAAGAATGCATATAATACTCTTGCAAATTCATATACCTCATTGTTAAACTGTAGCATATTGTAGAAAGGTGAAAAAATAAGATATGGAATCTCCCCAAATCCCTACTATGACAAGTAGTCCTGTATTTTAAAGGAAGGGTCAGGAATACTGTCTTTACGGCCTGTGTCTCTAAGGAGATTGAGGATTTGCTAATGGTAGAGGTTCATCCTGTCGAGAAAAAAATGGCTGACATTACTGTCGCTTCAAACACACGCAGGAGAGACGTTTGGAAGTGCAAACTTGATGTTATTCTATTGCTACACCATGCATTTGCAATATAAGGTATATGCTGTTACCAAGGAGCCAGTATTTTCCTTAGAAAGTTTTTTATGTGCAAAAGGGGACATCAGTTACACAGATTTATGTACTGACACCTGGGTATGCAGACGTAATCCCACCCAGATCAGTTCTTGCCCTTTCCTGATTCCCTGTTGGACTCGGGAAATAAGTTGGCCCCTTGTGGCTTAAACTCTTTATTTATACATTAGAGATTGGATAAAAGGAACTGATAATTATATGATGCTAAAGAAAGAATATCCTTATTGCCATTTTTAGCTCTACAAGCACAGGGACATCTTTGGAAAATTTCACTTGTTTGCACAGAGTAGTTTGCTATAGCTCTAACACTTCCTCACGGACTGTAATGAGAAATCCATGATGTGTAAGATGAAGTGTGTGGGGGGTTCTATATCCTCTCAATGGTATTTCAAGTGGAGTGATCTAAATAATTCATGGTAATAGGAAACAAGACAGAATACTTGAAATTTCCTGAAGTGTGTTTTTTAGAAGATGAATTCCAGAGGTTGTATTGGTTATGATGATGTTTTCCTCACAATAACAGAAAACTCTATTATCTTGCTACCCAATGTATGATTCATCAGCTGCCATCAGAGTCTCTTGGGAGCTGGTTAGGGTCATGGCTGAGACTACTGAATCAGACTTTACATTTAAAAAATTCTTCAGATGATTCATAAGCCAATTAAAGTTTGAGATATACTTACTTTATTACTACAGTACCATAAACAGAAATTGTAGTTGTTTAATGCAATACAAAATCCAAGAGTAGATGGTCAGAAATTATGATACCTCAGTGACCAAAGTGGACATCCATCTTTTGCCATCTTTGTGCCCCGTCCTTATGTGTATGTAGGGCTTTGCTTTTATTTGCTGACCTTAGAATCATAAGGTGGCTAATGTATTACTGACTTCTGGCTAATAGAAAGAGAGTATGGCAAAGATAATGTGTTAGCTTTTCACCACTATGACAAATTACCTGAGATAAGTAACTTACAAGAAGAGAGGTTTATTTCATCTCATTTCCCCCCATTTTATTATGTAAAAGCTCAAAATTTAAGGTTTCCAATGAAGTCGAGCATTTTGTGCGCTGACATACCTTGTCAAGATGACAAGGACTTTCCCTCTCTCCTTTTGTCCCATTGTTTAAAAATTATGAGCTTATAGGCTTATGTTGAGGTAGGGCACCAGGCAGGAGGGCGTACTGTGGAGCAGGGATGCCTAGCTCATGGCAGCTAGGGAGCAAACAGAAATGGAAGGGAACTAGCTTTCCAATATCCCTTTTAAGGGTGCATCCCGAAAGGTCTCGCTTCCTTCTGCTCAGCCTTACCTTCCAAAGGTTTCTCTTCATCCTAGTGGCACTACTAGTGGCAGTCTGGTTTAGCAAACGGGCCTTTGGAATCATTTAATATCCAAACCATTAAAAGCAAAAGGAAAGGACAAAAAGGGGATGGTTTATTCTGAAAGGGCATCTGCTTCACAGAAATCCACTCCTTATTGGCCATCCTTATGGTATGCGGCCATGTAAGACATTGAATGTCCGAACTATAAAGTATTCAGTGTTCCTTATACCATACTAAGTGTAGAAGCAATGAGCTTCTCTTTAATTACCGATGCACTGTATTCGCATGATTTGCTAGTTCATGTTGATGGGGAAAAGTACAGATAGTTTTGGGAAATAAATCTGCATAAGTTTCTTTAATGCAAGAGTTCTCAGAGCTTTTAATATGCCAAACTGCAATGTAAATCTCCCAGAAGAAATATAGTATATATTAATTCTACTTATCTGATCAAAGAATCCCTTTATTTGGATTTTGCTTGTAAAGCAGAATCAAATGACAAAATCTTTTTTTGAAAAGTAAATTTATAATATTGCCCCAACCAATGATTCAGCTCTACTGTTAAGAATACGAAAAACCATGAGCAATATGTAATGGATTTATTTTGACCTCTGTTGACCAGATTGTGCCATAGTCCATAATTTGTTGACCTCTGTCTTAGAGTTAGCTAAAACAAGATAAGATTAATAACAACACAGCCATAGAAACTTCTACCAGCATTCATATAGTACCCTAGAGACTACAAAATGTTAGTATAAATATGCCTACAATATTTTTTATATTTTACATGTAATAGTCATATCTATGTATAATGTGAAATATATAGACATAGAAATACACATAATCTCTTCTAATTCTAGTAAACTTGTGGTATTAACTGTATTATTTGGTTTCCTAAAAAATCTAAAGCCCTAAGCTATAAACTTCCCTAAAAAATAGAAGCAACCATGAGAGTTTTGGATATTGTACTTAGCTAATTGGATGAACATTATAAAGCTTTGAATTTATACTTTTTTCTTTCCAAGGTGCTTAGAGAACTTCTTAATTCAAATTTTATGTTTATTTTAGTGCATTTTTAAATTGAAATGCCTTTGTAACTTTTCCTAAGAACAGTAGGCCAGCGAGGGCCGGACCAATGTGTAGTTCTGGCCCCTGTGTTTTCAGTGCCAGCCAAAGAGCACAGAAGATAAACACCATGGAGGAAACATCCCATAATAAAAGCAGCTAATAGCAGGATGGGGTCAAGAAGGAGGTCAGGGTAGCTTCACGGACTCTTGGCCACTCCTGGGGCATTGGAATCAGCGTCTCCTGGACTCACTGGCACACTGTCTCCACTACTGCTGTGGCCTGCCTGTTGTGACTTTTCAGGTATTTTCTGTCACGTCGTAGCAATGAGAACAGATCCTGAGGCAACACAACAGTGTACTTGTGGATTGAGTTTGGGCTAATTAATTGCAATCGTGTGACCTATCTCATGCCATTATAGTTTAGCTTTAGTAAGCAGAGAAATAGAGAAAAAATGACACAATTACCAAGGTAGGTCTTCTCAGACTTTCAGCAGAGCCTGAAGGAAGAAACCTCTCTAGTAAACAGAGAAGTAACACACACACACACACACCGTACTCACACATACAATCACAGAGTCACCTTCAAAGGTGAAAGAGGGACAGTTGGGATGCAGTAAGAAGAAGCGATTACTGAAGGCCTTGTTTCATCTAGACCTGATTCAGTTCACTCTTTCTAGAATCCTCTACAGTCAAGTCTTTTTCCCCCAGGAGTTTAGGAAAAAAAAAATTCAATCTAAAAAAAAAAAATGGAGTGTTGAAAAACTGAAGTCTTAAACATACTATGTATTTTGACCTATGACTTATGTTCTTTGTATTTTACTTTGATTTGAAAAAAAAAGAACAACATTGTTGGACCACCTATTGGGCAAGAGCATATAGTCTATGGTACATAACAGGACCCCATATAATTTTGTCTTGAATGGATTATGCCTTGGAGTTGCTAAAGATAATGGTGGTTTTGATTGGGAATGTCTCTCCTGAGAAGGTGTTTTAGAGATTTCCAGATAACTTCTCACCTTTACATTCAAGTAACGCCCTGAATGACTCATTGTGTCCATTTTCTTTCTTCATGTTTATACAACACCCTCTTCCTTGTTTTACTGTTGTAGTAGCAGTCATAATAGACCACGTTTCTTAGAGAAAGGCTCGTGCAACATGTTCACTTCTCTTGGCTTTTTATAGTTTTAATATCAGTCTCTACTGTCAACTATTCTTGCAAGTAGGCTTGGGAACTCTAAGCAATTTGTGCCTTAATATTATTTTAAAGATGCCTACCGTCTCTAACCAACTGCCATCAAGAAGGCTAGTTGGTGGACACATGGTATCGGAGTTCTGTGAAACATGCCTGATGCCTGTGAACATGGCCATATGTTCTCTGTGCAATGTGACTACGATCACCTGTGATAGGGGCAGCTGACAGAGGATGAGGGATCTTTTCTTCCTCCTGCAGTATTCCAGAAACCATGAGGTAAAGATTGGTTTAATCTTTTCTTTTAACTATCACTGATTCTGCTTAATTCCCTTTGTACTTTAGTTTCAGTTCATCGTAAAGTACATTTAAACTTGAAAAAGCTGTTATTAAAGGGAGGTGTTTCATACTTTTCCCTTGAACATCACAACACTTTAATTAGGATGGCCTCTCCTAAAATCCTGCAGTACACACGTTGTGCAGGTTTCTAAAACTAAGTGGTTATCAAGAGAAAGGATAAAACCATCAAAATTTTCACAGTGAATGAACAAGAATTTCTCTGCAAAGTTCAATAGATTTGCCCTGAACTGGTACAGCTTATAAAACCCTTGAGCCTAATTGCTTTCCTGCATTTTGGCAAGAAAAATAGCTGACTCGTGGTAGAGTAGAAAGAAGAGGTTTAGAAGAAAGTGTCTTTTTAAGAAAAGCTTCCAATGAAAATTTCAATCAATATTTTTAATCCCAGAAGACGAGATAAAATATGACATTATGTCCCTTGCACTGAGAGATTGTAGAGCAGAGAGCAGTTTCAGGAGCACACCTGCTCCCCATCCGTCCCACACTGAGATTCAGACAGCAAGCTACAGCCAGCATGTCACACCCCCCTCCCAGAGGCCACAGGCCGTGGCCCTCCCATGTCGCATCTGCAATGAGCCAAGGTGTATCCTTGGTTTCATGGCTGGACCGTGAGGCACACGTGACTAGCTTTCCACTGCAAAGAAGGAAGCGAAGCTGTGTGCGAGATGCTTAATGTTCTCCAGGTCTCTCTACTTAGCGATTTTTGGCTGGTTATTAAAGTAACTAGGCAAAATAAAGTTCAGGGTGGGGCACTGATTGCATTCAAGCCTCTACTCTCCCCTTTCAAAACGTTTCAGAGTACTGATCTTGCTATCAAGTTTGCTACTTGATGTATACATGTATATATATATATACATACGGATGATTCTATATATGCTAATATGTTATTGAGAGTTTTTTATTGCCTCCTACATGCTTTGGGGGCTTTGGTAAGACAGAGCTCTCACCTTTTATCCCTTTTCTTTTAAGTTTGTATGCGCTGCACAGGCTATTAAACTCTGCGCAGGTGATTGATATCTTTAATAAAAGCAAGTTCTTTAGTAAGCAAAGAGTGATAAAGATAAACAAAGGTACTGGTTTGTCCAGTGCGTGGGAGACGGTGCCAACAGGGGGCGTCGGGAAAGCCTATTAACAGATAAGTTAGATGAAACCCATCAATTCTGATTTCGGCACGTTGGGAACCATTCGCTTCAAGTTAATTCTATCCCTGTTTTCTCTTCATTTGTAATACTTTGTGGATTTTAACAGAAAATGCTTAATAGTGTGCAGTGCAGTCCACAGATAAACGATGTGGGCAATTTCTCCGCCTAACCGCTTGTCAAGCCCTTTAGCAAAGTGCGCACTGCCCGGCAGTTTATCACCTCCGTTTCTAGATTGTTTTGGTAGAACGTGGAGAGGACTGAGACTCCCCAGAGGACTGTGCTCTAATCCTGTCATATTTCTTAAAATGCTGGGAAGTGTAAGGTTACACGGTAAGATGATTTTACATAGGCATTTCTTCAGCTAGTCACAATAGCGCTTTCTTTCCATGGTAACCGCTGTTTCCATGGCGCAGACAGAACACCTCTCCAGAGCAGCTGAGGGGCTTTCTGAAGATGTTTACCCACCCACAAGTGTGAGCACACGCTTGCTCTCTGCCTCTCTCTCTCTCTCCCTCCCTCCCTCCCTCTCTCTCTTTCTCTCTGATTCAGCCTACCATTTATGCAAATTTAGACATGTTCTCTAACAAATTCACCAAACGGAGCAGAGCTGATTTTAAAATAAAGTCAGCTTTCTTCCTATTATTTGATGAGTAACCACAGATGCGGCTATTTTGAACGGTCTGGAATATAACAAGAGCTGGAACCGGCCTCAGTGGCTTGGACTAACAGGATAAAATTGGGAGACAAAATTTGACAGGGAAAACAGGCAGCCCCAGACAAGATTTCCTAAATTTATTTCCATTCCTTGGATTCTGTGCTCTGGCTGTGGAGATCAGTCTCCTGTTAGATGCCGTGAAGCATAAAAGAAATTCATACACATGGCCCTTTGTGTTCTTTGAAGGGTTCGCGGAATGAACTGTAGATATAAGCAATAATTAGATAACAATATAACAAAAATATTGTTCATACAGGATCACTATAACATTTTTTAGGGGTGGGAGCACACAATGCAGGTATTTGTGTCTGCCCCCCTCCCCCACCTTCTTTATCATGTCTGTTCTTAGGACTGGAGAAATCAAGACATTCTAGTAAGGTATACCAGTTTGGTAGATATAATGTTGAAGTTTTTGAGGTATTATTCGCTTAATTTTCAAGGATAAACAAGACATGTATTGCACCTTTATTACTTATTCCATAATTAGTACCTTATCTGTTTTTGGCTTTGGTGGTCACTTCTGAAATGATCTTTCAACTGATCTAAATAAGATGGCAAGTTTTCACTTGGTCTGAGAAAATCCAGTCACACTGGATCCTCATCTGAATGACTATTTTTATATTACAGTTTTATTGCTTTGATGAAGCAGGGTAATGTAGCAAAGCATGTCACTTTGGGGTTAAATAAGTGCATTCAAATTCCGGATCGTTCATCTTTCTTAGTTTTGTGGCCTTGCCAAATTAGCTGATCTCTGTACAAGAGCATAAAAATAACATTGATGCATATATATATATATATATATATATATATATATATATATAGTTTTTTAGGGCAATTTAATGAAACATTGACATGATCAAAAACAGCAGCTTGCTATTTATTTGATTAGTACTCACTAGCTTTGCAGTATGTTATATGTTTCTGGAATTATCTTAATATTGTGGCTACAGCGGATTGATTCATGCCCCTCAGTGGATTAGAATGTACACACGGAAATAGTAACATACAATTACATGCTCTCCTCCGGACTATAGGCTCCATGAATACTGGAAGTTACTGTTTGTTTGTTCATTTTTCTGGCTTGCTCACTACCGTATCAGAAGGTCTTAGGACAATGCTGGCACATTGCTATGTACTCGATAAATATTTGTTGAAAGACTCAATATTCAGAAAAGAGAAAAGTAGAAATAGAACCAACCTGGGATCCAAAGTGATTTTAGCCAGAGGAAATAATATACAATTAGAACTCCCTAAAGTATTAGATAGTTAGCTTGGAAGAGTACCAAGATTCAATTTACAGATAGGAGTTAACATTTTACGTGATTTTGACATTGGGTCTGTAGTTTTCCAGTGATGTCTTGTAAACCAATTCTTACCTTCTTATTTGTGTGTTTGACAAGCTTATATGTCCTAAGTATGGAAATTTACTTGATATTATATTCAAACTGAAATTCCAGACTCAAGCAAATACTGACAAGCTCTTGGGTTTCCTGAGATGATTTGGCCAAAGTCCTCAGCATATAGTCTTTCATATATTCATTAATTTATCCATCCATTGGACAAATAGTTATTCAACATCCACTACATGTAAGATAGTACTTGTATATTAAAATAGGAATAAAGATTAATTAGAATTCAATTGCTTAAAATTTTGGTTTTGGGTGAAACATACTAGGAGAATGGGATTTTTAAGTTCAGTGGGTCCTGTCTAGCCAATCAGCAGGTATCCTGGCGTGAAATCTGTAGAAATCAATGCACCATCCACTCAGATTTCTCTTCCTTCCAGAATACGGCGTTTGGTAACTATTCCGGGTAAACAGAAGTGCCAGTAGATATACTCAATGTACCATTGTTTTCAAGGAACATTTATTTTGTTACCAAATGCATCTGACACTTTTCATTAAGAGTTTTCATTTGTTTATTGGTAAGAAATAGAACTGTTGTAAAACAACTAAAAAAGAATTCCCATTGAAGATTCAGATAAATAAATTTTAAAATGTTGGTTAGGAATAATTTGAGAAAATGTTTTAAAACACCATATCTCAAGTTATAGCTCAAAATAACAATAGTGAAAGATTTGGATAGATTGAAATATGGGCGTTTAGATAGCGAGGGAGAACCTACATATGCAAAGGAAAGGGCTAAAATGAAGCTGATACATTACTCTAAGTGAAAGGAGCTTGTCATAAAAAGACCTCCTAAGACCACTTGTATTGTATAATGGCACTTAGATGAAATGCCTGATATGGCAAATCTATTCCAAGAGAAAGTCGGGCTGCAGGTGAGACCAACTGCACATTGTCAGGTAAGAAACTCTTAAGTGGATTATGGCGATGACAGTAAAACTTGGTGAACTTACTAAAAAAATTAACTTAATGTATGTGAATTTAATATTGTGTAAGTTATACTTTCATGGTGTTAAAATCAACAATTAACAGGAAGCTTGAAATAAGTAAGGGATACAATATGGCTGGAGGTGTAGGACCAGAGTCTCAGCAGAGAAATTGACCAAATGCATACAGCTAGGAAGAAGCAGAGTCTGAACTTTTTCTTTTGTCTTTTCCCCATTTTATTGATATGTATACATGCAAAATTTAAGGCTTACAATGGAGCTGAGCCTTTTATGCACATATGTATCTTGTCAATGTGACGAGGGCTTTCCCACTCCCCTTTCGTCCCTCCCCCTACCTTCCCCTCCCTCCCTCCTCCCCTACCGCATCCCCATTTCACTTTGTTTTTCATTTTAAGTTCCATAGGAGTTGTGCTCTGGGACTCTCATATCAGAGAGACCATTCGATGTTTCACCTTAAGACTACTTGGCTCCAAGATAACATCGGATAGTTGAAGGGATGCCAGTTCCAGAACAATACTAGGTCAATGAAAAAAGATTGAGTTTTAGTTAAAAAGCTATCTGGGATATTTTTGACTCTGCTGCAAAGAAGCTTGCACTCATTTTAGAAAACTAGTGGCAAAAATACAGGTGGAATCTTTTTAAGAAGGCAAGATTCATAAATGAATATAAGTATGTAGGTGAGGTGAGGCTTGGTTGGAGTTACAGGAGATAAGTTAGAAAGGGGCATTTTGAGGGACAAAGAGTCAGGTCAGGGCAATTGGTTCCACAGATTAACTGTATGTGGAATTGCTTTGTAGAATACTTTATTATTAGGTATACTGAAAATAGAAATCAAGTAGTAAAAAGTCCAGCTACAGGGGAGAACAGAACTAACTATGGGGTAATATTTGGACAGTAATTCTCAATAGAATTACAGGAAGAGAAGGAAGGAATTCCTTAAGAAGGGTAGCAACTCTCCTCTGGGACTTCAGAGAAGTTCCTGCTGCGTGTCCTATGCATAGCAAATGAGTTGGGCACCTTGCCGCATGCCATAAATGCTTAGTAGCCAGAAGTTTTGGTTGCATGTGCTAGAAACCCAACTGAAGACAAAACCAATGGACTGCCGGTACTAAGGAGTCCAGGAATTACATGCTTAAATAGTGTCTATTTTAATCACGTGATTTTTCGTTTTCCACTCTGTGTTAATTCAATTCTCAGCTAGCTCTTCCTTCCCTATGGCAAATATAACAACTGACAACTCCAAATTTACATGCTTCTTTTTGTGAGCAGTTCAAGAAATTGTAGAATTTCTTTCCAACTAATTATCAGAAGAGCTATGACATAGATTCTAATGCTGGGCTGCTGTCATGTCTGTGAGCTACCCGTTTTAGTTCAGGGCATCGCTCCTGTCACTGGGCCCATTCGTGGGTATTGCTAGAGTTTGCACCTGAAATGTGTCTTAAAAGTGTAAATGTTTGATCACCAGCCAGTATCAGGAGATGGTTTATTCTTTGGGAGGTGGGGTCTCCTGGAAAGCAGTTGGGTCACTGGGGCATGCTTATGGAAGGGACCTTGTGATACTGACCTGTTCTTTCTCCTCCTTGGCTTTCTGGCTGCCATTAGGTGAGCGCCTCCACCACCATGTGCTCTTGCAGTGAGGTGCTATCCAACAGCAGGACCAACTGTTTCTGAAACGGTGAACTAAAATGAACCTTCTTACCTATAGTGTTGGTTCATCTCAAGTATTTGTCACAGTGATGCAAAGCTAAGACAGGAATACCAAGCTTCATGTGAGGCAAAGCAGAGTCCAATTTTATAGGAAGGTGGAGATAAAAACAAGCACACCCCCAAACGTGCTCACCCCAAAAGAATGTTAGAATTTCACAGTGTGTTTAATTGGCTCCTTTGTATTTTACTCATGTGAAAACTAAACTCTGGAAAAAGTAAGAAATGTATTCAAAGCCATCGAGGCACAAATAAAATGATAAAGGTGAGATTTGAATTTGGGACCATTTGTGCCAATGCCTGGCTGTTGATGATATGGAGCAGGTATATACTGAGGTTAAAGGGAAGGGTGTGTGAAGAATTTCCTTTGAGATAGTAAATAGAAAACTCATGGACTTGAATCAGGAGGAACCATGCAGGAGAGAGAGAGAAAGTTGGTAGTTGGTGATTGAGGAGGAGGTCTAGAACACCCACTTCAGACCGTAAGCCAGAGTGACTTCCAAGGGTAATAAGGATTTCGCCATGTGGGAGAACAGTAAAATGCATTTGAAGAACAAAATCTTATAGAACTATAGCTCATTGTTCCATCCTACAGAACTGTAGCTATTCGAAATGTAAGATTATGTTAGGAAGCAAGCGGCTGACAGAGACGACCCAAAAGAGAGTCGATAGTCATTGTAAATAGTTATGTGAGCCAGGAAACACCAGGGAAACATCATGGGCTTGGTTCTCTGTTAGCCCCTATCGACGAAGCAACGGCCGACACAGCGTGGTTCACATTGTAGGAAGGGAAGAGGCATCTTTGAACAGATGGCCTAATGCGATTTGGCTGCTGAGAGATGCTGGGGAGGGTGGAGCTAGAGTAGATGAATGGGAGAAGGTCATTAATAGTAAGAGAGTTGGAACAATCAGCAAAATGGCCATGCCGTGAACAAGAGATGGGTGTTCAGAGGCTGCTAGAGAGGAGCACAGTAGCCAGGAAATGGAAACAAAACAAAATGAAACCTGCTCACATAGATTTGATCAAGTGCGTGAAGTAGAACATGGCCAGAGACGTGGGATAACGGGCACAAACTAGGTCTTTCCCCAGGAAAGGATGTAGGGAAGGTTTTGATGAGTAGAGGTGTATTCCAAGTTTCTAGTGTCGTGAGGTATAGCAAAGGGTGAAGGCCTTAGAGACAACCACACCCGTTGTCTGCAGCGTGCTCCTCTGCCTCTTGCTGCTTGGGCAGCCATGGGCACGTGTTAATTTGAGCGTGAATTATCTACAGAGTGAAGACAAACATATTTGTAGAACAATTGTAGGAAATATTGTGTTTTTAATATAATGTATGTATATATACACATATATAAGCTGTCTGTCTGGCTATCATCTACGGAGAGAGACAGCAGGAAAGAGTACCTGGCATGTATACCCACTTTACAAATGGTAGCTAGTGAGAGATCTACTAGGAAGTTTTATTTTAAGATAGAAGACAAAAGAATAAATAATAATAATAAATAATAAAAATCACCCAGACTGTTTTTAAGAACTACATTAAATGCTCTTGTACTAGATAAATCTCCCCAATAGTTTATCTTGGATTTTCTTGAATTATCCGAGTCTCCATTTTAGAATTTACCTTGATTATGCTGGTGGGATGGAACCCATTACTTTTTTATACACTGATCATGTTTCATGGGTATCCAGATATTTTTAAATTCTCCTATACCTTCTGGAGATCAGATAAACACAGGTAAGAAGCCCTAGCTCTATTTTCTGTTTAAAATCTTTAGACAACATTATATTCATTATATGCTTGCACAGTACGATTCGTGTGGAGATAAAGAGGACAGCATCTGTTGATATCCACTTGCTCATCATTAATTTACACAACAAAACTATATTTGAACGTTTTCCATACGCAAACCACATAGAAGTACTCATGGGAAGATCAAATATGCCAGGGCCTCCAGGAACTTGCCTCTAACATGCTGCCTTTAGGACATTAGGCTTTGTACAGAAGCTGGGCAAAAGTTTCACCCTTTAATAAGACTCTGCAATGTATGTGGGATAATCCTGAGAGCTCTTCTCTCCTTTAACAATGAAAACAGAGAAAAAGTCAAGTAGGCCTTCTTTTCCTTTCTTTGATATTTGAGATATTCTTGGAATGATATTTCATTGCCCTTTGATGAAATAGCTCACAAAAACCAAATAATACTTTGTGTAAACTACAGATATCCCTGAAAGAGTGTGTTTGAAATTTTTTGTCTCACCTAACTTTCTGTCAAGTTAAATACTCAGGCTTAGGTGCTTAAGTAGGAATTTAAGCACTTGCAGAAAATTCAAACTTTGTTAAGTCATGAAGGGGTTAGAAGAAATTAATTACAATCAATTAGTTTGTGGGAACCTTATCTATGGAATGCTTTCTCCACATTTCTCATTACTTATTTGGAGGGGTTGCTGTTCCCCAAAGCTCTCTCCATCATAAGGAAACAGAGAGGAGGCCTCTTTTGTAAATGTTCTCAAGTTGGCCTACAAAGCTTACTGAAAATGTAGAGTTCAAATGTACTGAGTGTTGCTACCAGTTTTCCTCTGGAGAAATTTCAGACTTGGAAAAGATCAGAAATCAGAGGAAAGCCCCTACTTTATCTAATGGCAAGGTTGGAAGTGAATCCAGGTCTCCTGACTCTTTTTTTTTTTGTGACATTTTTGAATCTCTCGATTTACAGTTTGTTTTGAACTGTATTCTCTCAATAGTAAAAGTAGAATACTAATTTCTATTCACTATTTTGAATACACAGTAATTTCAGAAATATAATTTAAAAGCCTTGTTCCCAAATTTTCATCAGATACTTTCTGCCTTTTCTGATTACCTGGAACACGGTGAGGACTTGCAATAGTGTTCTACCGCAGGAACAGTACTTCTTCATCACAGGGATGCACAGACAGTACTCATTTGCTTTGTCCGAGTTATGTAAGCAGAATGTTATCAGCACACGGTTAAATACATTTGCCTAATTTGGCTTTATTTCATGTGCTTCTGTCATCAACCACGAGAAAAGCACGAGTAGCTGCTGACGCCCAAATGAGGGATGTCTTAAGCAGATTTTAACCCAACCTGCAATCTGGTGCTTGGCCTGCTGAATCCAGCTCAGCCCACAGTCTCTCCAGCCGACCCATTAATTTGAAAGTGAGAAAAATAAGTGTTATTTGTTACAGGCCATTAAGATTTGGAGATGTCGTGAGATATTATCAAAACAGTCACTGACAAAATTTGTGTCTCAAATTCCTACTATATCATATGGGGTAATATTTGTACTATACTTACTTCAGTACTGTTACAAAGATTCAGTAAGTTGTCATACATAGTATGTTTAAGGCATCACATGCTGTATTACAGAAGAAGCGAACCATAGTATCCTTAATGTAATCACTGATAAGACATTTGTGTACACGAGTCACCTCTATATAATAGGGAAAATCTGTCAAAGATAGAGGTATGCAGGGAAATGGTAGGAACAAAACAACTCACTGCCACTGTTGGTGCCTCTTCCCCCACTCCCCAAATTCTTTCTGGGATAACAGACACTGTGAGTCCTTTGGTGGGTAGTGGGTCTTCTCAGTTCTACCATGTTTGTTGCCTCCAGAACAGATTAAGAATGTGATACTGGGGACTGGAGCAGTGGCCCTTAATGCCCAGCTGATGTCTTCTAGACCTAACTATGAATTTCACATACGTTAGAGGTTTTCTCTTTCAGACACTTGTATGTCTCTGTGCCTGGGCCTAAACGCTTCCTCTTGTGCCAGGGAGGCCTGCTTTGTATCTGAGTGAGGAAGTGCCACCAGGGTAGCTGTGAAATCACACTAGATGAGAGTTGGTGGGGCGGGGGCCTTCTTGTTCCTCCGGGAGATAATTTTGAGGAATAGTTTTACAGATCCCAGCAGGCAGAAGCTCAAGTTTTCTACGGCAGCAACTTTTTCTTTAACATACTTTTACAAATAAGCTGTGTTTTTCCTTTTATCCTCGTAACATTCTTAATATATACACAATTCTCACACCAACTGAGGGTCCTACACTTCAACTCACTTCTGTCATGTTGACATGAGATTACATCAGACTTCTTAGTTAAGGGCTTAATTTTGCATGATTTTCACCACTTCCCCTCACTTCCACATGCCAGTTACAAGTAGCAGGTTTCCAAGTTATCTGAAACTTTTGTTTGACTAGGTTCAGATTTGCAGTTCCCACAACCTTTTTCAGGAAGGTCTTTTTAAATTTACTATTATTGATTTATTACAGAAGATATTTTAAAGACCATAGGTACATAGGGATCCTATGAAATTTGCACATATCACTTTCTCAGCATATGATTTTTTCTTTTTGGTATTGGGAATCAATCCCAGGGCCTTCACACTGGGCTATACTTCCAGCTCATTTTCATTTTTAATTTTGAGACAGGGTCTTGCTTAAATGCTAAGTTGCCTAGGCTGGGCTCAAACTTGTGATCCCCATGCTTCAGCCTCCCAGATTGCTGCAATTACAGGCCTGGACCACTGCGCCAGGCATGGATGTTTTCTGTTTACCTACCCCTAAACTGTAATTTAGGGATTTTTACAGAGGCATTACCAACTATTATCTACATTTCCAATCCTTTTTTATTTTTCTGGAGAATGGAGAGTGGTGGTGAAAGTTTGAAGTTTCTAATCATGGCTTGTCTCTCTGATGATCAACCTCCTTCCCATGGTGCCTCATTAGAAGGAAAGATGCTGCCATCACCCAGGAAATTCCAAGAATTTAGGAGCCCCCAAACAGACATGGTTACATGTCATTTATTGCCAGCGGTTCGTTCTGAGGAATGCATGGCTAGGCGATTTCATCACTTACACATCGTAGAGTATGCCTGCGCAAACCTGGGCAGCACAGGTCCATCACGGGGCCATGTTCCTTTGATGCAGTCAAGGGACATGGTGACCACGAGACATGGGCCGCTGTCAATGTACCACAGCATACTGTTTTAAAACAAGCACTGTTTAGTAACTAGAAGTACATCCTAAAATAATAATAAATATAGAATATCTTAAATATTTAAGCATGTTAAAGGAATGCTTATTCTCATATCAGTTATGTACTATATATAGCTGTCTGTGTACTTTTATGTGAGTGGCACGTTTTTATTTTTTTCTACAGCAGCATGAATGAGTTGTGCTATGGTACAGTAGTTACACAATATCACTCGGTGACAGGAATTCTTTCACTTCTTTACAATCTTATGGGACGATCAGGAACATGACCTTCCTAGGTGCATGACTCTATTAGAAAAAGAATTCTCCCAGCATTCATCTTTTAAAGTATTTTAGGATACCCATGTTAGGACCCAGGGGTAGAGACCACTATATATATATTTCTTATTACTTCACAATACTCCTTACTGGAAGCTCTCTCTCTTTCTTCAACTTTGTCACTTGTACTTCCTTAGATCTCATCCCAAATAAACTACCTGATCTCAAGTCCCTTTCTCAGTCTTTGCTTTTGACAGACAGTGACGTACGCCATGTTTTTCTCCCACTAGCTAGCCTGTCTGCTTTCCCGTAAGGGAACCACGCAAGGCATCCACACATATACAGAAATGCTAACAATAGGTTTTACACATATTTTCCTTAATTCTGTAGGCAATAGACGTCAATGGTGATTTGATTTGAGCAGGGTTATTGCCCCAGTAGGAAGGAGCTGCTTTTAGAAAAGTTGTATACTTTCCCCAAAAGCATGTGCGTCAAATCCCTGGCTGATGCAGGGTTCAGAGTGTCACCCCTCTTGGCTGAATTTGATGTAAGTCTTCAGGGGGTTCCTCGCCTCAGAGCCCCTTGTGGACTTGTAATTGGCTGTGCCTCCTGTTATAACTGCGTAACAATTCACTTCCCATTCTGCCCATTTCTCTTTCTTTCACTTCTTTCTCCATCATTCCCAAGAGCACTTTCTGGTACACCTGTACATGGTAATCTCCAACGTCGTCTCACTGCCTGTGTCCACATGCTGCTAGGAGTGGTCCTAGGACATGATCCCTAGATAGCAGTTTTGGAACTGAATCATGCACTGGTCAGCTGGCAACATGAACTCCAAGCAGGTGGTAAGCGAAACGTCTTAGCCCCTGGCTTGCCTTTGTGATGTCATTGTTAAAATCAATGAGAAGCTGCTTGGGATATCAGTGGACGAGAATGCCATGGCTGATACAGGGGTTGAAGAGGGAAAGGAACGAGGGTTGCTGTAGACTATGGAATCAGGTAGCTGCTGCTTTAAACTGTTCCTGATTCAATCAGTAGAACATAATAGACTCTGGAAATAGGCCTTCTCTTACACAGTCAGTTAGTTTTCCACAGGGGTGATGAAGCAACTCTGGGAAAAAGGGTCTTAGAATAATTGGCTGTAGGACACACAAAAATCCAGGTGAATATCCCACGCCTTAGCTCTGGATCAGACTATCTGTGGCTAATTCAATACAAATCACAGACTTTTCTGTGAAACATGAAACTACATAGCCTCTACAAAATAATACAGGAGAGCAACCTCTGGTAACTCTCCGAGTCTATTTTATGCTGATAATGTCAGATACCAAGGGCTGGATCTTATAGAAAATACAGAAATGTCTTTCTCACAGTTCTGAAGACTTGGGAGTCCATGATCTAAGCACTCGTGTTTGGTGTCTGGTAAGGGCCGCCTGGCTGCTTCCTCAGATGGTGGAAGGTGGAAAGCAGGATGAGCTCTTCTGTGTCAATCACCTCTGCTAGGGCACTTCTTCCAGTTGTAAATTGCAATGGGGGTTAAGTTTCAATGCATATTTTGAAGGAGCAAAATCATCCAAACTATAGTAGCAGGCAAAGTTTTCTTAAACCGTATAGGCAGAAATAATATTTCAAATGATATATTTCCTTAAAATAAAAAAAACCTGCTTAAAAACAATAAGAATTATTGGGCAAGATACAGAGTGAAATAAAATATTACAGATTTATATTAGATAACAGCATGGAATCCAACATCTATTTAAAAATTCTTCTAATGAGGAGTGAAAAATTGGCAAAAGATTTTGACAGTTCATACATTTCTCAAGGAAACGCAGTCACTAAGCACTTAAAAAAAACCTCATTGACATCATTGATGATCAGGAAATGAACAAATAAATTGCAATTGGATACCAATTCACACCCAGTAGGTTACTTAAAATTATAAAGGCTACCCACACTAAATGTTAACAAGGATAAAGAGGAATAGAAATTCTTATATACACTGATAGAAGGAAGGTAAAGTGGTATTGCCACCTGGAATATAGTTTATCAATTTGCTGTAGAGTTGAATATAACCTCTGTCAGTGAAAGAATCTGTCTTTAAAAACTTGGCTGAAACTTTATAGATGCTTTACTCACGGTAGATAAAAGCTTTAAACAACCAAAATTTTCATAAAAGGGAGAATAAATAGGCCCGTTTATACATTACTACTTGATAATATCAGAAAATTAAGTACTGAGATGTTCAAAGACACAGATACGTTTAAAAATATTATGTGGAGAGAAAGAAGCCAGGCACATGAGGCCACAGTGCGCATGAAGATGAAGAAAAAGCAAGGATCACAGGAGCACTTTCTTCTAGTAGTGGAAGTTTCACGAGAATGAAGGAGCGCTTAAGAACCTTTGGGAGCCACCATCTTGAAAGGATAGGGAGGGGGTGGGAGGGTAGAAAATGGGAAGGGATTGTAAAGTCAGTGTGATGCATAGATGAACGAAACACCCAAATTCACTGTAAATACTATGTATTATATGTGTATATTAATAAAATTGTGGGGAAAAAAAGAACCTTTGGGAGGGGTCAAGGTACTCCGGGCATTGGGGCGGGTTACTGCGTATAGTCCTTTGTCAACTCATCACCCTAGTCAACAACTTTGAAAACAGAGCACTTAGATATATTTAAATTATACTTCAAAAATAAAAAATAAAAAAGAGTACTCCAAGGATTGTACCAAAAATGTAGACACAACCTTTCTTAAATTTGACATTCATATTCCCTTTCTTTTATTTACTGCTGGAGTGATTACTTTGAAGAGTATCTTTACTTGAATCAATGCCTTTTAAAAATTCCTAATCTAAATATCCATTCTTAGATAATAGTTGGAAATACAGACTAAAATGTATATGCAGTCATTTATTGAAGTTATAGTTATATTAGATGAAACCAAGATGATGAAAAATTATGGTTATTTAGATAATACATTATTTCATTACTAAAATATTAAATTATATATGAGAAAATGTCAATAGGCAACTAACATTATTGTATAATAATTAATAATAATTACAGAATAATACAAGTATTCTTATTATCCATGCAAATAATATGTGGAAGGGTAACTCTGAACAAAAATATATGCCAAACTGTTAGCTATGGTGATTTCTAGGTTTGCACATAACTTTATTTCAATTTTTATTTTTTTGTATTTCTACTTTTATAATCTGAAATTAAAAAATTCTTAAGTTTTATTGTAAATTAAAAGTACACAGGATAAATGTCTGGTCCTGTTTTCTTTTTTTTTTTTTTCCCCTTGTGGCCTTTCAACTTTGTATAAACAGTCCATAGACACACACGGGAACCTCACTAATCCTTCCTGAAATCGACTGCTCAGTTGTTGCAGAAGGAGAATATGGAATTTGATTTTTTTCTCTCCCTTGATAAAACCAATTCTTTTCCTCTTTTCGCTCTCTCTCTTTGGCTCCCCAAACCCCAGACTCTTCTCTATTTTGCTCCAATTCTGCTGGTCCATGGACCATGAAGAGCAGTGAAGCTCTTTAGGAGATTCCAGCAAATGCTGATATCACCAGCATCCATACCATCCTAGAAATGCATTTAATTTGGCTCCATTTCCCAGTCTGCAAACGTGTTTTAATCAAAATTGGAATCAGTGTGATAAGAAGTCAGGTACATCTCAGCCTCACTTTTTGACATTTTGCTAAAATTAAGTGAACTTAGGATCCTGTAAGAGATCATCCTGTACTAGAAGTGTTCTGTTTGTTTGAGGTGTGTGTGTGTGTGTGTGTGTGTGTGTGTGTGTGTGTGTGTGTGTGTGTGTGTTACAAGCCTGCAGGCATTGGACATGGTGATTACGATAGAGAATCATTTTTTAAACAGAAATCAGTTCATTAAAACCAAGGCAGTGAATAACTGCAAGTCAGAGGAGTTACAAGACAGTGAAAGAAAATGGAGAAATGTCAAAAATCTTTCCATGAGGTTTTATTTACCCAAAACCAAATGTTAAGCTTGCTACAGGACAGTGCACATAAAGCTGGTTTGCAAAAGGGAATCTCCTACTGAAAATGCTGTCTTCACTGCTTCACTGGCAGTTGAGTTCACAGTAGAAATGCATTCAATTCCACATAGTAATAGTGCTTTAATAACAGGTGAAAATATGTTTTATGGTGTGTGTTGATAACTAAATGCTTATCCTATATATAGAAATTCAAATAATTGGAATTTCTCATAGCTAGCATCCAGTTGAGACCACTGGAGAATACCTTGATACAGAAGGTTAAAATCAATAGACTGTGTTTTGGTTATTTTTCAGAAGATGTCTGCTGTATGTTTAATATACTATATTTGTATTATGGGCTCTGGTTCCTGTAAATCTGAGGTCTCTCTTTCTTGAATGAATGAGGAGATAAGCAATTGAATTTGAAAGATACTTTATGCAACAGAAAAGCAATTTTGTTCCTGGTTATCAGAGGGCAAAAAGTGAACTAGCAATTGAATGCTAAATATTTTTAACCCTTGAGATTCTGGTTGGCTTTGGGCCTTCTAAAGGTAATAGTTTTCAATCCTTCTCAGCTATTGTGTATCGTATAAAGCAGGGGTATTTTGATGAAGGTTTAGTCAGTTTGAAATGATTATCATTACTCTGAGTGGATGTAGATTTTGTTTTAGAAATTCCATTAAAAAAGAACGAAAGGTTTCTATTTCTTTTTGAGTGTACAAAAAGCATGAAATGCCATTTTGTTTCAGCTAGGATACTCTTAATGAACTGGTGATGGCTTTAATCGTTATTTATGTTGGTCTATGAAGTTCTTGGTAAAATTAAAGAGGCTGGCATTTTCATATCATGCTTAATGGTGAAAAACCTCTCTCTCCATCTTTGTTTGTTCTCCTCATGTATTTTTTAAAGAATTGTATGATTTAGAAATTGTTTAAAAAATTTTCCCTCCCAAGTCTTCTAGAATAATACTACTATCCTGATTTGTCCAGAGCTACAGCTTGCATGGTATTCTTTTCAGTGTTTCCAAAAGTTGAAATATGCTAAATCATGATTGGTTTATATTTCACTTGTGGGAGCCAAGGTCTAAGATGGACCTTGAAGACTTTCACCTTGCGGTGTTGAGGTCCTTGTGTTGCTCGCCTCCCCAGTGTATCATAACTGGTATTTGTGATAGACAACACGCAGTGAGTGCAGTGATGTGTTTCTACGAGGCTTGATTAGGTCAGACTTTGCTGTTACCGCTGATCTCTTGGATCACTTACCACGTCATGATGACACTCAACCTTATGGAGAATTCCATGTGGCCATGACTGGACAGGCTTTCCTGATAATAATCACTATCAGTCTGGAAAGCAGATGAGAGTGAAGCATCTTAAAAATGAACCTTGTAGCCCCTGCCAAACTTTCTAATGGCTATAGCTTTGACCAGTATTACGAAGAACATTGAACCAGCTCACTGAGCTAGATCATGCTTGATTTTCTGACTCACAAAACTTTATCAGATAAATACATTCTTATTCTATATTGCTCAATGCTGAAGTCATTAATATACAACAATAAATAACATGGTACTGAAAAGAATCTAAAAAAACCCCAAAAACTCATTGTTTTCAAGAGAACATTACTATTAAAGTGAAAGTAACTTTGGAAATTGAACATTCTAATGTAGCCATATATTTGAAAATAGTTTCTAAAATTAAAATTTTTGTTGCTTGAAAGTGTAATTGTTTTTCTTAATAGCTTGGCTGTTAAGATCAACATCCTCTACAATTAATTTCTGACATAAACCCGCACTGAGCTTACACAAGTATATTTGTCTTGAAGCATTAATGCCTATTTGAATATAATTCTGATTTCAGGAATCATTAAATACAACTAAGTGTTCATATAAGTGATGACTTATTTATAACTTAGAAGCTTATAAGTGGTCATAAAGAACAAAAGGGATGGACTCTCTTAGGGCTTTTTATATAGGAATAATAGAATACAGTAAGCAATAACAGCTTCCCAAGTTGGACTCGCCCCATAATGACAAAACTTCATCCATGCTTGGTTCAAGGCTAACCTGTTAAAATAGGAAAATGAGCAAGAGGCAACATGCAATGACACACACACACACACACACACACACACACACGCACACAAATATACATGTCACAAAACCTGAGCTCCTGGTAGGGAGTCCGTGATACATAACACCGCACTCTGTTCTGAGTTCCATTTAATAGAGGATGCAGATTTTGTTTCTTAGCACACACTATTCCATAAGCTTTAAGACTCTGATGACCAATTCTGAAGGCAGAAACCTTCAGATTCCTGTCTGCTCTAAAATTATCTAAAGTCTTCTGTTTGGAGATTTGATCTAAGATTTTTTTGAAGTATTTCTCCATTTAGTTCATTTGGTCCCATCTCCTCATTATGCCCTGTCATAATAATCAGCATCTAGGTTAACCTCACTCCTCTTTAGTTTTCTGTCTTGGTTTAATTCATTGAAGTAAATTCTATTAATAAGACAGGCTCTCTATCTTTAAGCAGTTTATAATTAAGTAGAACATTAGATATGGCTGGGGAATGCCCAGGCTCTCCACGTTGATCCTTGCTTCCTGTAGACATTAGTTGTCCACAAAAAGCTCCATTTCCTGTACCTGTGGCCCCAGGGCTTCCACTTTGGGAGGGCTCTTGGCTGCTCCTTGACAGATCCTTAGATCTAACTATAGCGGCTAATGACAATCCGTCAAGCTGTTCAAATGAATGGCTTAAAACTCTCAGGAAACATAGAACTTGATTTTTACCAAGTAATATCATGGACAATGTTGATCATAGTTCACAAAGAAAAGTAACCTTCCTCTGGGAAGGTCACATGGGAAGCAACTTAGGGAAAGTGGTAATGAGCTTGGTCCTAAGTAACAAGTAATGTGGGAATAGGCGAAGAGAGAGGAATTGCAATTAGATGTAAGTAGAAAAATTGGAGTGCATACAGTCTATGGGCCCCTGAATGGGTGAGAAAGTGGGGAGAGGATTACAAAGACATTTTGGAGGCAGGTTTTAAGCATTAAATAAGATAATATTGCAAAAGAACTTAAAAATACTGTTGGAAATATGTTAAGCTATTATTACAGGACCAGAAACTGGATGGTTGGCCAGTGAAATATTGTTTGACTTAGGACTTTGCTATTGCTTTCTAAGTAGAGAGTTTTGAAGAGCATTGCTTTGTGTAGTTCTTCTCCATGCCCTGTCGCCTGTAGCTATCTTTCTTATTGACTTCTTTCCAGCCATCTTGAGTATAAATGGCAAAATGGAGAAAAAAAAAAAAAAGAAAACCTTCAATGCTTTGCTCTCCATTTCCTTTAAAGGTTCTTCATCTCTTTAAGACTTTAGACTTCTTTTTATAGCTGTGTCAGTTCAACTCTCAGAGGTCCTGCCTAGCCTGGAGGTTTGTTTACCACTCAGCAGGGACTTGTTTACCACCTAGTAAGAGAAGAGTCAAGAAGATAAAAGCCAATCAGAGAAGTAGAGAGACAGCACCAGGCAGAAAATACCAAGAAAATAAGATTAAAAACATCAGGCTCAAATAGAGTTGACTTTAGCTATGTGGTGACTCTGGAGATCCCATTGAAAACGCATGTTAAATCACTTCATTGTGTAGGTTGTTAGACACTACATCTGCTAAAGTCGTTTGGTGTCTCTTGAACATGGAATACCATTCTAAACTACTATTGTTACTATTTAAAAACAAAACACTTTCTTTTGAGTTTCCAACCATGCCTTTGCCTGGTCCCCAGAGCCTAAGTAGTGCAGTCAGCTGAATTTAAGGTGACGTGTTACTTGGATTGATACATAGTTGAGAAAATATTCATCCTTATGCACCTACAGAATCATGCATCAATTTATCACTAATGAAAATAAGGCTTTACTTTTCTTTAAAATACAATTCTTAGGGAACTGCGGATCTTATTGACAAACTCCATGTGCCATGATTTCTCAGACTAATAGCTGAACAGATGGAGCTGTGTTAAGACAACTCGAAGTACATTTTATTCCTTTGTGTTTTGATTTCAATATCAGTATATTCCCTTTCATTAATTGGAGTAGCCAAATAGCCATAAAGTTCTAGTTTTCAAAGCGTTGAAAAATGGAGAGTTTAATGCAGAAGCATTTTGTGGATTAACACGTATCATTTACAATGTGGAAAATTATAAAAATGGTTAAATTATTTTGCCCATTAAATCATTTAATATGTACAATTTTTACAATCTATTTTTAGTCATTCAGTCTTTATATGCTATTTATGATCTTGCTAATTCATTTGAATATTAAGTGAGATAAATGATTTTTTACTATTAAAAAAGGCGAATTTATGTTCCTTGGTTGAACAGGTTTTCTATTACTAGAGGCAACTATCTCTGACTGGCTGGATCCTTTGTGTGTGAATTACACTGAGGAAAGAGTGGAGTGTATAATTCAGATTTTTAAAACTGAAATCTGAGACTGCTCAACATCATTAGAATATATTATTCAGTTATTCACTCAACAGACATTTATTGACACATAAAAGATTTTTTAAAAATATACTTAGTAGCCAGAGTTCTTTTTCAAATGTCAGCATCTAGAAATTTGGTAGAAAGTAATGAACTAATTATTAGATTTTGAGCAGCATGTAGTTACTTGTCTTTCTGGAAAAGTAACACAATATTATTTGCATTGATGGAGGGAAACAATTCTATTGATTTGTAGTTCCAAGATGTTGAATCAAGAACATTCTGGGAAAAATCATAATGAAGGCTAGCTGACTCTGGGAACAAAGAAGGTCTAGTAATGTCTCAGACTCTTTTATAAGTCACGGCCACACTTTAAAACCTGACAGCCGCTGGGCAAATTATGTGGATATTTCAAAGATTCCAGGTGGGACTGGCAGAAGGGTAATTGTGTCCTGTGGAGCTTGTGGGAGAACGCTGAGAGGATTATTAAGAGTTTATTAACCATCCTAAGGGATTTCCTCTGCATCTTTCTTTGGGACCGAATTTTGCCATTTACTCTTCTCTGACCTCTTTAACCTTCAACCTTTTATCCGTTCCAATTAATTTTTGAATGTTTCTACAAGAAACTCTATTACCAAGCTTCTACTTGGAATAAAATATTGAACTGACTTCTCTATACACTGCAGATTTGATCCTAGGCATCTGAGGTTTTTTGAAACCAGTTTTTACTATTTGTCAGTGATTTCTTCTTCTATCAAATGTACAGGGCATGCCTTTCCCTTACGCAGTTACTTATCAACAGCTGTCTTTTGGGAGTCATTCACACATTCTATGTGTGTTGTGGCTACCAACTTCGATACCAAGCTGGGTGCTGATGGTACAACAGAAGTAATTTATATTCCAATAATCACCCAAAGGAACCCATGTTCTGGAGAAGGCATAGGTACAAGAATG
The DNA here is from genome assembly GCA_004027205.1 of Ctenodactylus gundi. NCBI lineage: Eukaryota > Metazoa > Chordata > Mammalia > Rodentia > Ctenodactylidae > Ctenodactylus > Ctenodactylus gundi. The sequence goes on from PVKB01000125.1 coordinate 730,857, forward strand.
GTTATTATAAAAAAGAAGAAGAAGAGTCACATTGGTGCAAAGAACCAGAATTTGGGAGTCCAGGTATCTTAGTTACTTTTTCATTGCTGTGACTCAGTACCTGACATCCACAAATTTAGGGGAGGAAAGGCTTATTTTAGCTCACAGTTTCAAAAGATCACCGGCTACTCAGGGATGGTGAGCAATGGTGGAAGTACATGACAGAGGCAGAGGTGGAGGCAGCTCCTGGACATTAAAAACAAGAAGGCAATTCAAATCAAGTTGAGACTCGTCCTTCAAGGAAGGCAGGAAGTAGCTTATATGTTCTTCCAGGTCTCATCCTAGTGATCAGCCCCTCCTGGATCCAGGTATGGGAGGTGTGGTAAGCCTTTACTACATGCCTTTTATCCAGTTTATATGCCTGTAATCCAACTCACATGCTTGTAAACCACCTCTCCATATTAGAATCCAATCTCCCAACAACACATGGTTCCATAGCCAATCTACAATATTAAAATACATGATACTTCCAGGGGACATTCCAGACTCAAACCATAATACCAGAGGATGAAGTTTCTCATGTTCTCTAAAGAATATATCCCCAAATGGCTCTCTGGAAGACAACCATTCATTTTTCATGTAAAAAAAGAATGGGGAAAATAACAACAAGAATTGGGGAGCAGCAATTGCCTTGATAATGTATGGTGAGAAATGAACCATGTTGAAAATAACTACAGCATGCTGAAGAACATTTTTTCATAGAAAAATACTCAGAGATTCTTTTACAAGATGGCAGAATGACCTGATCTATAGGAATTTTCCAGTCTATGAAATGTAGTGTTACAAATTACCTTTCTGTGCTCAATAGCAAGGAAAAGTCTTCAGTGCCAAGAATGAAAGGTGTTTCCACTGTGGTGAGTGGAACTTGAAGCCCCTTGATATTTCGAAGTACCTAATTTTAAGTGCTGAAGTCAGGGCCTAGGTCATTTGTAAGTGAAGAAAACAATATTGGACTCTCATGTGAACTCAGAAGGAGTCAGATGTGGAGGCTATGCCTCAGTGACCTTATTTAACCCTAATCACCTGAAAGACTCCACCTTCAAATATCGTAGTTGATTTGGATTTCTACCCTCTTAATTCCTTAGCACTAACATTAAGCTCTAGCATGAGTTCAGGAGGCAAATTATCTTCAAACCATAGCTTCTTCTGCCAGTTCTATGTGCAACCTTTGGGAAATTTGCAGTTTCCTTTCAGACTCTACTGACCATTCTTTTGTCTGTGTGGCTTTTGTTGTTGGTCTGTTCCCAGTTGCTTTATTTCATATTATATTTTACAAATTCCTCAGTATTTGGGATTTCTAGCAACTTCATACTTTGTACCATACATATTTCTTTGGATTTCTAGCAATCTGTTGAACTTTCACTTTTATTTTGTGACTTCTCTGAAATTTTGCAAGGACAGAGAGGAGAACACATATTTTCAGTCAGGTATAATCTACCTGTTCTGTCATCAACTTCATGTCCCTGATAACTTTAGAACCCAAAGAAACTATCATTTGCCAAGGCTGTTCTACAGCCAGTGATAAAAAGTAAAATTGTTTTAACTACTAGGAGAGTCAAGAACTGTTGTTTTATATACTGACTTGATATTTCAGAATAGCACCAGTCCCTCAGGAGCAAACTCTGACATATCACTTTGTGCCTTTGTCTTAGAGGTTCCATTTGCAGAAATGCTATACCCGTCTACACCTGTCATCCTGGTGAGGTACCTCAAGGATAGCTTTAGTGACCATGACTTACAAGCAATTTTGTCAGTTTAGCAAAAGGAAGACTTTCTTTGGAGCCTGAGAGATAACTTTGATTTGTGTGGTGGTGTCACACCATGTTCAAATGCTGCTTTTTCTGTTTAAGTCCAGGGCAAACAAAAATTGAAAAGGTTCAGACGCTACTTAGACAGCTTTATTAATGGCTTCTGGAACTTGGGGTCTGGATATATCTTATTTCTAACTTGAAAGAAATAAATTTCCAGTCTGCAAACTAACAAGGACTGTGGCAGCAGGGGAAGGGCCTGAACTGGGGTGAAGGTCACCTCCCTTTGAGAGCAGTGAGAAGTTCCACGTGCCTGGTGGGTAAGTGAGGAAGCTTAGTCAGGATGTGTGCACATGACCATTTAAAAATGAGCTCCTCATCTCTGTCTTTAAGAGAACCCAGCTCTCCCCCGCCCCCTCCCAAAAAACAACTCTCACTTAAAAGTGAAAGAAACATCCATCCTAACAGATGCATAAATCCCAATATAAAAAATTAAAGAAAGCAATGTGACTCTTCCAAAGTTCATAACTCTTAGGAGCTGACTCCAAAAACATGAAATACTGGATAAAGAATTTCTTGTAAAATATTTCTAAAACTATCAATGAATTCTAGGAGAATCCAGAAACCAATTGAATAATAAAAGGTAAGGACAACAAAAGATACAAGAGCAAGCTTGAGTAGATGTTTTTGGAAGAGTCCAAGCAGGACTGGAGAAAGAGCACAGTAATTAGAGTGCTGGCTTAACAAGTGCAAGGCTCTGGGTTTGATTCTCCAGTAGTTTGTAAGCTGGGCATTGTGGCACATGCTTAGAATCCCAGCACTCAGACGCTGAAGCAAGAGAATTTTCATGAGTTTGAGGCCAGCCTTAGTGCAATAGTGACTTCAGCCTGGACTACAGAGTGAGATTCTGTCAGGGAAACAAACAAAAACAAAACAAAAAACAAACAACCCCCAGAAATCTTAGAAAAATCGCCTGTCATCCTGAAAAGACTGAATGGACTTCAGCCAATAAAAGTTAGTATCTTCCATTCAGACACAAAAGCCGAGGAGGAGCTGTGAGTAATCAGCCAAAGGAGAGACATGAAAGTTTCCACTTTCCGTCAGGGCTCAAGAAAACCAGCAGCAGATTTCATGGTGTCAGTATGATTTCCTGTACTACATCTCCCCCCCTAACCCTGGTGAGCCATGGGCTTCTCACTGACTGGAGTTAGAGGAACAGAAATTCTAGACAGGGACACCGAGAAGTCAGTCATGCCTCTTCCTTCACTGTAAGCTTTCAATCTGAGGCAGACCTGAGCTGGGGAAGCTGGGGACACCAGAAGTGTAATGTGGGCCAAACCTGGAAGAGAACCTGTCAGTTATTGAAGAAAGACATCTTAAAACATGTTCAGAAAACATCTTAAAAGACAGCTCTAAAAAGTGTGCAGGTGATTGGGATTATAGCTTGGTGGTCAAAGCACTTGTCTAGCAAGCACGGGCCCTGAATTTGAGTTCCCAGCACCACATAAACTGGGCATGGTGGTGCACTCCTGTAATCCCAGCACTTAGGAGGTTGAGGCAGGAGAATTGACATGAATTTGAGGCCAGCTTGGGTTATATAGTGATTTCAGGATGAGGCTGGACTATAGAATGAGATCCTATCTCAAAAAAAAAAAGTGTGGGCATCTTGTTGGAATTTTCTCAAGGCAAGGAGAAAAAATAATATTACAAGTGGCTACATGAAGGCATTTTTCAGATTACCTCACCGTTCTGCTTATGCAAAAAAAAAAAAAAAAAAGAAAAAACCCTGCTACAGGGGCGGATCCCAGCCTTCCTCAGTCTGGCTCACCAGATTGCTGGGGACTCCTCCCACTCTCTCTCTATGGAGGAGTTAGTTAACTTAAAGGTAAGAGTGATGGTAACACAAGGTGGTGAATACCAGCCTCACCATGTCCGACCATCACAGCTCTGAATTTCTGTACTATTAATTGTTCCTGTGTCTTATCAGTTCAAGAATTTGACTTGTGATTTTGTAACATTAAAACCTAGATATGAAGACAGAAAATGAGCTCTGGTAGTTTTAAAGGTGAGTCCTCTGGATCAGCAGGGGATGGGAACTGGTTATAAATGCAAAGTCTCGGATTGCCTGAATAGGAAAAAAAAAAAAAAAAAAACTAGGGCAGAGAGCCAGCAATCTGTATCTCAACAAGTCTACCAAATGACTTTGATACATGATAAAGTTGGAGTGTCATAGATGAGTCACAGAACCTCACGTTATTAAGCTGAATTACAACTTCAATATTTTTTTTAAAAGTTTTTTTTTTTGCACTTTTTAATACTGGAGAATATTGCTTGGCACCATGTGAATCATTTGGGAAAACTCTCCTGCATATGATTTCTTTTTCATTTTGGATGATGTTATTAAAATACCACTTGGTTTCCTTGAGTACAGACTGAGTGAAACATGTAGCTTAAGTAGAGTGAATCTCTGACAATCTGATCTCCGCTGAAGAGTTTCCTAGCCAAGACAATGAAGCCCAGCTATCCAAAAGTCTTTCTTTTGAGTCCTGTTTTTATCTCATGCCAGATATATGATCTTAAGTGAATTGTTTAAAACTCCTAAAGTTTCACAACTTTTGATATTGAGGTGATAACAAAAGCCTAACTTTATAGGAAAGGATTTTTAACTACTGTAGTACATGCATAATGTAAATAGAGCACTTAATTCAGTGTTTGGGATATAATCAGCTCTTTATGTGTGGTGATTGTGACTACCTTAACGGAGATGTCCTCCACTCAGCTGGGCCTATACCTTACATATCCTGATCTATTTTCTGAAAGAAAAGAAAGTAACCAAAAACCAGCCATAAGCCAGACATTTAGTAGTTCTTTTCTCCAAGGTCACATTTATTTCTCAGCCTTTCTAGAACTTGTGAATATCGTCAGTCACATTCTGATCTTTTTTTGACAATTATTATTATTATTATTATTATTATTATTATTATTATTATTATTATTGTGGTAGAGTAGTACCCAGTCTCCTGAGCTGGGTTGCCTTCTGGCCTTTGACAGCAGCTGTAAACATGAGTAAGGCAATGGGTCCTATTGGAGTGCAGAGATAGGTAAATTTTAGGTATCTAGTTTTGTTTTTTTCCCTCCAGAAAAGCAGCTTCTCAAATAGTACCTTTCACTAAATAAAACACTTAATTTCTTGACTTGAAAAAAGCCTCCTGATTTGAGTTGTTACTACAGAGGTTTCTCCTGGAATAGTATCTATTGCACTGTGCTTTCATTAATAAATATAGCAGTGACTTCCCTCTAGAACAGGAAAGTATTTAGCTTTGCTCTCTTTTGTGGGGAAAAAAATGTCTTTAACTTTGAAATAAGCCTATCAATCCCATCAGGATTAAAAAGGTAAAAAATTTCATGTTTAGCAGAGCAGTCAGAATAATGACTAAGAATCCTAACTCTGCTTCATGCGAGTTGTGTGGTGTTGAAGATGTTATTCACCTTTAAATTTCCATGGTATCAGGGGCAAAATGTGCCACCTCCTTAGGGCAATTGGAAGGGTCACAGAAGACATCGAAGACTGAGCGTTTAGTCCAGTACAAGGAAAGACTCAAATTTTAGAGGTTGTGTTGGGTCTAAGGAGAAGGATAAATCATGACAGAATGCGATGTGCACAAGGTTCATTGAGGAATGCATATGTGAAGGATAAATGAGGAACAAGTAAAGGCAGAGAAAATCTTGACCTCAATGCTGAGAATGGAGAGAGACCAAGATGGTTGGGGAGAGGACACTCAACCTACACACAGTTATCAAAAAGTTTGGCCAAACTAGTGGGAAATGTTAAAGCCAAAGTTGTCCTTTAGAAGAGCAGTCTAATTCAAAGGAGTGGGCCAGGGCCCATTCCTTGCCATTCTTAATCACAGCCAGGCACAGCCAAGGGAAATGTGATAAAAAAAAAAATACATTTGCCTGCAAAAGTCTCCATGCTGTTGGACTTTATAGATGCATAGTATTCCATTGTGTATAAATACCACAGTTTGTGTATCTGTTGGTCTGTTGATGGGTCTTTTGATGTTTTCCATATTTTAGCTATTGCTAGTTGTGCTGCTATGAACATCATGCGTAGTGAAGTGAGTCAGAAGCAGAAGGCGAAGCATCAAATGGTCTCTCTGATATGAGACCCAGATTACAACTCTTATGGAACTTAAAACGAAAAACACAGTGAAACAGGGGAGTAGGGTGGGGAGGGAGGGAGGGAGGAGTGGGTAGGCGGTGGGACAAAAGGAGAGTGGGAAAGTCCTTGTCACCTTGACAGGATATGTATGTGCACAAAATGCTAAACTTCATTGTAAATCTTAAATTTTGTGCTTATACATATCAATAAAATGGGGGGAAATACAAACACTGGTGGATCCAAAAGAGAGGCAACTGAGATTGTGGGTCAACTGTGCTTCCCACAGGAGAACTAAGCAGGACATTAGCATGACCACAGAGTTGCTTTTGTTGCTCTTTAGAATTGGCCAGAGCTACTTCAAAGAATTGTGCCTACTGAGCCCTGTAGGAGAGAAGCAGTCAGGGAACCGAGAAGCTGAAGTCAGTTCCTGCCTCGGTTGGTGAGTTACACACCTGTGGAGCAAGTATACTGAAGGAGGTCACCTGCCTGATTCACAGGAATCTGGACCGGGGTTTCTGGCAAAGGCACTTTCAGCTCCTTGAAAGCATAGTATCTTCTAGGACAGTAGTCTGTATGTGTACATGCGCCTGCCTGTGTGCCTGGAAGACTTAGTAGGGGGTGGCACTCCGGAAGGAACCCCTAGGAATTGACGCTGTAAGCTAGGCGGCCGATTAGCATAGCGTTAACTAACTCTCTGGAGGAAGGGGCAGGGTATGCAGGATCCCCTATGACCAAGAATGTAAGTTTTCATAATTAATCATTTGAATATAAGGCTGCCTCTTTTATTGGAAGCAGTCAAACCCATCACCTAGTGAGAAGGGTGAAGTTCTGAAGGCTTCATTTATCTGTGTTCCTTTGTACTCAGCAGTGTCTGTAAAAATTGCCTATCAAGTGAAAAGCGGGGAGGGGGGTGGGGGGGTGGGGGGTGGGAAACACATGGAAGCTTCCTAAGGAAAGCTTTGTTTTGACTCTTGGCAGGATTCTCCCTTTATTATCAGAGGGAACTACATGAAATATTCCTGTGCTGCAAACGGTGATTAAAAGCAAATTTTTATTTGATTCTAAAAAACAAAAGAGGGTAAACTGTTTTAAAAGAAAGAAAGAAACCCAATGTTCTTTCTGTTTAACCCTTTAGAAATGAATGGCACATCATGTGACGGTATGATTCCGGATGCCACCTGTGGTTTTGGTGGGCCTCAGGTGCTGGAGCAAGTTTATCTGTCGTATGTCCGTACCGTGGTTATGAATTAGTTAACAGCCTACATAATCTTCATGCGCTGCTAAGATTTCAGGTGTTTTAAATCTAAATGAAGGCACTTTGCTTATCCTGTGTAAATGGAACTTACAAACAGAACTGCAATTTCATTTAATAGCTATAAACCATTACTCTAATGGTTTGACAAATACCTATGAGGATAGACTGCAATATTTCATCCAAGAAAGGACTGAATATTAAATAAATGTAACCTCCCAATGGGTTCTACTTTAACCCCCTACTAATTTTGGAGGGTGGATTTAAAAGCTGAAAGCATTTTAGAGTAAATGTTAGGGGACAGATGCAGCAGGTTCTTTGGTGCAGATTAGCACTTTATCCCGGTAATCACAAATCCTTTTTTCATCTTCCATTATCACTTCAAACTCATCATTGTAAAGTGCAGAACTTAACTCAGAAGTTGGGAACACCATTGCCTCACATCTGACGTCCTGCTGGGGGATTTAAGCAATTAACTAATTTCTCTGTTCTTTGCTCATGCTTATTATTAGAAAGAAACAAAGCGAAACTAACACTAACCATTTATAGATCTCATCTAGGTTGGCATCAATAGAGTCAAGAGTGCATACCCCAACAAAACAGAGAGATGAAGCATCTTCCACAGTTAGAGGGTTATCAAAGGCGCCATCTCTAGATTCTAGGAATAAAATGTCATCAGGGGACTTTAAAGCTGCTTGTGAGTTTGGAAAATGTGAAGGTTGCATGGAACCAGAAAAATAATTTCTATAATTATCTTCTGTAATTAAAGATCTTTTTGATGTTGGCTGATTATAGAGTGGAGAAAATAGGACAATGCCCCAAGGACAGATGTGTTCAAGGAAATTTTTGATGAAAAAAAGGACAGTTTTCATGCTGAGCGTAATAAACATTTAGTTTTGTTTGATTCATAACCTTTTTTTTTTTCTGGAGACATAGCACTTCTGTGTACCACAAATGAACATGTATTCTGATGATGAGGTGGAGGAGCTGTGGAGGGACTCACCAAATTGATCATGTTGGTAATGACCTACACGAAATAATAGTAGCTACAAACCCTTTAATTATATCTGACTTTAAAAAATCTAAAACTGTTTATAATGGTTGCTTTCATTCTGTAGTTTTGCGTTTGACAGGAGAAAAAAAAATGTGCTGAAAGCTTCTGATTACCCAATAGCAATTACCAGAAAACCAATCAAAAGGCAATTTGGAGTTTGAGAAAAGTGTGACTTATAATTTATCCAATAAGGTTTTTTCCCCCTTTTTTAGTTAATTGGATGGTGGTTTAAAAATCATTTCACAAGAACACAGATATTTTTTAACCAATAAACTAGACCAGTAAGCCAGGCCAGAGATGTATCTTCCACTGTCAGAAAGAAATTGTCACTCTTATTATACCTGTCAGTTTTCTGACTTTTCAGTTTCGAGACTTTCTTGTGTTCACTTGCTGCACCTTCAGGATATCCAGAAATGGCCACTAGAAAACACTTGTTTAACAGCAAAGCAAGTAGGAGGTGCATCCTTACTCTCTGAAAAAAAAAAAAAAATCCCTATGAATCTTCTCAATTCCACAATGATTCTTCAAGTGACAGGAAAAGGATACAAATACATAAAGCAGTACACGAGGTGTGAGCCTTCATCCTCTCCGCTCTCAGACCCTCACCAAGCCACCCAGAGGAACAGCGGCCACCACCCAGAAGCCCTGTCTGTGAACATGGCACCTCGGGCACGGTTCCTAATGGCCAGTTTTGGAGAAGATCCCGCGATACCTGAAAGCTGAAGTAGCTCCACGCTAAGAGCAAAATAAAAAAAGAAAGGAAGGAAGGAAGAAAAAGCAGCCTCTGCTAGATTGCGACTTGTGTTCCATTAGAAAGGTGCTGAAGGCAGAAGTTTACAAGCGCTTACCTTTCAATATTCCATTTGCAAGAACATCTTTTCATTGATCTCTGCCCATACGTCCTGAAAGTGTGCGGTGTTAATTTGCTTCTTGAGATATAGATCACATAGTGTTGCCGACACTTACACTTCCCATTAAGTGCTTTATGGTGGTTTAGCTCCACTTCTTGTGAAGCAGGCTCCCATTTGCTCTTGCGGATGGACCTCTGTATAAGTCCAAATAAACAAAACAAAATACAAAACTATTTCTGATGAACGCTGATGTCTAAGTACTTCTACAGCTTATTTTACAGCGGAAGTATGCCGTGTCCTAGCATGTGAGTACGCTGGAGGAACCACTGAAAATTCATAGACAACTTCACAGCGAGAATTTCTTACCACAGTTTTGGCACTCAAAAGAAAATGGACTTTCCATATCGGTGCATATGGTTAAACTTCAGAATGTGAGAGTATTTTCAAAAATTAAGATTACATCTACTTATTCAAGTACAAAGAACATTTTGATAGATAAAATTTTGTCACATTTTAAAAATGTTGCTATTTTTGAGTCTTTCTGTTCTGAGAGTCTTAGTACAAGGAAATTTGTTAACATTGCTACATGCTGAAATCTCAGTAGGCTACCGGGCCTGTCTCTTTCCCATTGTATGGATGTAGTAACTAAGACTCAGAGAACTTTGATGGTTCATTCATCATCAGGAAAGCTTCGAATTCCTCTCTCAGTTCAGCATTTATTCTGAACAGTCCTGAAGATTGCAAGTAACACAAATTCTTGATTTTCAGTCTCACTGGGTTGATAAATCAGGCATTACACAGAGGGGGTTTGTGTTACCTTTTCTGCAGTACAGGAACATCAAATGCATAAAGTGTTCTTTTCTAACATTATGAGACTTGCTTTATTTTTAGGAAAGAGTCCATTAGAGGGTTTGAAACATTTTAAATAGGAAAAGGAAATTAAATCTTAAAGATCATTTATATAAGATGAAGGAGGCTCCTTTAAATACACACGTGTGGATAAGGAAAATGTTATCTAAACTCTACTCCAAATCTCAGATCCTCTTTCCTCTCTTCTAGGTCTAAAAGGTTTTTCAATCAGCATTGTTCCATGGAGGGACGAAACATTCAGCTCATCCTCTCCAGCGGACCCTGCAGTGTTGCAGACATTAGACCAGGTAAAAAACGTAGATTTTACTTAAATAGGTACAAGGAAGGTCTTGATATTTAAAAGCTTTAGAGTACTGATGGACATATGTATATCTCAAAAGACATATTTTTTTTTTCAGTCAAATATATCTCAGTCTTTCAAAGCAAAGTACACAGGAAAAAAGATATTTGTAGAATGCCTCCAATTCCCACCTTATCTCTTTTTACTATTACAAGCTCTGCCTGCTGTCCTGAGGGCTCACGGACCCTAACACACTTGTAACTGCTTAGCTGTTGTCCATAGCAAACAAGTCATGAAGCTTTGGCTCTTATGAAGACAATCGATTTTTCAGTGAGCAGATCAGAGTGCCTAAATGACAGCCTGACCCTTTTCAGTTCCTGCATTCGTAGAGTCTTCTCTCAAATTGCTCAGATAATTTGGGCGTCTCTTCCTCTCTCCCTTTGCCTTCGGTCAGTGCCCCTGTTGGCCTGTGGCTACAGACCTGGCTCCAGCAGAATCTGTTATCCATCTGTTTAGGTGCCTCTAGTTTGAGAATTTTTGAGTTTTGCTTAGGACAGTTACTGATGAACTCTCACCAGCCCTTTTGTCTGCATTTAATTAAGCCACAAAATTTATTTTACCATGTGAATTATCTATCATCTATCTATCTATCTATCTATCTATCATCTATCATTTTTTTGTGGCACTGTGTATTGAACCTATGATCTTTGCACTCAGCTATGTCCCAGCTTCCCCATTGTGAATTTATGGATGTAGGTATTTATTTTTTAAAGCATTGAGGCAGGGTTTTCCTAAGTTGCGAAGTTACTCAGGCTGGGTTCAAATCTGCAAGACTCCTACCTCAGCCTCCCAGAGTGCTGGGATTGGTTATATCATGGTTCTATAAGGAACATTGCAAAAGAAAGAGCCTAGTAATTGGAGGACAAACCTTGTCCTTAATCTTTTTTAGATTCAGTAATTTTACTTATATTGCTGGTAAGGGATTAGGGACTCAAGATAATAGAATTATGCTAGAAAAGTTAGTATAATGAAGATGGAAATGGTAACTTTTATCTTACTTAGTAAAATCTTTTTCAGAATTAAAAACTTTTGTCTATAATTGTTAAAGGTCGGTATTTACTATGAGAAACCTATACTAAATCACAAAGAGGAAAATTCTTTGCTTCATTTTTCATTATAAATTATTATTCTAACTGCACAGTGACATGATATACAAATTGACTGTAAACTGATAAAATTGTTTTTAGGATGGTAGATACCTTAACGGTGCGTTTTTTTTTGGGCTGGAGATGTAGCTCCGTAGTACAGGGCTTGCTTAGTATGTGCAAGGCCCTGGGTTTGATTTCTAGCACCAGAGAGAAAAAAAAAAAAGACAGAGAGAGCGCGATAGCGAGAGAGCAAGAGGGAAGGGGAATTTTTGCTCTCCGTGCAGACTTTTATTATTCTGAACCTTAAATATTGAAGTCTGTTAAATTGGTTTCAATCAGGAGCTATTCTGTTTTCCTAAATGAAAGATATGAATGTGTGTGTGTGTGTGTTTTCATAAGACCAGTCAGAATTTTGGTCACTATTAAACTACCTGAGGATAAGGTGTGCTTCCTTTATCTTTGATGTTATTTCCCTGCATATCAGCAAGGTGATTCTAAGTGCTCAAATATTCGTGCTAGGTTTGAAGAAAGGACCAACACCTGAGATATATAGCTGTTAACTCCAATGACAGACGTAGCAGGAATAAGAAAACAAGAACATATCATCGAAGATTGTTTTTATGAGAAGGGCAAATGTCGAGACATAATCTGACCGTATTCATTGCCTGTTCATACAATGTCACACTGTTTGTCATCCACGTTTCTTTTAATACATACTTTAATCAATCCTGACATTTTTTCCTAGCAAAATCCTGTAAAAATAGAAACTAATAATTTATAATCCAATTCTAGTCAAATGCCTTTAATGTCCAGGACCCTACTAGGGACGCTGACCACATAATGAGTCAGAGAAACAGAATTTCTACCACCACGAAGCTCGCCCAGTCTTTACCCATACTTTAAGGCCCTTTCACCTACACAAGGCCTTCACCCTCTTTGTCTCCCCTGAACACAGTGAACAAATTTCTTCGAATTTCTTCAGCTTTATTATTCTTCTATGTTGACAATTCATTCAGTCAACTAAATTTTATTCATGTACTCATACATGCCAGCATATTCACAATTTTTTTGCTATAAACATAAAATTGCAAAATATTTTCGTATATACCACTTCTTCATAACTAACATATGTTACAAGTGGTGGTATATGATGTAGAGGATGTGAAGTCAAGTCAGCACAAGGCCCCCATGCACTGTGAGTATCCCTTCCATAGTGAAAATTTTGTATGACACGCTGACATACTGTAGGCAGTAAAGCTTGCATTAGACCTGGGTCCACCTGAGTGTATAATCCAACTTTTCCTTTAATGTATTGAGGGGCAGGCAGAGACTGTAGCTTCTGTTCTCCCCTGTGTGCCTAAAACACACTGATACTTGGTAAACATTTGTTGGATCAATCATTCAGTCCTTTCTTCTTGTAAACTTGGTCCAAACATAACATATACCTTCTACCGGCAAGTGGAGAAAGAAACTGTTCTATGGAAGTGCTCCAGAAGGCGACTGATGAGTGATGTTCTCCACTTCAGATGCTACTTTCTTATTGCTCAGTAAAAGGACATGACAAAGAGACAGATAATACAGCACTCGGTTGCAACTGCAGACCATCTGAGTATGTGAGATGCTGCTGTAAGATCGTAGTAAATTTGAGACCATTTGGGCCTGGGACCCACTTGTAAGAGTCGGGTCAAGAGGTGAAACTCAAATAATCTGAGACCCAAAAAGCTTCTTTCTGTTGCTTGGGATGGAAAGGTTTACTAACATCATCTTGTTCTATGAAACATGTCTACTGAGAGCACTTACTAGAAAAAAATATGTAAACACAAATTCTTCTACTCTCTGTGAGAAAGGGCTTGAGAAACACAACTTAAAGATAAAATATCCACCAGTATCATAGAAAAGACAGCTATAAACAAAAACGCTCCTGATAATATAAGGTCTGATGTAACTGGGGCTCTAATGGGACACAAAGGTGACGCAAGAGCTTTGTATAGGGAGAGATTAATTTCCTCTAAAGAAAGCTCTGGCGACTTGCTGGCCGAGGTAAGAATTTAAGTGAGAATTAAATCCGGCTAAATGTCAAAGACAAACAGTGCCTGAGAAGACATGCCAGAAAGAGGAAAGAGCCGGAACACAAGCTAGAGCATCGGGGTCAGGGGTGAAAAGAAAATGTCTTGAACAATACACTTGCAAGCCTCGAGAGAGGCTCTGCCTCAGAGGCCCAGGGATCCCAGAGCTCGGGCATGGGAGCATGTTCTCTTTGCAATGGAAGTGAGGAGCCGCCTCAAATCAGAGGGCCCCAAATCTTAATGCTGGAAGATAGGAAAACACTGATGACCATTGATGGCTGAGTGTCCTTTGCAATTAGAGATGGAAAATTCTTCGAAATTTTCGTATTAGCCAGGCTACTGCATAAAGGGTCTAACTTTGAAGGGGGTGGAAGGATCTTTGGGGTGCTTTTTTGATTGTTTTTGTTGCCATTAAAATATGACAAATATTTTCCAAAGTGATGTGTTAGTTCCTCCCAAGTTAAATTTTTTTTTCGATTATTTTCTCTATAACACTACAAAAGCTGGGCTTTGTTGTATGAGTCCATACATTAATTCATTAATTGGGTGTCATACTTTCTAAGTGACTTACAACCACTGATACTTTGTGATGAGTAAGCAATTATTTGGAACCATTATTTATTTTTAGCCACACATGAAAAAAATCAAAAGGCAGAAATATTTTTGCGTTGAACCAAAAGATTTCTAAGCACAGAAGTCTCTTTAGGAAAGCATCAAGAGACCAATGTGAAACCGAGATTTTTCTGAATAAAGAAGTTAGAGGTATGGCAGAATGCTAGGACATTCCTTCCAATAACTGCATAATTGATCGGGATCACTTTTTCTTACATCTGCAAAAATAATGAGAATTAGTCTCACTGTTCTCTGAGATCTCATCTTTCTCTGTCATAGGTTACTAGCTACATAGACAATCAAGACTTGGGACTAAATTTCCTTTGTAAAGATAATACCACATATTTTTCCACTACCTGTGTTATTTTGCAGTAGGTCTTAATGAACGAGATTGAAAGATGCTCACAAGATTTAATGGCACCAGTGCCTCATAGCCCAGGACAGAGAAGTCTTCCGGTATATCTTCCCAACACGTGCTTGACTTACACTCCTGCAATAACATGAGATTGTTGTGTCTGTCAAACCACCACTCACTAGTTTTGGGAGTGGAAGATATACAACTCCTATAGATCTCAATTTCTTCTTCTATAAAATACAGACAGTAATATCTATGTGAAGATGTTTTACATTAATTGAAATAAAATTTGCAAGGTCATGGCACATGGAAGAAGCATTCTAATATTACCTGTTGCTTTAATAATCACCTAAGAGTGCTGCAAAAAGAATCAGGCAGGGTCCCAGTCCTAGTTTTTAAAAATTATTTTATTTTTCATTGATAATTTGTATCTATAGTAATATTTACAATGTACTTTTGTATACGGTAGTATGTCAGTATTTTCGATATATGTATACATTGCAAAAGGCTACGTCAAGGTATCTAACATGTGTACTCCCTCACATACATTTTTGGTGATAGGAACACTTGAATCTTGCTTCCTCAGTATTTTCAAATGTATAATAAACTATTATCATCATAGTCAGCAGGATACATGATAGATCTTCTAATCTATTCTGTCTGAATGAAATTTTCTATCCTGTGATCAGTATTTCTCTCATCTACCCACCCCAACCTCTGGTTCCCACTATCTACCTCTCTGCTTCTGTAAATTTTGTTTCTTTTATACTCCACATATACATGTGGTGATGCAGTATTTGCTTTTCTGTGCATGGCATTCTGCATTTAATATAACATCTCCCAGATTCACACATATTGTCACAAATCATAGGACTTCTTTGTTTTTAACAAGGCTGAGTAGTATTCCCTTGTGTTCATATACCACACTTCCTTGTTCATTCATCTACTGGTGGGTGCTGAGGTTTATTCTCATGTCAGCTTTTGTGACCAGCATTGCAATGGGAAGGGTAGTCAGTGTGTTGTGATACATTGATTTTATGTCTGTTGGATATAAACCAAAAAGTAGAGTTACTGGATTATTTGATACTAGTAATTTGTTTCAGTCATGTTTTCTCTGTACTTTTGTGTATGATACCTCTACTTTTCTTGAGCAGAAATGGAAATAATTTATTTTGAGTCAAACAGCATAGATCTCCCAAGGTTTGAGGAAGGAGCATTTAGATGCAATTAACATAAATATTACTAATTTTCATTTCACTCTCGAGCATCCCAAACCATGGGATATCTGGATTAATGTGGATTTCATTTTGTCTTGAAATACAATACTTTTGTTTTTTTAAGTTTGTCGAGAACACAAGAACGTTCCACTTTTATATCATGCATAATTCTTTTGGCCAGTGTTCCTAGTTTTTTTGTTTTGAGACTTTTTCTCTGCAGTCATGGGAACATACCTTTGTCTTCATATATGGAAACTGTTACAGCACATATATTGTCATATAGTTTCATTAAGCTTACTTTACCATTATTTTTCATATGATCCTTGGAGGATAGGATGGGGAAACCAAGTGAAAACTGCAAGTTCACTCATTTAGCATCCCAGATGCGGTAGGCTTATCATAGGTGAAGGATATTAGTTCATTGTTTCATCTTAGTAATTTGGAATGACTCTACATATATAGAAAAACCTCACTCAGCATATGGAAATTTTATGTTTGATGGAATCATCAAGCAGGATTTTGAATAAAAATAGTACCATTTGTAAGCCATTGAAATCCAGAGAATATCCAATTGAATTTACTTCTTTGTATTACAGATTCTGTAAGACTTGTAATTGCCTTATCCAATTGGGTAATAGCTAATTGCAATTGGATTATAAAAGCTCACAATTTATTGACTACCTATGTTCCTCTTAAATATCTTTATATCTTCATCTGCATATCTCTCTGACAGGGTAGGTGGCTTTCCTTAATAATTCCCTATGTAGAAGTATGTATTAAAATAGCTTGTCAAATTGACTAAGAGGAAACTCGACGTTGCCCAGTCCATCTCCCTACACAGACACATTTTGACACAGTGTATTTGAGTGCTAATAATGACATTAGAAGATGTTGGAAAGAGATCTAATTCAGCATGCAGAAGTGACTTTGCTGTCATCCCCTATTTTCTATGCAATTGACAGCAGATACTTGGGGCTGAATTTTTATTTCAGGTCAAATTTCCAAGGCATGAGGCTGTCTGTTAGGAACAGATAAGACCAAAACTAATACGAGAGCACTTGTTGGAAGTGTCAGTGGTGCTGAGAATTTGAAAGGGATGCTTCAGCTTTCTGTTTAGGACCTGACATAACAACATATGTTTTAGCAGCAAGAGAAACCAACCAGCAGTTCCCTGTCATTTTTCTGTGGTTCCTACTGGGAAGATTTCAGAAAAGAAGTCGATTTCTTGGGAGAAGAGATAATTTATTTTTTTAAGAAACAAACATACCCCTTTTTATCATTTTATTTTCCCTGACCAATATTTTCTAGAATATTTTAAGTCAATATTACTATTTTTTAGCCCAAAGACCAAAAAGTCAGACAGCAAGTGACGTGACATCAGTATATCTAAGGAAAAAGAGTTGGAAATCAAATAGTGCTGAAAATTTCTAAAATTACTCAAGTGGACTCACCTGCTGAATTAAATGGGAAAACTCATATGTATTTTTTAAAGATTCCTTTATAAATGTTTTGGGCTGGCTGCCATATACCTAGTCTTCCCTGGGGGTCACACACCAATTTGTTAGTAGCAAATTGCAACTGGATTGTAAAAGCTCGCTATTTATCGACTATATAGGTCCTGCTTCCTTCAGCTTGGGCATGCCGAGTTACTATTCACCCATCCAAGTATGCTAAGTGTCACCAATTTATTGCTAAGTGCTACAAATATCTGTGTAATCTTTTGTCACTTACATTTAAATTTGGACTATTTCCACTAAAGCATTTGTTTGATCAATAGAAGTTTCATCATCAAAGTTAAAATTTCAAACGTGCTAACAATGTGTAACTTGACAAAATTCTCTATTTCTTGAGCAGAATACCTAGTACTCAGAGGCATCTTGTATTTCTTACATAGACTCTGAACTAGAATGCAAGTGTGTTTCCTTTTTGTACCTGTTTTCTGTTAGTATTGCTATGTAAAAATTTCCTATGGCATTTGAACTAAAATTTATCATTTTACTTTTCTCCTCAAGAAAGAGTGATTTAAAACCCAACCAGGCCCAGAAAGTTATTATGTGATGTAAAACCTTCAAGCCTTTGCCACTGTAGGTGGCTCATTCTTTGAACCGGAACCCTTGGGGAGCCCTAAATGCCAAACTTGGAACTACCTTACAGCAGACCCGATTTGAGATGTGTGACAAAGCGAACCCTCCTGAACTCATTAGTCTCAGGAGGCCTGCGTCTCACATTGTTACCATTTTCCAGCAGCCTGGCCTCCAGGGTGAGCACCACACTTCCTTCTCTTCCATTTCTTCTCTATAGCTGGATATCATGGCCAAACCCAACATAAACCGTAGATTTGATGACATTGTGGCCACAAGGTCTTTCTGTGAACAAGATCTCTTTCAAGAGTATTTGAAACTGCCATTATTATGGTCTATATTTATTCAGCTTGCACTAGGTAAAACTGTAAAGTTAAAGGCCTTTTCTTTTTTAAATAGGTAGCATTTTTCTTCCAATCTAATGTGGTCTTTAAAAAATAGACTCTTCAGGAAGTTATACCCCCTTTATTCCAGGGATCTTCTGATGTTGCTCAAACTTTGGAAATCGTATGCTATTTTTTTCTCCATTTTTATTGGTGTGTGTATATATATATATATATATATATATATATTACAATCCCTTCCCCTCTTCCTTTTTTAAACTCTCTTCCTCTCCTTTCCAGTGACTCACAATATCTCACGCATTTTATTCCATAAATTGTCTGTATTCTAGGTTTCTCATAATAGAAGAAAATGTTTTATTGTTGTTTAACTCACCAACTCATTAGTTACAGTTGCTCTTGCTTGCAAATAGTGGTATCACTATTGTTCTTTTCTACCAATTACCTAGTTACTCCAATTCATTGAAAGTGCCTACGCATTTCTAAATACTGGATCTGACATCAAAAGAAGAACAAGAGGTGAAGGGCCCTGGGTTCAATTCTGCAGCACCACATAAAGATTAGTTGGGCCTGGTGGACCACACCTGTAATCCTAGCACTTAGCAGAGTGAGGCACGAGGATTACTTTGAGTTCAAGGTCAGCGTGGGTTACCTTAAGAGTTCAGGACCAGCTGAAACCTTGTTGCAAAAAAGAAACAAACAAAAGAATCCAACAAAACAAAACAAAACAAAAAACTCAATACTCTTGTGGAAAGAAGAATGAGACATTAGATGTCTCCCGATGCAGTTCTTAGGGGCAATCCAGGTTATTTCAGTGTGTGAGATGATCAACAGAATTGGTGCATTACCTTAATGGATCTTATTGAGCCTAAAGTTATGTAAATTATTTGGATAAACTTTGCATATTCATTCAATAACATAACTTTAAATGTACATACAGAGTAGCATAGTTTTCCTTGGTTGAATATTTTTTCACCTTTCAATGAGCACCTAGATATGATAAGATGATATGACACATTACCTAATTTTCTAGGTTTCATTGGAAATATTTGCTGTGAAACATTTGCTTCCTAAATAATTCCAGATGAACACATGTGCATTCACACACACACACACACACACAGAGAGAGAAAACATTCTGTTCATCAACAAACTCTGTCACACGTGTTAAGCTGATTTCTGCATATATCAAGTAGCAACCACCATTTACCATGACCGTTTCCCTCCTTTGGGTGGAGGCATCTATGTATGGAGAAAGCAAAGTCACAATCATCCAGGGGCTGCTCATCTTTGGGCAGTTCCCTTTCTTCCAGAATTTTGGTGTAAACATCTTCATGACACGTTTTAAGCCATGCTATAGTCCTTTGTAACAAGGGTAAGTTGAAGATCCCTGGAGCCCCTCTGTTCCGAGGAGGAGAATATCAAAACAGAACAACTTTTAGTATGTGGGCGTGACTTATAAAGCATTCTCCAAATAGTTAGTAAGGTGATCTAGCTAATGCATGAAGTATAATAGAGTGACCTCTCTCTGCTGTTTCCTCCAGGGCTTGGTGAGAGAAGAGAGACAGATTAATTATTTATTCCAGCCTGACTCTTCTCCCTTCAACTACAAGGAGGAGCAAACAACTTATTAGATGATTTGTAGGCCTTGTGAAGTCATCTGACAAAAACTCTGAAAAAGAATTCTGACTGTCTTAAACATAGCTGAGCCATGGAATAAGTCAGATGGCATTTCTGTGCATTTCAGATTCGATACTTGGGGACACAGAAGGATGAGCTTGGCTAGAAGAGAGGTGTAGCTGTGTCAAAAGAGGTCAGGTATCCCAGGGGGAGTTTCTCCTGTGCTGCACACTGTCACTTGTTCTAGGATGTTCCCTTGTATCGAGGAGAGAACCCGATACCTGTTCTCCAACATTAAGTCTTTGAAGACAAAGCAGATTTAGTTCATGAGACTCTATCGTCCATAGAGACAATATGAAAGCATAAATCTTAAACAACTGATGCCATTTATGGTTTTGTACCAGCTCGAGTGGTTTCTTGGAAAAGTTAATATTTATCTTGCCATAATATTTACCTTCATGCAGTAAGTGCTGCTGTTTTCCCACAACTGCAATGAAGAATTGTGGTAAGATAAACTCACCTCTATAAGATAAATGTCAGATGTTTAATGAAAATCACTGGGTGAGCATTCCAGGTTTACTTTGAATTTGCGGAGGGTCTGGCCCTCTGCTAAAATTTAACACACAAAATTTTCAAATACAAGTCTCTTTATTCAAAACTGGGGTTTATAAAAAAAATGAATCCAGAGAGGACACATGCTAGGGAGAGTAGACAGTGGGCTGAGGACACGGAAAGGTAAATTCGCCAGTGTTGTGACGCAGGTCTGTTGAGAGAGCCTCTTGCAAAATAAATAGACATAAGTAGATAATCTTCAAGAGCCTGTCCCTTTCTAAGATGTTATTAACTCGTCATTAAAATATAACCAGGATGAAGTCTGTTATTTATCACAAATATACTTTAATTTGCAAGATACAACACATTGCATGTAAGTTCAACAAATAAAGAAACCTGAAATATGTCATCTACTAGCAAGAAATCTTAACATATTTAAGAGATAAAGATACATATGTAGAAAACTGTGCAAGATCTGCCCTTACTTTAATGTGTGTATTTTCCAGAGAAATTAAAGGGGTAGGGCACTTGGTTGGTGCTTGAAAATTTGACTTATGATCACAAACACCACAAATATTTAAGCCTGTTTTCCATAAAGAGTGCTGTTGGGCATCTCATGCCTGTTTTCAATGAAGTGTTGTGAAATTGGACTTCTGAAGTAGAGTGAAGATATGTCTCTCAGCATCAAGGAGAACTACTCTGCTTTTTTTGTTGTTGTTTGTTTGTTTAATGTATTGTGTTCCCTTGTTGTCTTAATTTGGACTGTGATGACAAAGCATCAGAGACTAGATGGCTTTAAGCAACAGAAGTTTAGTCTTGTAGTTTGGAGGCTGAGAAGTCCAACATCTAGGCACCAGGACCTTTGGTGAGGGCCTAGTTTCTGCTTTGTACATGGCACTTTATTGACGTGTCCTTTGGAAGAAAGGAGTAAGAAAGAAAGGTGTGAACAAAATTCCTTGAGTTTTTTTACATACTGGTCCTACTCCTACTGAAGAAGGCTTTGGCTTTGTGACTTCATCACACTTTCCAACAACTT
Organism: Ctenodactylus gundi; assembly: GCA_004027205.1. Lineage (NCBI taxonomy): Eukaryota > Metazoa > Chordata > Mammalia > Rodentia > Ctenodactylidae > Ctenodactylus > Ctenodactylus gundi. The sequence goes on from PVKB01000125.1 coordinate 752,141, forward strand.
CTGTGTTAATGCGTTTGCATCATTTTGTAAGTATCAATGAGTAAACTTAGTGGGACACAAAAATTGCTAAATTCTCCAACTTAGCACTTGTGAAGTCTAACATGAAGGTAAAGGTCTGTATCTCTTGAGAGCCTGGACATCAGCAAAGCAGTGGGTAAGAATCTTCAGTTTTTTTCCAAAGGAAACATCACTTTGAACTATCCATGCACAAAAAAATATCTTTATGAGAACTAAGAAAATGGTGAGAGAGTTTAAATCCAGAGTATACCATAGAAATCAGAAACTATGTCCTGAAGAGTGTAAGCAGTAGAGTTTTACGTTACCTGTGTCATCTCGCCTCCAAACCCAGGCAGAACAGTGTGGAGAAAGAGAACCTCTGTGTGGGGGAAAGCCAGGGAAGAGAGTACTAAACTGCTTTAAACCCTAGCACTCTTTTACTCTGGTAAACAGTTTGAGCATCTGATAGGCCCATGTAGCCCTAGACCACAGGGTGGGGTCTGCAGAATGAATCTTTACCACCTTTCCCTTGACACTGGGCTGAATCCTGTAGCTCCAGTTTTCAGAGATGCCCCAGTGCCAGTGCCAGACCTCAAGTGGTTCAGGTTTACACTGTGGCCAGGTTAGCTTCCATATGATCAACCTCCAAGTCCAGTTCCAGCTAGACAAAATCCAGTAGTTTAGATTTTAGATTACCCCGTAGACACCAAGTGAGCCCGTGTGGCCTTAACCGTAGAACAAATCCCTATGTAGTCAGCTTCCAGGGCATCACCTGTCAATAAGTTTCAGGCCACCCTCAGATTTAAGACAAACTCAGAGATAGGTAGGCCTTTTACAGCTTGAGTCTTCAGGCCCACGTCAGCACCAGATTGACCTCAGTTACCAGGCCAATACAAAAGACAATGGGCTTCAGTTACGCCCGGTACAGAACTACTAATTGTCCTCTTACCATCTAGCTAGCTCTCCTGCAGACCCAGGATTCAACCCTGATGCTCAAGCATAGAGTTGTGGTCTGGTCTAGTAGATACCCAGCCTGGGTCAAAACCGACAGGTTCAGACTCCATGGCCATCTCTGTGGACTGATAATTTAAGGCTGACCTCTAAGACATCAAGATCAAAGTCAGATTTCATGGACCTGTCCTCCACACTGGCACCCAGATACTCAGACTCTAGGTCAATCTTGTGGATCCAGCTTCAGAAAAAGCAAATATTTGAATTCTACTAGTGTAGGAAGGAGAGAAAGACAAAGACTCACAAAAAATTCTTAGAGAGTGAAGAGCAGGAAGCATTTAACATCTGGGGAAAGATATAAATATTTAGCCACAACAAGGCCAGAGACATCTAATCAGATATAATCCCAAAAAGATACAGCAAGGTATATTATAATGACACTGTCAAAAATCAAAGACAAAAAGATGACAGTGAAAGCAACCAGAAGAAAAAGAACGATCTCACACACGAGGGAAACGCGATACGGCTGACAGTGGGCTTCTCCTCGGAAATCTTGTAGGCCTGTAGCAAGTGGGATGACATATTCAAAGAGGTGAAAGAAAGCCGCAACATCAAATAATGAAAATAAACCACCCTGTCAACCAGAATGCCACACAGAGCAGAGCCGTCTGTTGGCAGTGTAAGAGAGAGAAAGACCTTCCCAGACAAAGCTGCCAAAGCTCATCTCCTCCAAACCTGGCTTACGAGAAATGTTCACTGAAGAGTACCTCAAGCCCGAAGAGAAGAAAGTTCATTAGTAATACAAAAAGTGCAAGAAAATTTAAACTCGTTGGCATACCTAAATACACAGTTAACTCAGAATAATCTAATGCTGAACAAAGGAGTATAAATCATTGATATCTTTACTATGAAGGTTAAGTAAGAACCACTAAAATAACCATAATCACAATGATTTCTTTAAAAAGATGCACGGAACGGAAATACAAATTGTGAAATCAAAATCCTAAAATGTATGTGTTTAAGAAAGTAGGAAATATAAATATTAGGTTGATAACCTGCAATACCATAAGGGCAGTGTCTACGGATGCCCATCTGCTGCATGCTGCAGAACTTCACTACAGATTCACAGGTTCGTTCCAGTCTGGACTCCTGCGTCCGCCCGTTGCTGCTCTTCCATTGCGGATCTTCAGGCTCTGGTCTTCGCCGTTGTTCTTAGAACACCTGAGAGATCTGCAGCTGACTTTCACCTCACCGGCTGTCGTGCAATCCTGGACGGGAGATCTACTTCATGGCTGAGCAGCCATCTTGGACTATCTCTATCCTCGGATTCGTAAGTCTTCCTAATAGATCCTTTCTGTTATAAAATCTGTAAGTTCTGTCTTTTTAAAGAACCCAAACTAATACAGGCAGGATGGCCGAAGCCTTTTGGAGCTCACATCTTACCATTTTCTGCCCTGAGTGTGGGACATGCAACGACAGGATTTAATGTTTGCCCTGCTGGTTTTTGATCTTGCTTTGGTCCCATTCTTGTACGTCCTCCTTTTGGAATGTTTACTGCATATTGGAAGTATTTCACCTTTTTTTGTTTGTTTTTACAAGGACTCACAGCTAAGAGTTTTTCTTATGTCTCAGAGGAGATTTTGGGCTTGGACATCCAGCAATGTTTTATGTAGACTTTGGCAGCTCTAAATATGATATAAGTCATTTTCCTAGTTAGACTGCACCAGCCTTTTGGGATCCAGGGGAAGAATGTTATGATTTAGATTTAAATGTCCCCCCAAAGACTTAGGTGGAGCCTGATCAGAAGGGTGGATCGCTCGCTGGAAGCACGGTTGTTGTCACCCCACATTGCTCCCTTCTCTCTCTGCTTCGTGGACGCCAGCTGTGAATGACTTCTCTCCACTATGTGCCCACCATCCCCTTCTGTCTCAGAGACAGCCAACCATGGATTGAAACCACAAATGAAAACAAAGCTTTTCTCCTTTCATTTGAAGATGTGAGATATTTTGTACAGAAAAGTGACTAAGACATGACATCATAATCTAATAACATTAGTGTCCTTATGAAAAGAGACACTGGAAAGCTGATTGTGTGTGCGTGTGTGTGTGTGTGAACATGCATGTGTGTGAGCCTGTGTGTGTATATTCTTGAACTGAGGAACATATACATAAGGACATAGTGCAAAGTTAGCTGTCTGCAATGGAGAAAGAATACACTCACCGGAAACATAAGCAGGCAGAACCCTGATCTTGAGGTTTTCAGAAGTGTGAAGAACTAAGTTTCTATTTTTTAGGTCTAGAATATTTTGTTACAGTAGGTCAAGCTTACTCAGATGAAGACACAAAGCTGGGCCACTAGAGGGAAAGAAGTTTGTCTTCCAGATACTTTCTAGGCACCTATTTTCTCCAGAACAGTCAATTCAAAATGAAGAAGTGAAATTAAAAAAAAACAACATGCATCTTTAACTTAGCAACCACTTCTCTGCTGCATATCGTGTTTATATGCTCTGAGCTCATTAGAAATAGGAATATAAGCTCTATAAATACAAATAGCCAGACAAAAACTATGATGGATATGCCCTGTGCATATGAGCTCATTCGCAGACTTAGATTCCTCAGAACAGTATTATACACTTGCCAGCATATTGCAGAAATGCACACAGAAACAAAAGTCAGCAATAACAAAATCGCTGAGAGGAAGGTGGCATAATGTTATTATTATAATTTTATAGAGGAGAAAAAATTGTGCAGCAGAAAGGTCAAGTATCTTGTTTAAAGGGACACAGACTAGCAGAGGGGAGCCCGGAATTATTAACTTCTGTCTGCTAATCTAGTGAATCTAAGGCAATACAATCCAAGGGGGAAGGTCAAGGCATCAGTTTTACGGCATGAGATGGATATGCCACAGGAGCTGTGCTGTTCTTTTGTTCCCTCATCGGGAAGCCACTTGATGGCTTTGGCCTCAGTCACACTCTTCCCATTCTGGGAAACCTGAATTTGAAGCCAACATGTATTAAAAGCCAGTACTTATAAGTGACTGTGGATTTCAGATCTATATTCTAGGCTACTCAATATTTTTATCTAATCAGAATCGTCTTCTGTTCAATTTGTTTTTCCTTTGTTGGGGAATAGGCTGCTGTTCTCTTTGGGAGAGTAAGAGGCTTCTGATGGGAACACCTGGAAAAATTTTATAAGACTAAATAGTAGAAGCAGACTCCAGGCTCCATGAAGCACATATAAGGGATGATTTGTTCCTGAAATTCTTCACTGAACTTGTGGCTTCTGAAATACCATGTCACTGACGAAATAGATATTTGAAGAAAGAATTGATAAAATGATGTCTCTTGGAAAGGAGACTGTAGTAATTAAATAACAGGAGTTTTTGTTTACTAGGAACCCAGAGTTTTAGTACCATTGACTATGACTTTCCTCAAATTTTTTTTGCCTCATAGAGATACTTTCTTATTGCTACAGCACAATATTTGACACCCACAGTTTAAGGGGTTGAAAGAATGATTTTAGCTCACAGTTTCAGGAGGTCTTTTTCTACTTCCATGCAACTGACAGATGTGGCCAAGTCTGGCAGAGGACATAGCTGGAGAAGAGCTTTTCACTGTACTCCAAGAAGAAGCAGAGCGTGTGCACAGAGGAGCTAGCAAGGGAGTCTAGTGCTCCAGGTCACATCCCAGTGACCTGCCTCTTCTGACAAGGCCTTACCTCTTTGTAGCACAGGAAATCAGTGGATTCAGCCCCATAATGAGTCATCTTCCAAGCACAAGGTGTTGGCAGGCATTCTGGATCCAAGCCATAACATAAAATAGCCACACCTTTCTGTTATTTGCTTCTGTATGGAATCCATCAAATGAGGATTGGATCCTCAAGATCACAGCTGTATGAGAACTGGAAAGTATGTTGACATTAATAAAACTCCTATCCTGATATCAGTACTTCCTTCCTGCCTTCTGCTATTGAGTTATATTAGGAAAAATATATATAATAAAGCAAAAGTACTACAATGAGGTTTTAGTTTTAATTTTCATTTCCTCATCACTAGAAAGCCATTTTAAAACTTTACCTTTTGATTAAGTGAAGAGATAACATTTTTTCTACATTCATTGTGACACCTATGATAAGCCTAGGTATACACTTGTGTATTTGTACGTTTAGCTGGAATGTATTTGCGCCTTCATCCCAATAGCTTTGTTACTATTACTTTATATTCAAAATCTACATTAGGTGATCATTAAAAGTTAATTAGAGAAGCGAATCTATCTCCAATATCAATTCCCCCACACTAATTGGGCGTTCCACAGTTTAATTTAATTTTGACACTAACTACCTGAAATTAGATCAAATTGCACAGGTTAAGGGGATCAATTTCACAATTCTTTCCTCACTTCCGATGGAAGTTTTCCTGAAGGCCTATAAGAAACCTTCACTTCTTTCAGATGACTGCAAATTCAAGAGTTCCCATGATCCTTCAAAGAATAATTAATAATTCATGAGGATGACTCATAGAACTCAGGTGAGTGCTGTACTGCTTATAATTACGGTTTCAGTGTAAAGGCTGTGACTCAGGAACAGTAGGTAGAAGAGGTGCATAGGGCGAGGTATGGAGGAGGAAGGAAACTTAGAGTTTGTGTGTTCATGGTCCAAAAGCTTCTACAGAGAATTTGTTTACAAAGTCTCAATTGATTAAATCATTCGCCACTGGTGGCTGAGTGATTAAACTCAAACTCTAGCCCTTTTTCTTTTTGGAGGAGACATGGTGGGGCTGAAGCCATTTTGATGTCACCTTATGAACACAGCACAGAGCTTCTTTGACTCAGAAATATCCTAAGCATTTTTGAAATACCTAAATCAGCAGCTTGGAACAAGAGCATCACAAATACGTGGTACATCATACGGTTGATGATTTTTCTTTCCTCGTACAGGCTTTGAACATGGAGAGATAGCTTTTCCAATGGGTTGTTTACTGAGGTAGTAGCATTCTGTACCATTTGTGAAGAATGGAGAAACAATCTTTCCCTGGGAAGAGTCAGATGCTAGTTATAGTAGAAATACCACCAGGATGCCCACAAAACTGGTCTTCTTAATGACTTTCTTGATCATATCCAAGTAAAAAGCCCAGCAGATTCTATCTAGTTCCCCATATTCCTGCCACAGATGTATATTTTGTGTATAAAGGACTCCCCCTGAGTGAGCGTAGGACCTGAAGGATTTGGTGTTGAGACAACCCTCCTACATTTAGGTGACGTTACGTGGCACAGGTGAAGAGACTTTGCAGATGTAAGGCCCCTCATCAGCAGACTTTGTGTTAACTGAAGACAAGGCAAAGTGGGAATTTCCTGACATTAATTATGAGGATAAAAACTGAGCCGAGAATGATTCCAAGGTTTGGGGGCTGAGAGATTAGAAAAAGGGAGCTGGCATCAAGTAGAGTAAGAACGGCTGCCATTGGAGCAGGTGAGGGGCTGGTGATTACACATGGGTGGGTAGTGAGCATTCCTCTCTGTGTGTGGGAAGAATGAAGATGCATTTCAGATGTTTGGATTTGCTCTAAGAGTTAATAATATCCAACTCAGGTAGATTTTTGCTTATAGAAATCTGAAAACAAGAGAGAGAGTTGGGCTAGAGACATAATTTTGTCTTGATGGCAAATAACTTTTATTTAAATTGGAGATCGTGTGAAATCATCTGAGGAGTGAAATGCAAAAGTAATAAGGTAAGCCTGAATACTGAGTCCTGGAGCAGTCCCACTTTAATAAGTAAAGGAAAAGGGGGCGGGAAATGTGTAGAATACTGGAACACAGTGAAGAGTGTGGTAAGGGGAACACGATGGGAACCTTGATTTCATGTATGTCACGAGAAGGGAAGGGACTTAGGAACAAGGGATTATCTCTTTAAATATTGCTGGGTGAGTAAAGTAAGTGAAGCCCAGATTTAACCACAAATGAATCTGAACACCATTGGTGACACTCACAGAAGCATTTTGGGGGGTCTTGTGGGGGGAAACGCTTATTGGACTGGCTTTAAGAAAGAATGAAAAGGTTAGAAGTGTCCACAATTGTTTCAAAGAATTTTATAAATGCAGCGGTAGCTGTTAGTTAGAAATAGTGGCATAAAAAAGCTTTTCTTTAGAAATATCTGTTGTTAATGTGGGTGAGATAGTGGCATGTATATATGCTGGGGAAAAATTATCCTGTAAAGAGGAACATGGAAGGATGTAGGAGGGTGTAGGGAAGATTGCGCCGTATTGTGTCGAGTAGGCAAAAGTTGTTAGAGTCTAATATGAAAGTGGAAATAGTGGTTTCAGCCATGAGCATGGTTATTTGAAAGCTGTGATGGGAATTTGCAGAACTTCTCTTATGACTTTTTAGTGAAACATGAAACAAGTGTCATCAGTTGAGAATGGTGATAGAAAAGGAGATACTGGGATTTCCAGAAAAAAAAGTAGAAGGTATAAAATACTTATCTAGGGGCTATAGGAATGGCTAGTACTGATCAAGTCCAAAGTACCCAATTCAATTCCCAGCACCACATAAGCTGGGCATGGTGGTGTATTCCTGTAATCCCAGCACTGAGGAGGAGGATTGCCGTGAATCCAAGGCCAGCCTGGGCTCCATAGTGAGTTCAGGTCAGCCTGGGCTATAGAGCAAGACACTGTCACAAAAATAAAATAAAATACTTATCTAGAGGAGCAAGTGAACGAATGAACTAGGGATATGTAATATTATTGGGATATATTTTATAATTCATTATGTGATATAACACGGTAATATATAATACAATGCAATATTCAACTTATGAATGCCTAATAACATCAAGTTGTCACTTGGAATTCATGAATTAATAACAGGACCCATGGAGGTGATTACGTATTATACTCTAGCTCCGTTTTATTGGGTGAATACATGAGCATAATTGAAGAGTAAGCTAGTTTTGACCAGGATTGTGATTTTATAAGAGTGTGGCAGAGCAGGTGAGAATGAAAGGATGTCTGGGTTATTTACAGAGGGCCAGGACGTTCGAAGTGAGTAGAGAGGCAAGTGAGGATGTTAGGAGTTGATAGTCATAAGAATAATCAGAATTCGAGGTCCTGATAGAGTGGAAATATTAAAAGGAATGAACTGGAAGGCCGTTGGATGACAGCACCGAAGAAGGCTAGGGTGAGATTTAAAGCTTTTTTTTTTTTTTTTTTTTGGAAGGAAAGCATAGCTTCAGAGTAGCAATGAAATGCATAGAGATCGCTCATCGGAATACAGAGCCCCAGGACAAGATCTGTGAGCCAAGCCCGTGCGCCTACCTCTTGGAGAGGGTTGTAGGATGAGCAGGGCCCTTCAGAGCAGCGTCAGGTGCTAGTTACAACATGAAGAGAATGCTCATGCAACGCCTTTCCTCACACAATCCAAGTAAAAAGTCCAACAATATCTGTGCTTTCACAAGGCTGTGATCCAGAGAGCTGGATTTTTCATAATACTATTTTGTCTGCATTCATAGTTACCGATGCAAGAGAATATCCTTGGGACGTTTTCTTCTTACCCACTCTGGCTGAAATGGGCTGCGGAACTGTTGTTTATGTAGCTTGAGATTTTGACTGAGCAAATGATCTTTAATTACTTAATTGACTTCCATAGATCAAGAGCTTGAAAAACAATCTGCACACTGGGCTTATGTGTTTGGGAGGTGTTACTAGGGTAGAAAACCCGAGGTTGTTGACTGCTTATCATCACCCAGGTCAGAAGTAGAAAATTGTGAGGGAGTAATTGTTGTGTAAATGTGCTGTTGAAAGTAGTTTACAAATGTGGAAACAAAAGGAACGACTAGCCTTGTAAATTGTGGGTATTTGTTTATTTTTGTTAATTTCCTTTGTGTAATAAAATGGCTTTCATTTTGTTAGCCAGTATTTAAAGTTTTAGCTTTCTTCCAATTGATATGCCACAGGCTATAAATTATATACACTGCTGCTAAAAACAAACCAGCTTTTAAAAAAAAGCAATAATTACCAAATACCAGAATTACAGTCAACATTAAAACAGATAATGCTGGCCTGCAAGTCTTCCGCTGCCTGTGTTACGGCCAAAATGGCAATTGGCATTTACAAGCTGTAAAACATGTCCCAGATTGTTGGCTCCATGGTGCTAAGAACTTTTAGGGAAAAAGAGCACTGTAGTAGAATAAGTCACCCCCTCCCACAGTCCTTCCTAGTCCCTGCTCAGGCTCTAGGCTAGCCTCGGAGTTATTTCTCTCATTTTGCCCCTACTTCAACACATCAGCTTCTCTTTTTCTGCTAATGGGAGTGTGCTGACCTGTGCTTTCCAAGTTCCATGTAATGGTAACTACCTCACGGTCCTTTCTTCCAATTTTCACTCTTTATTCTGCTGGACAATCTTAAATGGGGAATGTGAAAATAAAATTGGGTGAAAATTGACTTTGGATTCTGGACTGCTGAGGTGATTCTGCATTCTGGTCCTTTAAGTAGAGCTCGGCCAACACCACCTTCTCTAAAATCTTACCTTTATCTATGTAAGACAGAAAAGCTGGCTATGGTCTGCATTTCCTTTCCTCCTAGGGTCCTCTGACAGGCTCTGTTGTGGTTAGAATGCAGGTGGGTAGTTAAAGCTAAGGTCCTGTCGCATCTACAGAGTACAAATACACATCTTCACACCAAAGAGTCGAGTTCATTTGGAAATTTTTTGTGTTGAAATTCTGTGGGGGCTGGAGGAATGTCGCGGTGGTTAAAGTGCTTGTCTTGTAAGAGCAAGGCCCAGGTTTTGATTTCCCAGCACCACATAAAGCTGGGCATTGTGGCACACGTCTGGAATCCCAGCACTTGGGAGACTGAGGCAGCTTGATTGTCCTGGGCTACAGCAGTGAGCTCAGGACCAGCCTGGGCTACAGAGAGAGATCCTGTCTTAAAAGAAAAAAAGAAAAAGAAAACAGAAAAAGAAATACTGTGATGTCAGTAGCCCACAAAAATAATATTTGGGACATCATAAAAAGAACTACCAAATTGTTCATCACCTCATCCTTTACTTTCTCTTTCTTGGACTATTGATAGTAAGGGAAATATTGTATTTCTAGGAGATATCTTTGCTTTTAAGAAACTGGGAATAGTTGAAATATTGCAGTGCTTACTGTCATGGATCTAATAGGAATCATGAGGTAGGAAAAACTTTCAAACGACTTTGATCTGTATGGAACAAAATAATTTTGGATATCTCCACTACATTATCTAATTTACAGGGAAATTACAATAACCAGTGTAGAAGGGATGGTGACACACTGCAAGGTAATGGAAACAATGACAACTACATATTGACATTTTTTTCTGTTTTTTTTTTTAGTACTGGGAATTGATCCCAGGGCCTCTGAACTACATCCCAGCACCGTTCCCCTCTCCCCGCTTCTTGAGACAGAGTCTTGCTGAACTTCCCAAGCTAGGCTCAAACTTGTGATCCCCCAAAGTAGTGGGATTATAGTTGTGGGGTACCGTGTACTATTTTTTTTTTTTTTTTTGAGACAGGCTCTTGCTCTGTAGCTCAGACTAGTCCTGAGCTCACTCTGTAGCCCGGGCTAGCCTTGGAGTCACAGAAATCCTCCTGTCTCAGCCTCCTGAGTGATGGAATTATAGGTATGCACTACCATGCCTACCTTATGTGATGCTGAAGAATTGAACTCAGGGCCTTGCGCTTGCTAGGCAAGTACTTTAACTGCTGTGCCATCCCTTCAGCCCCTATTTTACTATTTTTTAAGGTATAATACAGAAGGCACTTTATTGGGGAAAGATAAAGAAGGGAGAAAAGCTTCTGCTCATTGGAATGAGATCCGGAAAAGTGTTGCCCTACGTTTGTTTTATTTCAGTCGTTGCCTTAGGATTCATAGTATATATTTTCAATTTATCAGTGAGGTTAGGTTGGTTCTTTAAAGTTCAATAACCAATATGAACAATGAAAAAAATTGAACTGAATATACTCAAGTGCCTAGCTTATTGTCTTAGCTATGTTTTCACTGCTGAGACATATTACCTGGCATCCAGGGAGGAAAGGTTAATTTAGCTCACAGTTTCAGAAGGTCTTGGTCCATTCGTGGAGCTGGTTATGGCAGGAAGAGTCTGGCAGAGAATAGCTGCTGGGGCGTCATAAAAGAAAGGATCTGGGGCCTTTAGAAGAAGCCGGGCAAGAGTGTATATCCTGCCAGTTCACACATCTGCAATAATCTACCACACACCTATAATCCACCCTTCCTGACCAGGCCTACCTCCCAATAGCACACAAAATCCGTAGATAATTAACAGCATTCACATACATGAGGCTTTTAGGGGGCATTCCACATCCAAAGCACAACATGTTTCTTTTTTAAAAATTGATATTAATTTTCTATCTATACTACTATGTGAGCAACTGATCTTCTATTTATATTTACTTTACACTTGAATTTACATTCTTATAATAATTTTCTTATTGATAAAAAGAAACAGTTTAATCTCAGACTCAAATATTAGTGCAACTTCATGTGCTTTTTTATGTGGAGAAGTTGGTTGTGGAAATAAAAGATTTTAGTAAATTTCTTCATTTTTCTAAAGTTAATCTTCGAATAGAGACCTACAAAGTGCATTAAATGAGCTTCACATCATGACTAAGCCATGCTATTTTGTAAGTATTTGAATAATTTTGGACACAGATAATATTTTAATATGTGCAAGGAAGTTGATGGAACCATCTGACTTCATAAAGAATGCATTTTTAAATCATGAAGTAATTTATTCAGTGTATTTTACCTTCTATGTTAGGTGCTATGAAAATTATACGAGAAACAGGAGGGAAATGAAATGTGAAGTTAATTTGAAATGCATGTGCACAAAATTCTCAAGTTTAATGCAACTATTTTCTATTGAAAATTCACACTAGAACATGGGAAAAAAGAAAATTATACAAGAAACATAAATTGTAGTTTTCACTAATAAGTAGATCCTTTTGGGATATAGCATATATAGATGAAACAGAACACCTATAAACATAGATACTTCACTTGTCAAAATTAGTTAAATATAAAAAATTTGGAACTTCTTTAATAAATTGCCAATGGCTCTTAGTAAATGTAGATTTGGTTCTGTAGGTGTCGTAGTTGCTGTCACTTCTGGAACATGATACCCAGCGCCCATAATGTAAGGAAGGAGCGGTTTATTACAGTTCACAGTCCAGAGGTCTCAATACGTGCATGGTCAGCTGGTCACGGCACCAGGTATGGCAGAGGGTTTAGTCAGAGAAAAACTATCCATGACACGGTGACACACGAAATAGAGTCAGAATAAGCTGAGAGCAAGAATATATACCCTTCTAGGCTGTGCCCCCATGTGGCCTCCCACCAGCAAATGAAATCATCAATGGATTAATCCACTTGATCCAATTAATTCTCATTGTCCAATCACTTTCCAAGTGTTTGTGGCTTTTGGTGACATTCCAGATCTAAACCATAACAGATCAGGGACAGGGAGGGCCTGACAGTTTGCATCTTGAGGACATTTTCAGGTAAAATGATAGTGGCCTGTGAATTAATTTGGATTTAGATCAGTGCTATACAGTGGAATTATATGTTAAGCTAAAACTGTGAGCCACATATATAATTTTAAATATTCTGCTGATGATAAGAAAAAGTAAACAAATCTTGTTAATTTTAGTACTACTTTTAGTTTTGAATAACATAAAAATTTTATTTCAACCTATAATTAATGCAAAATTATTAGTATATTTTATATATTTTTTCCACTTTGATTCATCAAAATGGAATGTATGTTTTACATTTACAAAAATCTCAATTCAGATTTATTGCATTTCAAAGGTCTGATGTCACATGTAGCCAGTGAATATAAATGGACAGAACGCATGTAGGTTTTGCAGAGGGAAAACAGAAAATCAAGGGCCATAGGAGAATATTTGGTAGGTAGCTTGACGTTGAAGGCTAATTAAGATTTGCTGAAAATATGCTAGGTCTGAGAGTAGAACATCTGTAGAAGAGAAATGGGCTTTGCTCACTGAAAATTTTAATACCCAGACCTCAAAATTTGAAAAAAAAGTGAGCAGGATTTATCTTCTACCCAAAGTTCTACCAGGACCGAATAAGTTCTTGTTTCTATAAAGTAAGGCAAGAAAAAAAAATGAGTATGTTCCAATTTGTTATCATATAAGGAATGGAGTGATGTATGATGTTGTTCTTTAATAGGCAAATGAGAAACCCAGTCACCTATAGACCAAACCAATCCATCAGTGATCAAAGGATGCCACCCAAGTCTTTGCGCTATTGTGTGAAGCTATTCAGATCCCTCCCAGATTTATGAATTTCCGTTGCACTTTTTAAAGCATGTGCTTTTAGAAAGAGAATTGTTAGAGAAAAAGATGGATATTTGGCTCTATTGACAAAGATAATGGCCTTTAAACTGGAGATCCTCGTGAGAATAAGAGGTCATATGTTTCAAGAGTAATGAACCTGGAACACAACATATGACCAGCAGGTACTGCTGCTTTGCCTATGATAATTTTTATCAATATCATTGTCATTATGTGGTCATCTATTAAGACCCATCTATATACCAAATGGCCCATTACCTGAGTAGAAGATATAGGCCTAAAGGTATATTCAAATATTACTGTGTGCGCCAACCAAAGCTTGCTTTCTCTGTCTCTCTTACTGTCATTTATTAAGTTACTGAAATTTGAATCTAGTATTCCTTTGACTCTAAACCTACAAAGTTCTTCCTTAGATCCCAGAAGTCATTTCCGGGCTATAAGGTGCCTAAGCAGTCATACATACACACATTCCAGAAAGGTTTACCACAACAAGGGTGACTGCCTCAAGAGAAATACTAGTAGTAATTTTAGGTGGATAGTCACAGTGTTTCTCACTGAGTCTTGAGCGTTCACAGGTATGTGCTTTTCCAGAGGAAAACACATTGCTAAAGATCTATGTGAAATATTTTATGGAATCCTTCTCATAAGGAATGCTTACTTCATTACAGCTTCACTGACATTACTGGTGAAATGGTTTAATGGGTTTCTTTTTCTCTTAACATAAAACCTGGAATGAGTATTGTATCTGACTATTACCCTCCCCTTTCTGTAGCCAGGGTATCTTATTTTCAGGTATTCAGAGTAAAAGTTCCCACCTTTCCAGCTGATGTTCAGAATGACTTACTGTTAGCATTGTTATGAGTCATTGAAGAGAAATTCAAGTTACCTATTAAATCAAAGAACTATTTGGGGGAAAATAGGAATTTTATACCTCATTGAAGAACAGAGTTACAAAAGCATCACTTTATGTTTACTCCATTGAGCTGCTGTAGGAAATGTCTGTTGCAAGGACACCAGAACTGGGCAGTTCAGGACTCTCACACAGGATGAAATTTTTTTCTTTGGCATTGTTTTTATTCTGTTTCAAGCAACTAACCAAATGTCAACTGCTATCATCATGTCCATGGGATGTTTTAATTAACCCCTTCATTGGTAAATCACTAAACTTTCACCCACCTTTCTAGAATATATTTCTCTAATCGGTGATGCAATTGGCCATTTTGTTCATTGAGCTGTCAGGGAAGTACGGTCTGCACAGAGCAGAGGCGATTTCTCCTGGTGGGAGGTGGGAGCTCCCCCTGCGCAGAAGCCTCCACACCGGCCTCTGATTTAACTGCTGGGTTAGCTTCTTCTCTTTTGACTTTTTGATCTCACAGGCTCCAAGTTCTTACGATTGTTCTAAATCACAGTGACGACAGATAGCTGAGTAAGGTCATTTTAACTGTCACTGACGATATTTTTGGTTACCAACATGTTTGTGTTTTCTATTTAGCTTACTTCCCTGTTAGATTTTATGACCTTAAAAAAGTGTAGGTTGGTAGCAGCTTGAAATTAAGAAGACAAAAATGAATTTTTACTAATAAAAAGTATGTGTTAATCGGTTATATAAGATTCTCCTAGTCAATATGGGGAATGTAAAAGTACTTGACAATACAGACCTTTGTTAAGGGAGTGATAGGGCAGATCAACAACTGTTTAGCGTTGAAACACTAAAAAAATGCACATGTTATTTATACTTAAAGTTCTATAACTATTCCTGAATGGCACGGCCAGAATGATCAGAACTGTGCTTATTTAAGACAAGGAGAAAATTTTGTAGAATGAAGCAGAAGCACAAAGATACACTCAGAGAAAACTTTTTATAAGAAAATGAAAATCTGATGACCTCACTCTAACCTTCTTGTTGAAAATGCCTCCAATGGCTCTTTTTCCAAAGAAATTGTTCTGTTCTGAAGTTCTACCTTGTGTGCCATAAAGATTTTTTCTTAAGCCAATCCTTCCATCTGGAGCATTTAAAAGTTTTCTCTTACCTTCCTGAGAAATTTACTCAGAACTTCTCTGACACAATCCTTTGGTTCAGTACCTACATGAGGTGCTTCACTGGCCTCCAGTACCTACCTTATTCGAACAGCTGCAATTTTCTTACGATTTTCCTCCAGGAAACTTGGAGCTCCACAAGAGAAGAGGACGCCATTAGCCCTTCCAGTCCGTCCTGGACAGTGCCTAAGGCCAGGTGCTGTAGAATTCTTACAGCTGGGAATACTTGGAGCAAGGGTAGAGATCTCACAGTTACCCATCATTCCTTAGCTGCTATGCTTGGATAAAGTTTAGGTGTTCCCCTAAGCCCATGTGATTGGACTCCAGGGTTAAAATAATGGGAATTGGTGGAACATTAAGAAGTGGGGCTGAGTAGGAGGAACTTGTGTCACTGGTGATGTGGGACAGTTCTCTGGAGAAGGTCGTTAAGGAAGGAACACTTCTCGGCACCCCTGCTGCTCATTCCTCCGTGCACTTCTGTCCTGATGGGTACCATCTGGCGTCTTTGGCAGACGACAAAGCAACAGGGCTGCTAATCTTGAAATCTGAAGCTCCGGTACTGTGAAGTACATGTGCCTCTTTTCTTTATAAGTAACCTGCCTCAGGTATTTTGTTATAGGAACAGAAAGATAACTAATGTTCTGACCCTCAAGGGACCCCGTGAGCATCACTTCTTATACACTCATATGAACTCAGTAAGACAGATTGATTAATTTTTTCATTTTTTTCTTTTTAGTACTGAGTATTTAGCTCAGTGACTTCACATTACATCTCCACAGCCTTTTTGTTTTATTTTTGACATGATTTTTCTAAGTTGAGCTTCGCTATGCTCAAACTTGTTATCCTTCTGCCTCTGCCTTCCACAGGGCTGAATTTTATACCATCATGCCTGGCTGAGAAAACTGGGTAAGATCAGAATGTTTAAATATTAACTTGAAATCACATGGCTGGTCAGTTGTGAAGCCAGCATGCAAGTCCAGTTCTGTTTTGCCTGAGAGTTTGACAAAGGAAATTGTTATTCACATGTTTTCAAAATTGAATTAAGATGTGAGGCTGATGATTATAATATCTCTAAAATTTAAGCTTATGAGTTTTTAAGCTCTTTGCATGGACTAATGCTCTAATGTGTATCTCAGCACTTTAAATGGATGACATTTTTATGGTTATCTCACAGATGAACAAACAGGCTCAAAAAATTGGTCCAAAGCTATCCAGCTAGTAAGGGGAGCCCAGGTATATTAATCCCAGCAACTTGATGCAAGGGCTTGACTCTCAAGTCAGCTGCCAAGATTTGAGTCCTACTATTTATGATTTGTGCAGGTGAGCAATTCTACCTGTGTGGGCATCTGTGCTCCCATTTGTGGTTCTGAAGACTTAACTCTAAAATCCTTAGGGCAAACTCCAGTATAGAGCAAGTGCACAATAAAAGCCAATCATTAATGTCCATTTATTAGTTATTAGTACTATGAAAATTCATTTCAGCAACTGTCAACTCCTTTGTTGCCTGTTTGTGACAGCATCCTGATTTTCTTATTTAATTTTCTAAATTTATTTGATAAAATTTAAGTGAAATTTGATTTAAAAATGCTCCAAGGAGTCAGAGTTTGCAACAATCATTAGCCAATTTTGTCTAATGATTGCGAATAGCGCTTCAAGTGAAATTTCAAAGGCCATGAATTTCAGTCCGAGATGGAGCGAGAAAAATGTGTCTTTTTCAATTAGGTCTACACGAAGCCTGTGAGACAGATCTGGACAGCAGGTGCAGGTGAAGGGGACTAAGACGGGCTTTGCCTTGCTCACTACACAGTTGAATTTCTGTACCTGTGTTAGTTGGAATATCCAGGAATCTTCATCATCTTGTCTGTGGCAATTTAAGTAGTGGACTCCTTTAATTCTTGATTTGACTAAAAGACAGTGCTTTGGATTTTACTGATCACTGTTAGATTTGTATAGACCTTATTAACACAAATTGGGCACAGTAGAACAATTTCAGTTCAAAGCTAACTTTTATTGAATATAAAGACCTATGAGGTACTATCATACCTGTAAGTGAATTTTACATTTGTTTATCATAATATGTTAAAGTATATAACTCCACAGTTAAAGTGCTTGCCTAGCAAGCTCGAGGCCTCGAGTTTGATTCCACACTCCTGTAATACCAGCATTCGAGAAGCTGAGGCAGGAGGATTGTCATGAATTCAAGGCTGGACTGGGCTTCATAGTGAGTTCAGGACCAACATGAACTGCAGAACAAGACCTTGTCTTAAAAAATATGTGTGTGTGTGTGTGTGTGTGTGTGTGTGTGTGTGTGTGTGTGTGTGCATGTATGTATATAACCATATTTATTGATGAAGTCTTTTAAATTTTGTGTAATTAAAAAATCATAGGACTGAGAACTTTGAGACTTTGGTCTTACTTTTGATACTGTGCGACAGCATAAATATTCTCATTTTTTTGTGCCGTAGTTTTCTTATTTTCAAAATGAGTGATGTCAACTAGACAAAGATCAATTGACTACCAACAAACTTTCATGCTGGTGTAAATATTGTAGTGTGCAAGAACAGAGCTGAATGTTTGCAACACAGAGCCTGGAATTTTTATTTTATTATAGTTTGGGTTTTTTTGCTTTTTATTTTTTAACAATAATTTTATTGTGGTCAAAATTCACAGGATATAAAATTTAACATTTTTTGTAAATACATGAATTCTAGATTCTATAACACCTTAGAACTATGGGCTTGGGGAATCAATGAGCACCTACATCCACCCCTTTTTTCAGAAGTTCACCCCTTTTTTATCTAACCGTTGTCTTTCTTTCTATCCTGTCTCTCATGTAGTGACCTTTTAATGTTATTATTTTCGTGCATGTCCTAAGAGAGACGCCCATCTATAGTCAGGCTGGATCTCATTGTGTTGCTCAGACTGATCTCTTATTTGTGCGCTCAAGTGATCCTCTCATTTTATCTCCCTGAGTAACTGGAATAACAGTTGCGTGTCACCATGCCCAGTACAAACCCTGAAAATTTTGTGAATCTTCCCCTTTAGAGAGCAAAATTTGTGATCCCTGAGCTTAATGACCCTAAGTTCATTCTACTTGTAAGTGTGTTCTACTTTCCTGATGGGTGACCTTAATTGAGTCACTTAACCTCACTAGATCTCACTTTTTTCATTTGTAAGGCAGGGAGGGCAATAACAACGAGCTACTTCAAAGGCTTGTTAGGTGGGTTGAGGTAATCTGTATAAAAAACCTGTAGCCATCTGAATGCATGATATAGGCACACAGCTAACATCGTTATGAAAAATAGTGCTGTAATTTTCTTTTACTAAAAATAACAGTCTATCTAAAGTTGTATACAATATAGATAATGTTTTTAAAGTAATTTTAGTCTTGTTCTCATGGAAGATTTAAGACCGTCACCAGGAATCTCTAGGACTAGCTGAGAAGTGAGTCCCACAAGCTGGGCCCGCTTCTCATTGACAGTTCTGAGTTCTCCCAGTTGGTACCTCATGACTGCAAGGTGGCTCTGGAGTATTTGATAACAGAGGCTTCTCTATGTACTTTCTGTACATATTATATAGCAGAATATCTAGAGTTTTAAGCTAATATAGAATCTAGGTAAGATTGAAAAACAAAATGGTCCTATGGGTTTGAGCAAGCAAATGGCCTATTCATCATGCTATGTTCTGATGTCAAATCTACAAGATCCCCAAAGAAAGCAAGATATTACTTAAACAGTTCAGTTGTCACTGGGCTTATTCTGGGGGTAATGAATTTCCTCACCATCTACAGTTAAGATTCATTTTCCCCAATCACAAAGGGGAGCAGGGAGACTCTTGGTTCTACTTTAGCTTATTTATTTAATTATTGACCAATCACAGCCAAGAATCCCTGGAAGACAAAATTTGTACCCTGAAACAGGTTTCAGGTAGCTCTAGTACTTTCCTCTGGATATCTGAAGTGTGTTTGAAGGCTTAGGCAGCTCCAGGAGCACCCTAAGAACAGGCTCAGCTGCTTCTGCAAGATCCTCTGGACTTTCTTCTGTGGGCTAGAGCCTGCAGTGAGCTGCTGGGTGCCAGTAAGTGGCTCACCGCCAGATCTATGCTTCATCTGCCTCATTGCCCCACTGTTTGTGTCCCAGTAGCTGCCTAAAATTCTTTCCGAAACAGCAAACTAATGATCTTAGATATAAATGAAGTGTTGTGTCCAATCCATGATTTTATGTCAGTGTTACTCAAGAAACTGCAAAATGATAAATCTTGTTGTGGCAGATGTCACCATTTTGTGCTAAAGGCTCAAAGCCTACTGTTTTGGAAGAGTTTCAAACCTTTGGGAATAAAAGTGAAAGTTACCAAGAGCTTGACTTTGCAAAGAGGAAGTGGCAATTGAGACAAAGAGGCAACAAGGCTTCTGTTCCTGATTTTAATGCTGTATTCAATTTGTTCAGTTTTAATCAGACATCACAAGTTCTTCCAATGTGAGTCAGTAGCATTCTTTTCTTAATTGCTTCTAAACTATTTTTCCTCACTTTCCTTGTAGTCACTTTTGTTCAGTGTCATGTTGAGCCATGGTTTTGTGTTTCCAAAAAATGCAGTTATGCGGACAGCTCATCGTGGTAGCATACACATCGCCGTGAGCACAAACCCCGAGTCTCTACCCTTGAAATATACATAATGTACACATACATAATTCACAATGTGTAGAATTGGATCTCCTGCTGGATGAATGAGTATTTTGGGAAGGAAGATCAGAAATAATTCACATATGACTACAACAAGTGAGACCTCCCCAGCCCTTGGTCTAATCTGTCATCTGAAGCGTGTCCTCTCAGATGGTTTCTGCTCTTTTTCCTTCAGCTGTGCCCAACCTGTGTAACGATAAAGCATCACACGTTAGATCTTGGAACACAGCGGTCACAGCAAAACAAAGACAAGACGGTCGGACGATGTCCTTTAATACCTATTGAGTTTGAGAATAGTTTTTGCTTTGCTTGTTTGTTTGTTTGTTTTTTTTTTTTCTGATGTTAATTTTTTAGATGACGATTTAGTTTGGTCACTTATTCAATTTAACAACCTCTGTCTCTGACCTGTTTTAGTATAGACATTTCATACTGATTTGGGGGGATTTGGGGAGAATAACAAATCCATTTCTTTGCACTCACAGATTTTCCATGGCAGGAATAAGAGTAGATAGAGAGACAGAAGTTAGCTAAGTGGAGAAAGAAGACTCAAAATGAAAATCATTTTTTTTTCTGCTAGTGCCTTTCAAAACATGTCTATTATGACAGACTTTAACGTGCCTCGTCTCTCTCTTCCCTGCCTTCACCACTGTGCACACAATTCAGTTGTGCCTTTTTAATACTTGATCCTACCAGGATATTTTTACTTTCACAGCTTCTCTCTAAAACATTCCAGTGTTTTATCTTTACCTATACAAGTGCTGTACACTTGTGTGTATGTGTTTGAGAGAAAAAAAAGTTCTTGGGTAGCTATGTTACTTTCAATTTTGGGTAAATTTCAACTCATTTGGCATAACAAGCTTAAATTGAAAAGCAGAAAATAAAACAATAATATATGTCATTGATGAAAAGAATTAGTAAAAGAATGCTTAGACCCTTTCTCTAGAATTTGGCTGTGGGATTTCTGTGTCCTTTTACTATCTACCGTCTGCCAAGATTTTTATTTGAGCAATTGAAAAATTTTTCTTCAAGGTTTATTCCTAGAGTCAGATTCATATTCCAGAAAGACATGACTGTTGCCTTAACCATAACAGCCACTAGAGCTTCCTCTTGTTCAAAAGTTTAAGAGCATCAGAAACTTTCTGGGTAGGACTCACAGCTTTCAGGTGCTAGGCCTGTCAACTGTACTATCACGAACAAATGGCAACTCCGGTACCAGTCTGACATCTTTATGAAACAAAGAAGTTTTGCAATAAGTCACACTGCCCTTTTAAGCTGGGTGACTGGCTGTGCAATGTTGATATAAGCCTGGTTCAAATAGAACGTCAATGGTGGGACATCGTCAGCTTCTTATACTAGGCCTGTGTTCACTGCTTACAAATGTATTCAGAAAACCAGGTCTAAACTCCTGGTATATAATTACTGACCATTTCCCCCTTCTGATATTCTTTTGAGCAGTTCTAGATAAAGAGAACAATAAGTGATTGTCTCAATTGAAACTGAGTTAATTCTGTAACTAAATGCAATACCAGAGAAAATCTCCATCATACTGGTAGCAGCATCTTGGAGTCCAAAACACTTACTCCAGACAGTATTGTTCTGAGATGTGAAACGCTGTAACCCTGCTTTAGTTCTGTTTATCCAGTGACACAGAAAAACCTTATTATGCTTTTTTTTTTTCCTGGAGAAGTTTTCAGTTCAGATGTGTGTGGCTAGCAGTTTTCTCATCATAATGCTAAAGAAAGAAAACAAAGAGTGGCCTCACCCCCAGAGTATACCCATTATAGTGACAGTTTCCTCTCTCCATGACCTCTGGAAGCTGGTGGCTACTTTGGCCCGTCAAGTTTTGGTAGGTATGTTTTATATAAAAAGAGATAAAGTGGAACTATTCTTTTTTTATTTTTTGCTTTTGTGCATTGAGCACATTAATGCCTGCAGTAAATGTTACCTTATGCCCTGAGTGAATCACATCTGAACACGGTCCTTGTAGCTGCCTGTCCTTTGAACTTTACCACGATGTCTAGCCTGAGGGCTTCAGGCCAAGAAGTCATCAGAAAACAAAGATAGAATAATCCCGAAATACCTCTAGCTTCTTACACAATTTTTATTGTGTGAAAATGTCAGGATATAATAGTTAAAATCTTGCAGAATACAGCCCCCAAAATGCGCGGGGAGGGGGGGTGGCTAGGATGCATGATTGCAGGAACAAACGTGGCAGCTGATTTCAAAAGCCAAGTGACAAGAAGAGGAAGAAATAAATCCCAAAGCTGCAATAAATAAAGCTAAGATTCACAAAAAAATAATCATTAGGCTTGCGTAGGATTTCAAAGTTGAAAAAAAAAAAAAAACAAGCCAATGACTATCTTTATTGGTATGGTACATAAATCCCAAGATTTCTCTAACTAGGGCATTACTGCCATTAATGAAAAAATTACAATGCTTGGTACCAAAAAGGAAAGAAAAGCTTGTGTAATTTAATTTGTTTGTAAGAATGAGAGTCCAAAAACTTGAAAAGAAAGAGTGGTGGATATTTTAACAACTTTTCCTATGGTTTGACTCTGGAATGTTTCCCCAGAAGCCTCATGTATTTGGACATGGTGGGATCACTGTGGAACTGTGGGTGACTGGGAGGTACGGCCTGCCTCGAAGGGACACGTGCTTGGCCTTTGACCTGGAAAGATTGCATCAACTTGTTGAGACTAGGGTTGGGGGCACCCAGGATGGAGCTTTCGGGTGTTTGTCATTGACTTGTGTGCCAGGAAGTGAGGGAGGAGTACCAGCTCTGGGTGTGTTTGTGGCGAGCACCCAAGTGGCAACCTGAACTAAGGAAGGGAAAGAAGAAAAAGACATGGTTGCAACTTCTTTCTGGGAAAACTCTAGCCTTGCCTGAGACTGCAGGCATGAGTTGGCTCCTACCTCACCTGACTTATGTCTGCAATGGAGTGAACGGCTTTCCAGTCTTTGCCATGTGCCTCCACCATTGCCCATGAACCGATTATATGAGACTTCCTGGAATTGTGAGCTAAATAAATCATTCCCCCCTTAAATTGTGATTGTTGAGTATTCTGTCACATCAAGGAGAAAGAAAACTAAGCTTCCATATTTTCAAAACACAAATGGGAACAGTTTAGCCTCCAAATACTGATATCTCAGGAAAGTTACTTGCAAATCTCTTTCTGGAGGTCTGAGCTTTGCCTCCACAGAAGGAGAGTCTGCCCTCGAGACCAAGCTTTGCCAGGTTGGTGTATTCCTCTCCCTCAGCATGCACTGCATCACCCCCGCTCTTTTTCCTTCACTCATTCTGTGGTCATCAGCCTTGCTACAAGTTCAACGGACAAAGATCTCTTTCACTTTCTCTACTTTACAACCTCAGCTTTTGTCTTAGCAGTATTTCCTCCCTAGTTTTGTCTTGGTTCATTACTAGGGAAAGTGGTATTTATTGGAATAGAAGCCCAAGTTTAAGGGCATTGCCTGGACCCGAGTGTGTTCGAGCTGTGATTGGCTTGTTTATATGACTTTGAAGAGTCTCTACCACTGTTTGTTCACTTATGAAATGAGGACTGAAAACAAAATCACCTGTCAGGGCTTGAGGATTACATGATGTAGCACATGCAGGTAAAATTATTGGCAATATGCCTAAAAAGAATAAGGACTTGAGAAGTCGTGGGAGTAGATCTTTTCACTGTGGCTGCAGTTATCTTAGACCACCTGAATTCTAAGTCCCTCCTATTCAACTCTTTCTTTTGCCCTACCCCAGTCTAGCTGGTGAGATCTTGCCACAAAGCCTCTAAGTCCAAGATCCCTAGAGTCTCAGAATCTAACCATACAGTAGTTCATATATAAAATTTTAAGTTACTTACTTGGTAAAAATCTACTTTTATCATATAGAGACTTCATTTGAATATATTCCCAGTTCCCAGACTTCTTAAACTTTTATTATTTATTTATATAAAAAAACAAAACTCCTAAAGCGTTAATCTCTTGGTAATCACAAAATTGCCCAGGGTTGACTGGCTCAAATTTGTAATCCCTCCATCTCAATCTCTCAGAGTTCTGGGATTACAAGCATGCACCACTAATCCTAGCTAAAAAACAAAAACAAACATAATAAACAAAACAAAACAAAAAATAACAAACAAAAATCTGCAAAACCTCCCTACCTTAAGGAGAAAAACTCAAACCCAGAGATTCAGGTGGGAGAGCTAACTGAATTGCTGAATCTAGGGGCAGCAAATACTTGATGTGACATGAGAAAATCAAGTATGAGCATTCTTAACATTTATTTTCCTGTGAATCTCCTAATATCACTTAAAAATAATCCATCCCATCAAGTGCGGTCAGGCCAACTTACTGCCTTATTTTTCAAAATGTTTCTCTTTTGGTGAAAGTCTGTGTACAGAGGGACTCAATTACTGAGCCTTTAAGCTTACAGCCAAATGGAAATCCCTGACTTCGCCATCTGAAGACTTTCAGTGATAAGATGACAGTAGGCCAGAAAGAGAGGAGAAAAGTTATGCACAATTACCAAGGTGCAAAAACACCAGAACTGCTCACAGTATGCAACACAGAGCAAAGATTATATGATCGAAACTCACAAACTCACCTTATAAGAGAGAGAAATGGAGAATGAAGGCATTTTTGTTTTGGAGGATAGTAAATTACTTTTAGTGGGATTTCATGGCCTTGGAAAGAATACAGTGACCTGGGACAAAATCTGGCCCACAGAGCAGACGATGGTTTTAAATAATTCTTTTTAGAATAATGAATGGAAACCAGAAGATAACCTTGTGGGACAAAAGTCTGTCCAGGCGTGTTGACAGGTTGCAGTCTCTCCATCTACACTATGAGTTTTATCTTTTCTGGGCTAATGAGATTTCAGTGAGGAGACTGAAGGCGACTGTGTTTCTCTTTTGGCAGATCCAGTCAGGTAGGCAAAGGAGCTTTGTTGAAAGCCTTTCCCTGTGCCAGGAGAAGGAAAGTCAAAGCAAGGTCAGAGGGACATTGATTCTGACTTCGGTTCTTGGTAGACTCTCTACAGGTCAAACACCAGTCACTGGGGTGTCATTTCTGAAGACTAATTTCTCAGGATTTGAAGGGAAGTCTATGTATGGCGAGTGTATCAGTAAGGCTCACTCCAGTCTCAATAGTTGTAGAATCTGGACAATGATACAAAATCATTAACTGGTAAGCTATGGCTTTTCCGTGTTGTCCTGTGTAGGTCCCTTAACCCAGCCCCACAAGACCTTGAGCAGTACTTTGTTCCTTACTCCCCATCCCCAACTGCACCCCACTGTCTTGATTTTGGGTGTAGAAACTTAACACTTGCAACACTATTATCATATCCATAGTCGACTTCGTAGAACGTTATGGAAAATTTCCCAAGTTTTCCCAGCAGGGTTTTCTTGCTGCATTCTTTGGAGAAAAGGAGCTACTTCTCACTTTCCAGTTAGTAGGCATTTGAAAATCTCTAAGGCCAGAAGAAGAGGTGGATTTCTCACAGGCACTTTCACAAGTTAAGGGTTGGTCAGGGACTTGCGCCTCCTGGATTGGGCAGCAACATCCTGAAAGGGGCTAGAGGCAACGAAAGGGAGGAAACCTGGTGGTAGACTCTGCTAGGAAAGCCTCTAAAGTCAAGAGCTGAGACCAACTAGGGGCCTGGAAAAATTCAGGACTGGAAATTGCATACATAGCATGTATTCTCCTTGCATCACAAGATCCATTGCATCAGAAAAAGCTTGCACTGTTAATTCACACCATGAAGGTATCTGTAGTTACAATAGATAATAACTCTTACTTTCATTTACTTAAAATGCCAACATAGTTTAAAATAAGAATATTTTTCTTATTATTGATTCTTATCACAATCACTTTTAAGAAAATATGTCTGCCACTTGACTTGAATATTCTTCAGTCATTCTGAATTCCTGAAAATATAAACTGAGGTGCCTTCTGGATTTAACTTTCCCTGGTGAATTAGGAACAGTATGACTTTGTTATTGCTATTAATATAGAACTATTAATCTGAATAGTATTATGTTGCTTCAAGGTCTTATCTAAAAATCTAGAAATCCTTTTGTAACCTGCTCCTTTGCTTTTTTGGCATTCTGACATTTTGCAGATGAACAATTGCTCAATATGTAAAGTCTAAATGGCTGTCTTTATTCAATAAAGTATTGTATTATTGAATGAATGACAAAGAAGCAGTATCCTTTGCACATTAACTTAGAATCTGCTGCTTAGAGCAAAATCCTGATTTTCTTTCAGATGCTAACAACATACTCTCCAGGCAAAGCAAGGTTATTCTCTAAAAGGAATCGGCAGGACTTGGTTTGCTTTCATTATTTATTTTGCTTAATAATGATTTCTTAGAGTAATAGAGTAACTTTCTTCTTAATTGTCTCTTATGGTAGTTTGAACTCAGTTAATATCTTTCTGCCTTTGGTAAGTAAAAATTCTATCAATTATAAAATATTTAAGTGAAATATATATTTCTCTTCTGATGGCTCGTATTAATTGTAGATAAATGTTCATTTTTACAAAGAGAATGAAATGAGTTCCCACGTTACATATGTGTACTATTAACTGGGCAGTTTTATATGACAGAGTGATCCGTTCACCTGCTTCTTATATAGGTTTGGATCTTGCACTTATTAGTTGGGTGATTTTAAGTAAGTCACCTGACCCTCTGTTTTATCTGTTTCCTCAGTTGTAAAATGCAGATAAAACTCTACATTTTCAGTGCCCTAGGGCCGTTATGGGATGAAGTCACTAGGAACAGCTATATGAAAGTGTTTAACTATGCAGTACTACATACAAACAAATGGATATCAAAATACGTAGTTGAATTTGTCCCCACATGCCTGGTAGGTGACATTGGAGGGGCTAGGGATATGGGTGGTAAATAATTTACCAATACCCAAAGGATATAAAAAGGACAAAAGTTTATTCACATAAGAATACATTGTTGAGAGACAGCAGAGAGAGTTCCAAGGAAGAAATCCTGCAGGCAAGGTGAGGAATTAGGGTTTTAATAATGAGGAGAGATGTAGAAAAAAGCCCAGAAATTTACTTTCTGAATTGTCTCATTTCTTGTTGACCTTTTTAGGAGATCTTGCTCTTTTAGAAGTGTGTACCGGGCTGGAAGTTTTTCAAGGCCCATTGCGTATAGACTGAGAGCCATTTACTCTAATAAGGCCGGTGTGGCTTAGCCTTTGCTTACAGAGAGCTCATTTAGGCTGCATGTGGTGATTTTGTTATTTGGGAAGAATATGGAAGAGAGAGATATCTTAGGCTTTTAAGAGCCTAAGATGTAGATGTATATGTAGTTACCTAGAAAGAGTGAAGGAGTGAAGGACACTCTGAGGAGGGACAAATAGCTATGTTTGCCTCTTTGGAGGGACATTTAATTGTGGGAGGAGAAAACCACTGCCTGCGGTCTTATTTCATGTTGCTTCAGTCAACACTGGTGCAGTGTGTTACAGCTTCCTGATACTTGACATTCACAGGCTGGGAATTTTAACCCTCTAGTCACTGCATAGCCTGCTCAGGCCAGCAGAGTCAAATCATTGACTAGAGACTAATTGGATATGAACTGGCCCTGATTGCATCTGAAAAGCACACACTCTGAGAATGTTAACCCTCAACTCACTGTAGCACATTGTCAGCAAAAACTGAAAAAATAGTGCCCAGAACTTTACTGTAGATTTTGAAGTATTAACTTTTAGAAGAAAGGTGATTCACCAAAGAAACACAAGAAAGGCAATGGGAAAAAGAAGTGCCTCTCGGGCTGCAGAAAAGATGGAGGCCTGGAAATATGGCGACTTCTCAGAGGAGGGGTGTGCATGGCTCTTGTTCACCATGGAGGCAGCATTAGAGCCTGGCGACAAACTCTGCTGTTGCTGCAGGAATGCAGCTCACTCATTACTGAGAGATGCTGACAGGAAGAACAAAGAAATCGAAAAATAGAAGTCCCTCTGCCTGGCTCCAGCATTCCTTTCTCTGTATTCCCTCTCTATTAGGATCGTGTAGGGACCCATCAACAAAGAAAAAAGTTTACAGAGTCTCAAATCCCAGTATCATGAAACAAGGCCTAGAAAGGTGGTTCTAGAACTGAGAAACAGCAGTTTAAAGCCAGCTCACATAGAGATAGCTGTTTATCACCTCAGAACTATGGGTATAAATAGCCTGCTGTGAGGGGAAAGGGCAGCGTGATTCGAGCCTATTCATCTTCCCTCACTGTGGCAGGGGTAGTAACTTTCTACTCAATATACGCTATCAGATACCATTCACCCTGGAAGCTCCAAATAACTTAAAAGACCAGAGACAGGCCCTCCCCTGAGTTATCCCTTTCCTTTCTTCTCATGATGCCATTGTATTCCTAAACTCTCAGGAGATTGTAGAAAATGTAGGAGGAGATGAACAGATAATGTTAGAAAACCATCTGAAGTCGGCCCTTTTCGTTTTCCAGCTTCATGCCTTAGTTTCATGTTGATGCTGCTGATAAAAGAATTTGAGAAATAGAAGAGACCCGACGCTCCAGTCCAGTCACTTTTACAGATGGGTAAATGGAGGTCAAAAGAAGCTAAGTGATTTGGTAAAGAATATATTTAATATCAAAGTTGATACTGGCTTCTGGGTGTCATAATTCCCAGTTCTAACTCATTCTACCATACCTTACTGCCAGCTAGAGTTAACTACTTCATGCATATTTGTTACCAGCGTGTATATTCATTTATCTTGGACATTACCATGAGATCATAAATAACTGAATTGTTTTTAGAATAATGACACCAGCTATTGTTATTTTCAAAGAAAAAAAAAAGGCAGTCCTAGACCTATGTCTTCTGATCATGCATTGTGTCATTATATTTGGCCATGATTGTATTGGATTCCAGGTTTCTATGGATTGCGCAATAGTGCATCTCAACAGCAGAGAAAACCTTGTTTATTGCTACTGGAGATAAATATGAAGATGCAATTTTGGTAAACTAAGGTTTGTTTGTTGCTATCCAAATTATCATCCAAAAAGAATGTGATAAAATATTTTCACACTCTGTTACTAAGCACTGCTTAAAAATTCTCAAGTACAGATACTTTGCTACAATTGTCTTTATAATATATATTCAATACAAATTTAGAGTGTCTTTTTTTTGTTTGTTTGTTTATTCTCTAATGCATACCGCGATGGTTAAATTTAGAGCTAAACTTGACCAGCTGAGAAATGCCCAATATCACCAGGTAGCAACATTATTTCCGGGTTTGTTCGTGATAACATTTCTGGAAAAGATTAGTATTTGAAGCAGTGCACTGAATAAAGAAGATACATTGTCATCAATGTAGGTTGTCATCATATACTTCACTGAAGATGTGGGTACAGCAAAAAGGTAGAGGAAAATTGAATTGGACATTGAGTTCCTGGCTTTCCAGCCTTCAGATTTTGGAACTTTAATAGTACCCTGATTCTCACTTATTTCCCACGCCTATTCTCAGATCTTCAGCCTCTAGCTGAAAGCTACAATTAGCTATCTTATGTCTTTTCATTCTTTCATACTGAAACTGATCATGTCACCAGTGTTCCAGTTAGTCCGTGGCTCTTAGATGGCATATCATAAGACTTCTTACCTTCAGACCAGGTGAGCCAGTTTCCACACTAAGTCTGTCTGTCTGTCTATCTATCTACCTACCTACCTATCTACTATAGGCTCTATTTTTCAGAAGAACTCAAATACATATATTTTCATAAATTACCATAAAGAATAGAAGTAATCTTTATAAACTTAATCAGATGTAGTTTAAATAGCAATTGCATTAAAAAAAATCTTGGATGTCATCGGGTTTCTAGTCCTTCAATTCACTATAATTTAATTAAATGTATTCTTACAAACCACTTTCCTACTAATATCTATAATTTTTACTAAAAGAAAGATAAAATAGGAGCAAAATCATCTTTGCCTTGGTGAATATTGTAGTATCACAGTCTTCCACACTTGACTTCTATTTGTTATGCCAGAATTCTTTCTTCTCTTGTTACTGCTCAAAACTACTATTCCTCAACATCAGCATTCTTTTAGGCATAACTCATCTTCAGAGAAGTTTTCACGAGAATGATGACCTTTGAGTTATATGTGGAAGTGAGGGAAAGCGTTTATAGCAAAGGTATTAGCATGCATGGGCCTCAGAACTGCACACTTATGCAGAATTTAGGGAACTGCATTGGTAGCATAGAAAGCCAGGCAGAACATGTCTGTAGCCAAAGGCGTAAGTATGTGTGAACTACATTGGAGACATTCAGGCCAAAGATGAAGGTTTGGCATTAATAGTGTCATCAAAATCATGAGAGTAGCTACAAACATGGCAGAAGAGTGAAGAGAAATGGTTGAAGGCAGAACACTGGGAACCATCACTGTACTGCGTAAGCAAAGGAAGAGAAGCCAACCAAGAGATCTGGGGAGAACGCTGGCTGCAGAAACACCAAGAAATGACATCACACCTCTGGGTAGAACTGGGCAGTGCAGGAATTTCTGCACATAGACTCTGTATGGTGTTGTATGCATGGAGCATCTGGAATGTTGTGTCCTTGCAAAAAAATGAAGACTGAGGCTAAAAGAACTTTTTACCAAGGCAAGAGGAAAATGAAAGTGCTGATGAAGTTATCAAAGAGGTTTCTTCAGTAGATAAAAGGGGTGTAGTAAACATAATACACATATATATGTGTATACACATACACACACACACACACACACACACACACACACACACACACACATATATGGCACTAAGGATTAATTTTAAGGCCTTCATTCTGAGCTAGCTCATTTTTAGTTTTGTTTTCAAAACAGAGTCATGCCAAGTACTAAGTTGTCCAGGCGGGGCTATAACTTATGATCCCCTTGCTTCTGCCTCCCAAAGTACTGGGATTATAGGCCTGTACCACTGGACCTGGCGAACGTAACATGGAAACGGAAGAAAGGTTTTCTGTGTGCTAATTTTGAAGATGATGTTCAAAATATGACATTGGTAAAGCCAGAAGAAAAAAGGTCCTGTTATGAGTAAATATTTGAGAAGTCAAGTAATCTAGTGACTATTCTCAAGAATTTCATTCATATATGGCAAAATCTTAGCAGAAAGCCTGGACTTAGCATTAGTGTGTGGACTTCTGGGGAACTTTGTAAAACTACACAGATTCTCCAGTGCTTCCACCAATAAGCGAGGATTCCTAGAAGAAATTCAAGTTTGGAAAAGAGGATGAGAACCAGCACAGCGCAGATGACCTTGGTCTGGGAATCTGAGGCTAACTCAGAGCCCAGCTTTAATAATTAGGCCTGTGTGGGAAAGAAGACTTAAATTCAAATCGTAAGCATATTTTTAATGTAGGCTTAGCCTACTGCAATCCCATTAATTAGCAAATTGATAACAGTACCTTACTACTCCCAAATTTGCTAAAGTATGAGTTTCATCCTTCTCTTTTAGTTTAAAAACAATTTCTTTTAAAGAAACACATGAAAAGGAAATAAGCTGAAATGCCTAAGTAAAATTATTGGATTCATGAAGGTAAAAAATATTGTACTATATTTTTATGGAGTCATTTTAAAAAATTATCCTCAGAGATACATACAGGTTTAGGCTCAGAAAAACTGCAAGATGGAGTTTTTATAAAAATCCTTAAGTTTCCTTTTTAAAAAAGAAAATGTGTTTAAATAGAGCAGTTATATTAATTCTAGCCAGACTACTTAATTAAAAATTTCATTGATTAATGAATATTGGGATGAAAATAAATGAACTTTTTCAAAATCTAAATAAACAAAGAATTTATTCTTTGAGCTTGAAGCTTTTAGGTTCAAAGAGGACATCTTGAAGCCAAACTGTTTGTATCAAAAATGTTGACCAAGTTTGTCCTAGATGAAAAGAGGAGAATGATTGATTTTTTGACCTGCTTGTTCCACAAATATTATGCCACGTCTTTTAGATAGAATAAGTCTGTATTTCTATTTAAATTCCAAAAAAGAATACAGCTCTGACCATTAGTCTTTTCCAATAAACATGGACAAGGTGCATAAGTAGATGTAATAGCAAGTCATTACAACAGCTGTGGAATATGAGCATGTGCTTCTGTTAGTAAAGTTTCTTTTATTTTATAGAATTGGAAGAACACCCATAAATACATTCTGTGGTTAAAGTGAAGCCTGTGAATCAGTGATACCTCCCTTGACGGTGATCTGTCTGTCTGCTTCCTGTCTTATTGTCCTCATGTCTACCATGTACTCATGGAAAAAGGATCCTTTGAGCCACATTTTACTTTATATGTCAGGTTCAAAATAAGGGGAAAGAAGTAGCAGCAACTGGCTAGACAAGGAACATCTATATTATTGTATTGGAAGAAAAGTCACCTGTGTCTCTATAGTTTGAAGACCAATGGTGATTCCATCAGGAAAAGGTCTTTATTTCTAAGTGTTGAACTTAGAAATGGTGCTTTATTCCACCTTTATTCAGAATTTGAAACATAATCACACTGACATCCTCACATCACTGAAACTGACATCCTTGAAACTTAAAAATAATGTTCTTTTAAAAATTACTGGTATATGTTTGTGATGCATGCTAATTGCATTCGTTTGCAAACATGGTATGTACACATATTGGATCCTGCTATTTTTGCTCTCCTTTTACCCCCAGTCTCCTCTTTTCTGGAACCCTTTCCACATGTCCAAAGAGTCTACCTTCCTATTTCTTGCCTTCTCTCCCTTACTGCACTGCTCAAATCAATTATATTTTGGGCTTCTCCTAGAAAATAAATCATGCAGTATTTAACTCTTTGATTTTTGAAATTATTTTGTAATGAAATGATAAATGTATGTCTATTCATAGCTACATTTTTGTTGACAACAGCTTCAGACGACTTCATTCAAAAATTAGTTTATTGAATATGTCCAATGCGCCTCTCTTCAAGGTGCCTAGGGTACAGTGGTGAGCAGAACACCCACCCCACACGCCTTCAAACACACATCGCAAACCGTTCAGTAATGCCTTCTACATGGGGGAGATAAAAAATACAAATAGTAAGCTGAAAATATATAAGAGGTGATAAGTGCTTCACAAAAAAATTGAACTAGGAGTAGAGGAGCAGGCACTGAAAGATTGTGGACACCTAGGGTCTGGCTCTGAGTTTAAAGACAGACATCAGGAAAGGCTGACAGACACAGGGTGATTAAAGAAGGACATGTGAGAGCAACTCATCCAGGTACCAGGGGGAAGAACAAATCCTCCAGAATGAATATTCCTGAAGTGTTGGGAAAACAGCTCGTCAGTCACTGTGGCTGGAGTGGAGTTTGGGATATATTGAAAAATGGAAGACCAATTCAGAAGCATGAAGCGTAGCTCGTGCGGTTTCACACGGCATATGTTAATAGTAGTTTGGAGAGACGATAGGGAAGAGGACCGTTGGGTGTTGGGAAGCTACTGCAACATTCAGCGGGTGACGAGAGTGAGAGGCAGGAGTTACTGGATAAAGGATGTTTTAAAGATAAAGGATGTTTTCAAGAGTAGACCCATTGACTTCAGTAATGGGATAAAGTACTTGATTTAAGCCACAGGAAGAGGGGAGTTGTAACTAACACAAGGGAAGCTAGAGCAGCTTGGAAAGAAAGCACATTAATGACTTTTGGGGGACATACTAAGTTTCACCTGGAGATAATTCTTTTGGATGTATACCTCTGGAATTCAAGGATGAAGTCCAGGGTGGATGTATAAATTGGCAGCTATCGACATTTGGATGATATTTCAGGTGATCACGTTGGATGACACAAGCAAAGCTGTAGGTTTAGAAAGAGGAGTGACCTAAGAGCCAGGGCACGCTGCCTCTCAGATTTTAGGTTGTCAAATGAAAAGAAAGTTGAAGAGAAGTGGCCAGTGAAATAAAGCGAAAAATGGAAGGCAAGTGAAGACAAGTTTTCCCGTGAGAAAGAATGATCAACTTTTCAAGTACTGCCGAATATATATGCGAAGAATAGAGATTTATTATCGAGTAAAGCAACACGCAGTAGGAATTTCTGCTTGACAATAATTTCTCCAATCTTGAAGACCAGATATGAAGCATAAATAACTATATTTAGTTTTTCCCAATTTGCTATGACATTAGAAATGCTGTAGTGACAACTCAGAGGAATAATTCAGGTTATTTCTAATTGCATATAAGAACATGTTTCCTCGCCTAGTCATGGTAGGGCAAACCTGTAATCTTAGAAGCTGGGATGCTGATGTAGGAGGCTCACATGTTGGAGGCCAACCTGAGATACATAGTGAGATCTTTTATCAAAATAATAAATAACAAAAAACATGGTTCTTCAATGTTAAATATTGCATGGCAAATTTTATTTTTATTTTTAAGAGCTTTGTGAGGTATAATTAATTTAAAATATATATGGATGGGTTTGACATTTACCTACGTAATTGTGGAACCATCACCACAACCAAAATAATAGACATTAACTGTAGCTTGAGATCCTTTTTCACAGCCACTTAGATTGTCCCTCCTCCATGCCCAGGGATCAGTGGGTCTATTTTCTGCCAGTACTATCGATGAGTCTTTTATGTTTACTCCAATATTTACCTTTTCAAAGGATTGCAACTTCTTTGTGTAGATCTAATTTTCCATCTGATAGCATTTTTCTTTTAGACTAATGACTTCTACTAATATTTCTTTTATTTCACTGACTATAGGAGTCTAAGCTGGCATTTTAAAAAAACTTTTAGCATTTTCTATAGTTTATCTTATTATACTTTAGGTTGCACTGGTTTTAGAAGACTGTGAATAGTCTTAAGTTCATTGTCCCATCTTTAGTGTGTCTTCTGTCATTAAATGCTCTGAAGATTTTCTCTTTATCACCGGATTTCAACAATTTGATTGTGTTGTCTTTTGTTGTGAGCCTTTTGATGTTTATCTTGCTAGGCATTTTGAGGCTTCTTAGGTCTGTGGATTTATATTTCTCATAAAATTTGAAAAGATTTTGGCCATTATGATTCCAAATATTTTGCTTTCTCTCCTTTTTAAACTAAGAATACATATGTTAGAACGCATGATGTAATCCCGTATGTCACTTAATGCTCTGTTCATTTTGTGAATCTTTCTTTTCTTTGAGCTGTTTTTCTGTTCCTATTTCTGTGCATTTAAGTTTACTGATCTTTTCTATAGTACCTAATCTGCTGTTAATCTCATCAGTGGTGTTTTTGAGTTTTTTTTCATCTCTACAAATCATTTTTAATCTTTTTGTGTATTTTTTCATTTGTCTTCTCAATATGTTAATATTTTTCTATAAATCCATGAATGTGTTTGTAATAGCTAGTCCATGTCTTTGTTAACTTCATCCGAGTCTGGTTCTATTAACATATTTTTCTTTCCAACTATGGAACAATTTTTGTTTCTTTGCATGTCTCTAAATTTTTTATTGAATAGTATGTATTGTAAGTAGTAGGTTGCTATGTACTTGCATTTTTGTTATCTTTCTTCAAACGGTGTGAAAACTTCTTTTAATGTTCAGTTAGATTTCTTACAAGTCAGTGTGATTTTTCTTACGGCTGGTTATTTTCACATATATAATTAATTAAGTTTTTTTTTTTGGGGGGGGTCAGAACTCAGATGTCTCTGAGCCTGTGTGAGTGTGGGAAATTATTCAGCTTATCCTTGTCAGACCTTCTGGAGTTTCACCCTACACATCTGAAGCTTAGAATCTATCAACAGAGTAAAGGGAATCTCTGCATATTTATGAAGCTCCTTCTCTGTGTAACTTCCTCATCAGCATTAGTTTGTTCTGCAGTTCCAGCTGCTTCAGACTCCTGAAGCTCTAGTCAGTCTACCCAACTCAGCCATTCTGCCATACTGTGCTACGCTCCTCCCGTCATGCACGGAGGTCCAGAGAGTGACCTTCAGCAAAGGGCAATTTTAGCATTCACTTTCTTTGCTTCCCTTCCCCTGGGATTGCAAACGGACTCTACCTCTTGTCTAATATCGAAAAAGAGTTGTTCTGTATATTTTGTTTAGTTCTTGAGTGGTACAGAGTATACAACCATGTCCAGTTAACCTGTAAGAACAAAGTGAAAATTTCCATCTTCCTAGTTACTTTTTTGCTGCTTGCACAAAATACTGAAACTCCACAATTTAAGAGAGGAAAGATTTAAATTCACAGTTGCAAAAGGTCTCACACAATACATGTATAGGGCAGCCGGAAAAGAGGAAGGCACATGGCAAAGGCTGGATACCTGCTCACAGCAGTGTAGACAGAAACAAATTGAATCAGGAGCAAATCCATGTCTAGAGACACAGGCAAGGCCTGAGCTTTCCCAGGAAGAAGCTCTAACAGTGTTTCTTCTTCCTTTCTTTAGTTAAGGCTGCCAGCTGGGAGCCCCACAAACAGGGGTGCCCCTCCCTCACCTCCTGGCGCAGTAGTCACCAACACACATCTGTAAGCTCTGCCCTGGGTACCCTCATCTCAACAAGTTGACATAAACTCTCCAGGTCAAGCCCCAGACATCCACCCCTTTCCACCAGGGCCTACCTCCCAACAGCACAAGGTTTCATAGCTATCCGACTACAACCAAATGTGTAGAATGGTTTAATTTAACTCCCAGTTCAGGAGTCGCTGACTGGTCGTGTTCAGCAAACAATGCTAGAAGGAACTGTGGGAGCACCAAGGTACAGAAAAGTTATTTACCTCAGGAAGCAGAGAGTGGAGGCAGAGCTAGTGAGAGAGATTTTCCCTTCCAGGTCATGCCTCCAGTGACTTATATTTCCAACCAGGCCACACCTCCTAATAGCACATGGAATCACCAATGGATTAATCCAGTTGATCCAATTAACTCTTATAATATTACTTTTCACATTATGATGCATTTGAGGGGCATTGTAGATCCAAACCATAATATTCTACCTCAGGCCCCAAAAGACTCACATCTACCTCATTAAGCAAAATGCATTTAGTCCATTTCTAAGAGTTGCTTAATAGTTCCAAACCTGATGAAAATTTTAAGTCCAATGTCTCCTCAGAGTCAAGGCAAACTCCTAGCTGTAAGCCACTGGGAAGATCAAAGCAAAGTTAAACATTTCCAGTATATAATGGCACAGGGTGAACTTTCCCATTCCAAGAGGAAGACTAAGAGCGTAAAAGCAATGGGTCTAAAGCACTGAATTCTTGAGCTTACTATTCAGCAAGTTGAAACTAGATGTTAACTCCAAAAAGGTTTGGGTGGCCTCACATTTATGGCATTGTCTGATGCGAATGTGATGGCTTATCTTTTGTTGTGACTTCGCTGCAGCTTTCTTTAGCAGTTGTTTACTTTTCTAGTGTCTCCAAACTCTCGGGGTCTACTGCACCTTTGACTTAACTCACATAGCTTCATGGGCTGCCGATTTAGGGACACGATGCCTGGAAACTAAGGCTTTCATCTGAAATCTGGGTGCAAGCCTTGGTGTTCCTATTTCTCTTGTATTCTCCATGCATTTACAACCAGCTCCACATGGACGCCAAAGTCTGCCACATGCTTAAGCAGTAGTTGGCCCCCTTTGGATCTTGGTTGTAGCATCCTCTCAGTGCCTGGATTGCTGAACTCAGAATGACTGAACTCCAGAAAATCCTCCTCTCTGCAGTCCTACAGAGTGGCTGGGAACACTGTTCTCTGAGTGAAGTCGTGTAAAACCTTGGACCTGCAAAGGGTAAGAGCTAGACAATCCCTGTGTTGCTGTTAAGCCATATTCCCTACTGTACTTAAGCAGAGTACTTACTTTGTTTTTAGTGCTAACTCTTTCTGAAATCGTGCTCTCTTTTGTACCAACGTTTTAGTTATTTTTTCCCTGGCAATACCAAAAAAACTTTTCACATTTATTTGGCTCTGCAGTTTTTTCTTCATTCAGAGCTGCCTAAAAGCAGCAAGCAAGCGATTGCCTGAATATTGGGATGCTTTAAATTTTTTTTTTTGCCCGATTAATTCACCACTTAATCTCAGTGAAAGTTTCAGGACATGAGCAAAATGCCCAAACACGTTGTGCTGGAGTGTAACCCGTACACGGCTTCTGATCCATTTGCCAATAAAGTCCTCTTTTCCACCTGAAACCTTTTGTGACTAGCCTTTATAAACTACATTTCTATCAGTATTCTTTCTTTGAGCTTTGGCTAGAAACTCCCATGAAGCTCAGCTTACAGCATTCTAAGATTTCTCTAGCCAACACCTACAAAACTTTCCACCCCCACCTCCCGCCCCCCATAAACCAATTCAAAAGGCTTCCAAACCACGCGGTCAGGTAAAGTCACAGCAATCACGTCACTTCTCTGTTACCTTTTTCTGTCTTAGTTGCTTTCTCATTGCTGAGATCTGACACCCTCTAATTAATGGAGGAAATATTCATTTTAGCCCACAGTTCAGCAATTTCAGCCTGTTCACAATTGGGTGGCCATGATGGAATAGCCTGGTGGAGGGTCTAGGTGCAGAAAAGCTGTTGATCCCACCATAGCCAGGAAGCAGAAAGTTAAGGGAAATCGTGCTAAGGGAGATCTATTTTTCCAGGTCATGCCCCTAGTGACCCAACCCTATAACATTGCCCCGCCTCCTAACAGCATATGAAGTCATCAGTGGATGAATCTGATTGGTCCAGAGGATTAATCCTCCTAATGGAGTCTTCCAAATACGGGAGGCTTTGGGGAATATTCTAGATCCAAACAATAACGCCACATTTCAGTATACATCTTGAGCCATTTAAAAAATCGATATCTTTTTTTTCAAAGTGTAGAATAACAGGTATTTATTTAGAAACAAAAGGTAGAGGCACAGACGCTCCCATTCTCTGGAAGGGGGGTCCCAAGTAAGTTGTGCCCCTAAATAAATAGATTTCAAGTGAGAAATTTTAGGTTTATGAAAAATACTTGGTTTGATGTTGAGCTAGTGTTTGTCAAAGGTATAAGAGTGATGTCTATGTACATACTTCTGCATGTAGATTCCCAATTGTTATTCCTACAACAGTTGTGTAAAAGATTAAACTTTCTCAATTATACTATGCGTTCTTTTTCAAAGACTAATGATTCACAGCTTGTTGTTCATGATTTTATTGTTTTTCTGGGTCTACTACTTTCTATAATATTTAAAGTTAGTTTGGAAATATTCACGGAATGACTTTCTGAGATTTGAATTAAGATTTCTTCCCAGTTAGGAAGAACTGACTTGTAAACATCATTGAATATTTTTTATACATGGGCATGAAATAACTCTTTATTTGAATGATATTTAAGTTCTTTCATCAGAGTTGATTGTTTTCCTTATATAGATCTTCCACCATGGTTTTCATTTTATTCATATTTTATTAACTTATTATTTATTTATTTATTTTGGTGCCAATGTGAAAGATACAGTGTTTTAAGTCTGCGTTCGAATTTTTCATTGCAGGTACATAAAAAATAATTTCCTTTTACATATGAACCTCTTATCTTGCACCTTTGTTGTAATTGCTAATTAGTTCAATAATTTTTATGAGATCTTTGAGATTTTCTACATAGAAATTTATTCCATTTGTGAACAAAGACAGCTTTATTTTCTTCTCAGTCTATAAAACTTTTATTTTCTGGTTTTGTTGAATAGGATTGGTGAGAGAGAGTATTCTTGAATACTTCTTGATATGAAGTTGAAAAAGTGTATTTTCTCAGCATTCATGATAATGTTAGCTGTAGATTTTTGATAGATACTTTAAGTCAACTTAAGAAAGTTTCTAGGGCTGGGGGCATAGGTTAGTGGTTAGAGTGTTTGCCTGGCAATTGAAAAGCCATGGGCTCAATTTCCCAGCACCTCATAAGCCAGATGTTGGGGGATATACACCTGTAATCCTGTAATCCTAGCACTGGGGAGGCTGAGGCGGGAAGATTGCTTTGTGTTTGAAGGCAAGCCTAGTCTACAGAATAAGTTGAGAACCAATCTGGACTACAGAAAAAGAGACTGTCTCAAAAAAAAAATGTTTCTAGTTTTCTAACAGCTTTCATCATCAATGGGTGTTGGAATTTTTGTATAATTTTTTCATTCGTGATAAAGATCATATCATGACCTTCTTTAATCTATTTATAAGATAATTAATCTAGTTTTGATACATGAACTTTTGATTTCCTCACCTACCGTGAAAATCAATCCTTATTCTGTAGTCTATTATCTTTCAGAAGTAAATTTTAAATTGCTTTCTATGTAAGTGAATATATTTTATATCATTTTTGTGAGGCCAGTGGCCATTAATGCGACACACCTTATTTTGATCAGCTTCTTATCACTGGGACATAATACCTGACACCTACAATTTAAAGGATGATAAGTTCAACTTGGCTCATGGTTTCAGAGTCTTAAGTTCATCGCTGACCTGTTTGATGGCAGAACAATACAATAGAAAGCTTTGAAAAATTTTGTTTGCCTACGGGAGGCTGGGAAGCAGAACAGGCAGCAGTGCCAGAGAGGAAGGGCTCAAGAACATGATGTTAATATCTTCATGATCCATCCACTCACCAGAAAGGTGAGTTGCTTAGCCCACAGACAGATCACCAGCCAACCAACTTGATGATTAAGTTGAACTGTCACAACTGTGACTTAGGTAGTCTTTTATTATTGAAATTTTAGCATCTTTAAAAATAAATTTTTATTATATATGGTCCTGAGCTAATATCTTTACTATTGCCATGTCTGTTAATTTTCTGAGAATTAATTTATAACATACTTTTTAGGTCAAAAGTTAGAAGCAATTTTAAAAGTTTGGAGTTGTTTTGCTAAATTGGTCTATCAGAAATATTGCATGAATATGAATCCCACTTACCAGCATCTTTTGTAAGGAAGTTAATTAAGTTTTCCAGTTCTTACTTTTAATTGGCCTTCACCACATATCTCCTAAGCTTATGGTCACTTACAAACCAAGTATCTATCATGTTATGCTCATTGTGTTGAAATCAGTCAGAGGTAATCTTTGCCTCCCAAAGGTTTACAGTCTCCAGGAGAAGATCAACGCATACAAATTTACATTACAAGGCATGCCATCCATGGTCCCAGTTACTCAGATCCTTTTGAGGGCAGAGCTATTGCCATTACTGAAAATATGGTCCTATGTGGATGATTACTCAGTGTTATGAGAAATGCAAACTAGTACACTTATAATAGAAAACACTAT
The DNA here is from genome assembly GCA_004027205.1 of Ctenodactylus gundi. Classification (NCBI taxonomy): domain Eukaryota; kingdom Metazoa; phylum Chordata; class Mammalia; order Rodentia; family Ctenodactylidae; genus Ctenodactylus; species Ctenodactylus gundi. The sequence goes on from PVKB01000125.1 coordinate 793,317, forward strand.
GGAGTTTCCTCAAAGGATAAAAAGGACAGTTATTATATGATCTAACAATTTCAATCCTAGATTGATTTCCCCAAAAAATAAAATCAACATGTTAGATAGAATCTGTACTCCTATATTTATTAGAGTACAATTCACAATAGGCAAAATATGAAGTCAACCCAAGTCCACATCAGTGGATCAATGAATGAATCTAAAGTGGTAAATTCACAATGGAAGTCCTTCCAGTCTTCAAAAATCAAAAGAGAAACTGTCATTTGCAACAACATAGATAAAACTTGGAGGACAGTATGTTAAGTGAAATCAACCAAGTGCAGAAAGACAAATGGTCATGGAGAAGGAGTGGCTGGAGTGATGTTGGTGAAATGATACATTATTATGGCTACAGAGGGAGAATGCGTCCAAGTGATGTATGGTCCATGATGATCATTACAGTTAATGATAACAAGTTGTGTTCTTGAAAAGTTCTGAGAGAGTAGGTAGGAGGGTTTTTTTTTTTTTTTAAACCACAATAGGAAGAACTATGTGGAGTAACACAGGTGTCAAGTTGTTAATTATTTACACTTGGAATTTCCACAACATATATTTTAACATCACATTGTATACAATATTGTACACATAATGTACACATGTTGTATATACAATTAGATGTGCCAATTTTAAGAAAAAGAAGACAAAGTTTGCAAACTACTGAAAAAATGTATGACCCTTTGCCATAGAGATGTACTGTGCCAAAGAGGTGTATACGTTTCTGGTAACCATTTACCTTAAATATTCTGTGGGGTGCTATAAGTGGTCTGGGGTGCTTAGATGCATTCTCAGTAAATATGCCAGGGGCTGTTACATGACAATAAAGACTAGAGTACACAAAGACAACTCTGTTTTGAAAGTTAAATTTGCTTCAATTTGCGTTCCGGGAGTTAGGACAGCGTAAGCTAACTACAGTCACAGTTGTTTTAGGTGATACAAGAAATTTAAGTTATAAAATGTATTTAATGCATTTTGAGCTAACATAAAGATCTCTGAAACAGAAGCATTGTTTTTCTAAATAATTTTGCTACTACAGTCTATTATCAGATTCTAATGATAGCAGTATTACCTGTAAACTGAAAACTGCATTGTAGAAATCTACAACCCAGTGCATTAAATGCTTTTCGTTTATAACTGCTCAATGAGCAATCAAGGCCCAGGGGCATTTATGAGTCAGAAAACTTGCCTTTCTTGTGGATGTCATAATTGTAACCACAGTACAAAGAATACATGATAAATGGGACAATGACAGATGATCATGGTATAGCATATATTTAGAAACTCAAATATAAACACATCATATTATTTTTGTGCCAAGATTTTCATCTCCATCCCAACGAAGGGAACTAGTTTTATGAAACAAATTGAAGAAGAAAAATTGAAGTCACTCGCAAATGAATAAAAATGCACGTGGGTTCAAATATGCAAATGATCTCTATTCCTTTTGTAAACACCGTTGATGGAAGAGCAGAGTATGTGATCGGAGCTGAAATTCACACTAGGGTCTCGGACAATGTAATATTAGCGGCCACCTTCAGAGCAGGCCCACCCTAGCTGCTGGCTTTGTAGACGCTTCCTCCTTCTCTATCTCCTGCCATTCCAATAACCCTTCACGTTAACTTTCCTAATTTTTCAAAAAAGACAGAAGTAAAGCCAAAAGCCATTATGTAAAGAAAAATACCATAAAGTAGAACACAACTCCTAAGCTTTTAAAATGCTTTCTCAAAAAATTATGAAATCTTTCCCTCCAAACTAGTACCAGTGCACAACACTTACTCTGTATTTCAAAGGTGGTCATTGTCTTGTGTGCACATCTGAGCAGTGGATATGACCTTAATATTGTAGTGAGTGAATAACAGGATAAAAATTTGCATTGCTTAATCTTTTTTCTCTTATGCTTGATTTTTGCATTTTGTCTGAATAAATGACTATCTAATTATGCTGCTGCAAGAGTATCATGCTCTGAAAAATTTATAAGAAAAACCTAGCACAGGAAAATTTTCTTACCTCTTAAATATAATTGATTTGTTACAATGAGACAAATTATTTTTTTCTCGTGGTGCAGTGACTTGAACAGTGCCTTCCAAAAAATATGTCTATGCCTTACCTTCAAACTTTTGAGTGTCATCTTACATGGAAATAATATGATTAAATGGAGGATTTTGGCCTTAAATGTACAAAGGAGTCTTAAATGCCATCACATGTGTCCCTCTAAGGAAAAGGCAGAGAGTTTTGAAGAGGATGAGGCAATGTAACATTGGGGACAGAGGTAGGGATGATGTGGCTACAAGAACCTCTCAAAGTCAAAAGTTGGTTACTTTTTCGTTGCTGTGACTGAATATCTGACATCTACATTTTAAGAGAGGAAACATTTATTTACCTCACGGTTTTGGAAAATCTCTCACAGTGAGTTCATAGGCAGCCAGCAACGGTTGAGGTAGAGTACTGAAGACAGAAGCCAGGTGACAAGAGCAAAGCCACTGACTCTAGACTCAGGCAAGGTAGGAGCTTTCCCTGGAAGAAGTTGCAAAAATGCTTCTTCTTTCTTCCCTTACTTAGTTTAAGCTACCAGTTGGTCCCACTACAACTATGTTGGGTGCTTCTCCCTTACTTTCTGGCTCACAAGTTAGTAACAAACTTCTGAAAGCTGTGGACTAGCCAACCCCCAATCTTAACAAGTTGACACAATCCTTTTGGATCAAAGTCCAAACATCTGCCCTCTCCGGGCAAGCCCTACCTCCAAATAACATAGTTCCACAGTTGTTCCACTACGTCTAAATATACGAGGTCTTTGGAGGACGTACCAGATCCAAACTGTAGGAATTCCTAGCTGGATAATTTGTTATAATAGCCTCATGAAACAAACTAACATGTAAATTCCTTAAATGAATGTTATAACCACATTTCCGGTTCTCTACAAAGCGGACCTCTGGAAGACAGGGTAGATACTGATGTAGGAGCTACAGGCAACCTAAGGAAAAACAATGGGAGCCATTGGGAAACCCGAGGCAGTATGAGGTGATCTGTGAACATACTGGCTAGTTCTTATGAACGGCGATTGAAACGTAAGATGTTGCTTCATAGACATGTTTGCTCAACATTTGAACTTCTTTGCAAGTCTGCAAGAAGGAGAGCTGTGGTATGAGAGCCGGTGGAGAGATGCCAGGAAGGAAATTTGACCTAGCTCATTGCTTTTCATTTCTTGTTTCCCATGGTTAAGTTCCACGGACAACAGTGCATTTTTGAGTTGAGCAAAATCCAGCTCCTCTGGTGGCTTCAGGAGGCCAGATCCTTCACTATCAGGAGTGGTGCACCACACAGTTAAACAAAACAAACAAAACAAAAATCTTCATCTTTAATGGCGATTGAGTCCTGATATTGTCTTGTTGAACTGAAGGGCATGTCAGTGCATCCAGGCTTGGAGTGTGAGTGTGGGGCCTGGAAGATAATTGATCTCACAGCTTTAACTTGGAAAGACATGGCTGTGGGTGGCTAGTGGCTGGGGTGAAAGAAGTAGGGAGTAATATGGGGACCACATAAAGTTTGTGTCTGATTGTGTCTCTGGCGCCTTGGGCAAGCCTCTGGAATTTGTGCTTATCGGAGATGCAATGGACACACATCATTTTATGTTTGGTGAAGTCTGAGAAAGATATCTTTTAGGATGTTTTCTTTTGGGGCCAGTTTTGTTTTTTTTTTTTTTTTTTTTTTTTCTTTTGAACAGGGTCTCATCCCAGGCTACTCTTTAACTCATTATGTAGCCCAGGTTGGTCTTAAACTGTGACTGGAATTATAGGTGTGTGCCACCATGGTCCCCTTACATGGTTCTGGGGAATCGAACTCAGGGCCTTGTGCTAGCTAGATAAATGATTTAACTGCTAAACTGTTCCTCCAATCACATGTTTAGAATAGCTTCTATCACAATAAGGCACAATATAAGAAGTATCATTACTTGATATCATTGGACACTTTTTATCTTTTTTCTCTGTTATATTATTGTCATTAAATGATGGCAGGTGCGACTTTTTGTTATAGTATAGTACATGTTTTTGCATGTAGCCATTCATTTCCCCTGCACATGTCAACATTTATTTGACTGTTTACATACAAAACCCTATATATCCAACCAAAACAAAACAAAAAGCTGTAGAGTGAATAAATTAGTCTATCAAAGTGAAATTCATCTGAGCTCCCTAATTTACTTCATCTATCTAATTGTGTCTTTATACCAGCACGAGACTATTTTGATTATTAGTTATTTGAGTAAACATAGTATAATCAGAAAGTATGTGTCCTGTAGCTTTGTTCTTTTATGAAATTGTTTCTGTCTTTTTTGTGATTCATGATTATATATGAATTTTAGAATGGGCTTTTTATTTCTAGAAAAATATACTATTCAAATTTTGATAATGATTTCATTAGATCTATAAGTGAGTTTTAATATCATTGCCTTCTTAAAAATATTAGGGTTTGTGAGCCTGGAATGTTTCTGATTCATTATATCTTTATTTTTAAAAAATATATTGTAGTTTTGACCGTGCAAATATTTTATATCTTTGGTTCATTCTGAAGTTTTTTTATTCTTTTTGGTGCTGCTTTCACTAAAATACTTTTGTAATTTTTTCAGATTGTTTATTGTTAGTGTATAGAAATACAACTGGATTTTGTGTATTGATATTGTACCTCATGACACTGTTTGATTCATTTATTAGTTCTACAGCTTTTGTTTTGTTATGGTGAGATCATTAGGTTTTCCATGTAAAATATTGTGTCATCTGGAAGTAGAGATCATCTTACTTATTTCTACCCCGTTTAAATATCTTTTTCTTTCTGCCTCAGTTCTCTGTGACTTCTAATACCATGTTCAATAGAAATGGTAAAAGGAAGCATCCTTGCCTTCTTACTGATTTTAAAGAAATAAATGTAATCTTTCCATATTGAGTATAATGTATGCTGTGGGTTTTTATATACGACTTCTGTTACAGTGAAGTAATTTCCTTCAGTTACTGGTTTGTGGGTAGTTTTTGTCATAAAGGGAATTAAATTTTGTCAGATGTTTTTCTACATTTATCGAGGTGATCATATAATTTTTATTCTTTATTTTTTTCATGTGGTTTATCATACTTACTGGTCTATATATGTTGAAATAATCTGCACCCCAAGAATAAATTCTACTTGAGCATGATATATGACAGTTATAATGGGATATGAATTTCTTTTGCTAGTATTTATTTGAAGATTTTTGCATGTATGTTGATCAGGGATATTAGCCTTGTAATTTTTTTCTTGTATTGTTCTGGTTGATTTTGACATGTTTTAGTATATTCTTACTTTACATTTTTTGGAAAAAATTGAGAATTTTGACAATATTGATGTTTTTGTTTTAGAGTGTCTGTGGTATTCATCAGTCAATATCAAGTCTGGATATTCTCTACTTAGAGTTCTTCGGTTACTGACTCAAAGTTCCTTATTCATTACAGATTTATGTAGATTATACATTTCCTTCCATTTTGGGTACAGGCTTCTAAATCTGTCCCAATTTCTTTGACACCATCCAATATTTTGATGCATAGTTATTTATAGTAATATTTAATAATATTTTACATTGCCATGTTTCCTGTATGATTTATAATTTTATTTATTTTAGTCTTCCCTTTTTTCTTCTTAAGCAAAGATCTTTTCAATTTTACTTTTAAATAAATGAAAAGACCACAAATCTCTATTTTATAGACTCCTTGGTTGTTTTTCACTTATGTAATTCATTTATCTCTGCTCCAGTCAAAATTATTTCCTTCCTTCACCTTGATTTGGGTTGAGTTTGTTTCCTTTGTAATTCTTCAGATCTTGAAATCAGGTTGTTTTTTAAGATCTTACTTATTTTTTAATTAAAACCTTTATTGTAAGAAATTTTTCCCTAATACTGTCTTTCTTGTGCTGATTTGTTTTGGCAATTGTGTTTATATAACATTTTCACCGATACATAGTTATTTCCTGATAACTCTTCTGCTCTCATCTTTGATTCATTGCTGGGTTAATACTCTGCCATTTGCTTTCCATATTTTTGTAAATTTTTTGTGTTTACATATTCTGTGACTTCTAAATTTGTCCTGTCGTGATTGTATACGGTACTCTGCATGATACACCTATTTTGCGATCTGTGGAGAACTACTCATAATTTTTAGCCTAACGTATGTCTTATCCTAGAAAATGTCTCATGTGCAGCTGAGGAGAATGTATATGCTGTGATTATTGATAACTTTCTGTAAATACATGTTAGATTTGTTAGTTAATTGTGCTTTTAATCTTGTCTCTACCTTCTGTCTAGTTGTTTGATTCATCATTGAGGTTAAAGCACTGAAGTCTCCAAATACCAATATTGTTGTATAACTATTTGTTTCTCAATTCATATACATGTGTACACACACACACACACACACACACACACACACACACACACACACATTTATAATGCAGAACTAAATTGCCAGGCTGGTCTTTGACTTTCCATTCTCCTGCTCCAAAGACTAAATAAAACATTTTCTTTCAATGTGTATCAGTCTCTTAAGTTGTACAGAAAATAAGATAAAGAGTTACAAATCAAAGTTACAATCATATTATTCTTTAGACTAATACTTATGTGTTCTGTCATAAGTGGATATGCGTAACTAAAAGCAGAGTGACCAAACATTGCCTCAAGAACACTAGCTTTTGTTTTTGCTAATGTACTCATCTTCTTTGCGATCTGTACTCCACACTTTGAGCTACTGTACAACGTCCTTTTCATTTCATCATTTCATCAGGGGATGAAGCATTATATAGTGAATCTATTGGTATTGGATTTTTATCAGCCTTTGTTTATCTAAAAATATTCTGTTTCTCCTTCACCTTTGAAGGACAGATTTTCTGGATATGGGATTCTTGCCTGACTTTTATCTACTTGTTCTTAGAATTTTTAGGAGTAACAACCCACTACCTTCCATACTCTGTATCGGAAAAGAACTGCACTGATGATCATCTTGGAAATCCCTTGTATGAAAGCAGTCACGCTGTACTTGAGCTCCCAGGAGCCCCTCTTCACCCCCGTCTTCGAACAGTTTGATCGTAGTGTGTCCTGCTGTGGATCATTTTGAGTTATTTCTTGGAGATTGTTGAGTCCCTTGGATGTCTATATTCCCGTCTTTCATTACACATGGAAAATTTTTCGCTTTTATATTTCACATATTTTCTCTGCATCTTTTGCATTCTCTTTTTAGACTCTTATAATCCACATATTGGTCTTTTATGGTGTATTCCAGATCATTTAAGGTTATTTACTTTTTTCATAGCATTTTTCTTCTATTTTTCAGACTGTCAATTTCTATTAAAATAGTATTATTTCCGATTTGACTTAAACCTCAGTCAACTCAAATCTGCATTTGAGTCTCTGATATTTTATTTATTGATTTTATTCTTTAGCTTGAGAATTTCTTTTTGGTTTCTTTTTAGATTTTTTATTTCTTTCATAATATTTTCATTCAACTTATGCATAATTTCATGAGTTTCTCCACATTTTGCTAAAGTTCTTTGGACATTTTTAAGACAGTTTTTATATTTTTACAATTTTTGTCTAGTTTATCTAATGCTGTTTTTCAGAGACACTTTCATTAATTTTGTCTGCTTGGAAATGGATCACACCTTTATTGTATCTTGGAATTCTTTGTTGGAAACTGAACATTTAGGCTTAATAAGGTGTTATATATTATAATCATATTCTTCCCCTTTCCATAGTTTACTGGATTTTTATGATTTCTAATTTTTTACTTTATCCATTTGTTTCTCTTATGATGAATACTTTCTGTTCTATTGATTATCCTGAGATGCAAATTCAAAGAATTTTCAGGCCTTTTTCAAGTCTGTGCCTATCCATGGATTTGCGTTTTTCACCTTTTAATAACTTTTTCTTTTATATGTAGTAGCTTTCTAATATCTTAATCTTTAATGACTGATTCCCAGAAGGAAAATTCTGGAAAATGAAGGGAGAAGAAAGGCGCTAGCTATTTTGACTACTCAACAGTCACTTAGGCTGGTGGGTAAGGGAACAATGGCTGCCTGACTCTGTGTCTGTATTCCTTTGGTGATTAGAAATCCAATAAGTGACAGTGCATAGATTCCTCATTGGGAAGACAGGGTCCTTTTGGCCTAAGCTGCCCCACTTCCTAACAGTCCACAGTATTTATAGGTACATGAGGCTTTTGGGGACACTTCAGATCTAAACCGCAACAGAATATAATGTTTCCAAAGGTGCTTTATTCTCAAAGCTTTAACAAAATTGTACTCAATATATATATATATACACACACACACACACACACACACACACACGCACACACACACACACACACACACATATACACACACATACACATACATACTGTGTAGGATTGTGTATTTTCTTAGATTCTTGCCAAGCTGAATATTCATATTGAAGAATTTTGTATTTGATAGCTAAAATATATCCTGTGAGTTATATGTTCTTTTAAAGTTAAAAAAATAAGCTTCATTTTAATAGGATCGCTTATTCTTTCTATGATTTTAAAAGTTATTATGTTATTATCTTTGTTTTTTTATAACCTTTAAGGCTTTGTTAAGCTATTTTCAACTTAGTTCTCTACTCTAGGACCTATAGAGAATTTTGAACAGAGAAGTGACATAGTCAAATCTGTTTTCTTTCCCTGCTTAACAGTATAAAACATTTGAACAAAACATATGGGGATAGATTTAAGCATATTTACACAGTACTAGTCTCACATAGACTGTGTCTCTCCTCTTTTAAATAAATTAAAAAAATTTAAGCTGCCAAATGGCACAGTCTGGCAATATATACATGCTCCTTAAGTTACACAACAGTCGAGCAGCTAAAGTCACGATTTATGCACGTATGCCCAATTAGAAAAGAGTCTAGTGCCAAGATAATTACAAATTTACCATAAACTAAAGTTCCTTACTCTTACATGAGAAAAAATAGTGAAAAAAAATCCTCTTGTATTTGTTCTACTTGTCCTAAGAAATAAAGAGTAACTACGAGGAGTGTTTCATTACTACCAGAGCTAATATGTATTGAATGTTGGCGGGCCCTGCAACTTTTGTAAGTACTTCATATATATTTCATAATTTAATCTTCACAACGTATGAGAAAGCTTCTATCATGAGCCCCACTTTGTGGATAAGACACGAATTCAAGTGACTTTCCCAAGATGATTTAACAAGTGAATGTTGGTGTCGGCCATCTCACCCAGGCAGCTGGGCTTTGGAGTTTTTACGTCTTCCTTGCTAGGAAAAGGGGAAACCTTCCAGTTCCATGCAGTTGCGTTTATTGAATACCCAGTGGCCAGAAAGGACCCATGAGGTATGAGTCCTCCTTCTCATATACCCAGACACATGAGGTGACGTCTCCTCTAAACAGTGGTAAGTCCTGTCCCCAAGGAGAGGACTTGAAGGAGGCAGGAAGCTAGTGTCCCAAGCTTAGATGCCTTGAGGTGACACCAGAGACGGAGCTTAAAGAAGAAGTAAAGTTTAGCTATGTAAAGATTGAAGGATAATGACCTGAGTGTATAGAGCAATTTGATCAAAGGCAGAGAGGCACAGTATAGCCCTGGCCGTTTTATCAAAGGTTTTGGAAACCGTAAGACTTTTGGTGTAAATGGTATTCACAGTACAAAATGTAGAAGGGTAGTACATGAGTCCTTAGGGACAGATCGCTGACAGGTGATGTCAAGAACTTCAGTAAATTAATTTCTACTGAAAACTTTATGTGTAATATTTTAAAAATTGGGAAATTTTCTGTCCCAGAGAGGAAGATGTCAGTCAGATGATAAATAAAAAATCAAAAAGATGTAGATTGTGAAAGTCACTGAAATAACTGAAGTGCTAGAGAAGGACTGATTGAAAATATATTGTAAGTGAGGTATTCAGGGAAGGACTCTTTAGGAGCTGGTCCTGTGAAGGGGACAGAATCAGAGGGAACAGAAAGTGTGAAGGGCCTATGGTAGGATGGAGCTTAGTGTTTTCTAGGACATGGAAGAAAGCTGTAGGCTAAAGTATGGAGAACAAGAAATGACGATGCATGCACCTGAGACTTAAACAGAACCAAAACTTATAGCATCATGTAGAGGGTCGTAAATAGATTTCACCTTGTCCCATGTGCATTAGAAGATTATTGACAGGCTTGTAAATCAAAGGTTAGAGGTCCAGGAATCCTTTCATATCTCACTCAGTCTACTGTGAGGATAACAGCTTAAGACTCCAGAAGAAATTGGAAGATCTTCCAAAAGGATTTGGCGAATAGCCCTGCTGTGAGACGATGGAAGAGGACACAGTAAGGACTTTAACTTAAAGAGACTGAAGAGTACCATGTGGTATGGTTTGGAATTTAAATGATCCCTTTATTAAAATTATAAAGAGTTGAGGGAGACAAAATTAATGGCTGGGAAAGTTTTTCCTAACGCAACATGGAAACATGTTTGTTGCAGCTCTACATGACAACAGTGTTCCTCTTGGTAGTGGTAAATTTCTTATATGTGGATTCAAATGCCACTGCTTGAAATATGACTCTGATTCTTTCATTGGCGGGAGATAGACACACAAAAAAAATAACTGCAAATATCATTTTTGTACAAATATTTTGTATTAAGTTTTAACTTATTTATAAAATGGAAATGATTAGTAATTAGAATGTTCACTTATGTAGCTTTAATTTTTTATTATTTGTTAAAATATTAAACATTAAAATGTAGTTTGACATATTTTGGTTAAATATTTGAAAAAGTAATTTATCAAATTATGTGAAATTATGTGAAGGTTTTTTGAATTTTAAGCATTAAGATTTTATACCATATATTTATTGGATATTTTGTCAATCTTTTGAAGATCAGTACTTTGGTACCCCTCAAGTTCTTTTCCCCCTGACTATTTTTATTAATATATATGTGATACATAATGTTTACAATTAAATTATTTTGTGCACGTATATTTCACATCAACTTTACAATCCCTTCCTAATTTTGGCCCTGCCACACCCTCCCTGTTCTCCCAACTCCCACTCTTACACCCATTTGGTTCTATAGAATGCAGGTATTCTGTATTTCCCAAATCAGAGAAACCATGCAATATTTAACATATTTAATCTTCTGCATCTGATTCATTTCACTCAAGTCACCATTCTTTAGCTCAGATTCCCACCAGTACAATGGGCCGTAGAGGTCCTCTTCTCTGAGTCCAGTAGAGCCCTTTATTCAGGTATTTGCTAAAAGTTCTTTTTTTTCCTGTATCTTAACTATATCTTTGTTGAGATTGTTTTACATGGCCTCACCCACCAGTCCACATGAGAAAAAAAAATAACAATGTAGTTCATAAGGCTAGAAAATGTGTGAAGAAAAGAGAAGTTAAATTTCAAATGCCTTAGCTGAGTACTGAAAAGTAAATGTTTGTATATTCCAGAAATGTTCAGGTTATCATAACATTAATCAGTTTTCTTAGGATAAACTTACATCAAAGACCAAATAAGTGAATTGCTACAATTAACAAACTTAAGTCTATATTGGATTGCTACATTAAATGAATTTAAATAAATCTATATTACATAATTATATTACACTTAAAGCAGTAGATAAAATGGCATACTTAGTTATTTTAGAGTTTTTTAATGTTCACAACTTATTTACTCATATTTCACTAATTGCTAACATTTTGCCAGATTTGGCTTATCTTTTTAACTTAAAAATATGTATGCATGAATTTATAGATAGATAGATATGTGAAGTATTAAATGTTTGAAATTAAATGTATTGAATGTTAATATTAAATATTGAACTTAATATTTTATGTTTAGTCGCTACAATTTTTATTTTATCTTTTAATTTTAATAGATAATTTTAACATTTTAAAGGGAAACAATTTGGGAACATTTGCTCACGCATTTTGTTTCTTATGGTAACTTTATGTTTTTGATAAAAATTTATTTTACTGATTACATTTTTAATACAACTGCAGTTTATCAGTTTATTTTTGACTCTGTAAGTTATCAATAATGAAAAACAAATATATAAAAATGTTCACTAAAATACCACCATGGTTTTGCCAATACACAGACTGGCCATGAAATAAGATATAATAATGAATAAATTATGCTTGTTACTTATGAAACATTGGAAGTCTACCCTCAGAAATTCCCAATAATAATTAAGTTTTTACCTTTATTCTTTTGTCTACTTTTAATTATATAAAATTTTGATTATAGTAAAAGAAACTTACTAAGAGAACATTTTTGTTTGATCTTGGCCAAAAGGTGGCCCAGAAGTGACAAGAATAACTTTTTAAAAATGAGTATTCTAGAGGTTTTTTTTTCATACCAATGAACATTGAGACCAAATATAACACACTTTTTTATGCTAAACAATTATCAATTAGCAAAGTTTAACAACTGAGCTTTGACCAAGGTTACTTTCCTATTTCCATGCTAAACAATACTGATACCACACAAAATTATATAGCTTCTTGCTCCAGGAAATACCTGCTCCTGGGAGATAAGCCCCAACTAACCAGTGATTACTTATCAAGACTAACAGCTTGTGCATCAAGAATCCTTTAAGACTGTACTACGCGGGGCCTATCAATCCAAGTTTATTACATTATAGAAACTGCAGAATCCCAACTGATATGCCCACTTGAAAGACTTGCCTTAAAATCCTCCCATAACCTTGTAAGTATTCTCTCCTCACACCCTCATTTTTAGCTTGTATACCACAATAATGCTGTCAACATTATATTCTTTTTAAATGTATTATATCTAATATATTTATTTTTTTCTGGCTTACTTTTTGTGGTGATCTTTTGGGGGGATTTGAGCAAGATACAGTGTCACAAGACTGGATTGGAATGCGGACTCCCAGGAGATACCAGGAGCTTCCTGTCTGGATACTTTACAAATATGACAGGCAAGAGCTGTAATGTTGTTGTTGTTGCTTTTAACTCCAAAGTTTCTCCTAGGAATAATCCATGTTTAGGTATTCTTTAATTTTCTGAGCAGCCTTAATAATTCTTGTCTTTGGAGAAACTTACGTAGTCAACCTGCCCAGTCAAAGGACTACTGTTTATCTCTCTGTCTCTACTCACACTTTTTTTTTAATGAATTTGTACCAAAAATGTCAAAGAAAGAAGATGGATGTGGATTTTATCAGTTCGTGTATTGAAAAGTGTAGAAAAATTCCCATCTAGCCAGTGCCTTATAGGACAGACTATGTCCTGGATGCCCTGTTAAAATTTTATGAGATCTTTCCTTAGCAATGTCTTACTTTATCTACGATAGTCTAAGTCAAGGCAAATTTTCTTTAAAATTTTCACTTGAAATTAAAGAGGGATGTGAGATTGAGGGTTGGGACGAATAATTTTGTGTTAATGAGGCAAGAGAATGTATAGATGAGTGGTAAAACATTTCTGTGTGTATCTATGATGGTATTTCCAGAAGAGTTTGGGACTTGAATTGGAAGACTGATATCTATTTTGTTCTGCCTCCAGATATTGGCACTGTTGACATTCAGGGTTTTAGAGTCAAACTGAGACTTGAAGAATTGGCTTTCTTGCTATCTGGGAGTCTTGACTTGGATTGGGGTTGTGCCATTCATTTGTTGGGGAATTCTGGCTTGCAAGCCATAGAGTGGGATTCCCCAGCTTCCATAGCTACATGAGCCTACTTCTTGTATCATTTTTTCTCTGTACACCTTTATATATGTTGCTGATTCTGGTTTTTTTTTTGAGAACTCTAGAACACAATATGCATAAAGAATAAACTCAAAACGTCATTGCTTCCATGAGGGTGTCTTTGTCTACCTCCATATTTCACTGCCATCAGAAAGTATCCTAAGTGACAGATGCAGGGGACTTCAGGGTGGGGGTGGTATGCAGCTTCCTGGCAAGCCTCCTGAGCTCCCGAATCTCAGCAAAGTGTTGACAACTTTGTTTCTGACATGTATTTTCATTATAGTTCACTTATTTATTCTTTTAAGTGGCATAATTCTACCAAAAGTAACTTAGAATTACAATGGCTATTTTAACAAACTTTTAATTTGAACAAAACCATTTATTTTGGAGGTACATTAGGAAGAAAATGGTCTGTATTTTCATTGTCATAAGAAACCTAAAAGAATCCAGTTTCTAAAATTGATACTTTCAAAAAGAATCTTAGCTGAAGCAAATGAGATATGTAATAAAACCCTTTAAACGATATCTATTATATTGTTCTTTACTGCAGTCTGAAAATAACTGTATGTACGTTGCAGCAATCCTCCTAATAGATCCTCAGCTTCTGAATGACCTGCACCACTACCCACTCTCCCATAACATCTCCTTTCTTCAAACCAAGAAGAAACTCCCAAACCTTAAAATGCTTCCTGAAATTAAACTCACTTCAGGATAGATCCGGTTCTGTTATAGTTGTTATTAATTCCTGGTCTTTTTTCTGAATTGAAAGCCATCGTTAACTGCTTTCTAAAGTCTATATGCAAAACATTTACCAATGAATTTAGAGCTATTCTAAGGAAAAGTCACTTGAAGATACTGGATTTCGATTTGGTTCATATACTCTTGGGAATTTCAGATTAGAAAAAAAAAAACCGGGTGGAAAGTCTGAGTGGGAAGATTCTGAGCGTGACCTAATAGACCCGGAATTGTACAGGAGATTAGAGGGTTAGAAAAGCTGCAGATGCGAAGCAAAAGCAGTAAGAGCCCATCCTCAGAGTCTATTCTGTGGAAATAGATTGCCCTGTAATCTTCTCCTATAAGCAAAGAAAAGATGAATCCATTGGTGACTTTGGGAAGAGGCTCTTGGAGACCTTTAGACACCATTCAGGAGCAGATCCTGAGGCAGATGTGACCCCAACTCTATTATCACTTTCTTTGAACAGCCATAAACTAGAACCAGCAGCTTTTATTCGAAAGGAAAACCGTAAGTGGGAAGAAGCAGTGTTGCCTTTTCTCTAACTACTTCTTCCAACCCAGGAATAGCCTTAAAATTTAACCTGAATGAAGTCTAGCATGAGTTGGTAGCGTTCTAAATTAAGCAATTGAATGTTTTTAACCTCAACACAAAAATGGGGAAAGAAATTTTAATAAAGCCACCAACAGGACATTCAAGCACAAAAAACAACAAAAATATAAAATTAAGAAACTGAAAGAAATTAAAGTGAGTAGGCAAAATAAACACTAAAGAGAAACCCAAGATTCATTTTCAATTTTTACCTCTAAATGTACAGATTTTGCAGTTAAAAAATAATCTGCTAAACTCTTTTGTTTTGATGCCACTAACTTTGTCACCATTACACAACTTATCTCTTGGACTCAAGAAACAGATAATCATAAGATATTATATCATCTTGATCTATAATCATTGTACATGGACTGTTAATCAAAAAACATTTTCCCTCTTCTGTAGTATGGTACCTATGAACTTTATAGGCAGAAATGTGGTTGGAAAAATTCTTTTGAACTCGTTATTTTATTGTAGGCCTATTTTTGAAATTCTGAAGACTCTTCCAAACACACTCAGAAGTAGATGATTTGAATACTTACATACTAGTTGGTGTCTTTAAAATCGCTCAATATGAAAAACTTCTCAATATGTAAGAGTTCTACTTATGCTTCCAAAATACTACTGCTTTCTGTAGTCTGATGATTATTCTTTGTCCAGATTCATATGCTAAATCCTAGCCACTAAGTTGCTGATATTAGAAGGTAGGGTTCTTTGGGAAGCAATAAGGTCATGAAGGTTTGACACTCAAGAATTAGCATTTAAAATGCTCCAAGAACTTTCTCTCACCTTGTCATGGAAGACACAACAAAAGACCTTATCAATAGACAAGGGCATAGGCCTCTACCAGACAACAAGTGTGCTGGGGCCTTGGTCTCAGATTCTTAGCCCCAAAAATTGTGAGAAATAAATTTATATTGTTTATAAACCACTCATTGTACTATCTAGTTACATTGTACTGTCTGGTATTCAAGTTGCTATCTGCTTGAATAAGCTGATTTTTCATCTGGGTTGGGAAGTGAATACTGCTATCATAAATACCTATAATGTGGAGGCAGCTTTAAAAATTGGGTAATGAGTTAAGGTTGGAAGAGTCTTCAGATGCATGATAGTTTAAAAAAAAAGCCTACATTCTGTGAACAAATAGTAAAACTGATTCTGGTGCTAACTTAGAAAAAGAGGGGAAATTTAGAGAAATCCATTACCTTCTTACACAATACCTAAATAGTTATGAATAGGGTTTTGGGAACAATATGAATAGTAGAGACCATTTTGGTAATATTTCTGATCAAAATGAGGAACTGCTTATTGAAACCTGGAGGAAAGGCAATCCCTTCTACAATGTAAGAAGGAATTAGGCTGACTTGTGTTCATGTTCTAGTGCTTGGTGGAAAGTAGAACTTGGAATAGAATGTTTGGAGAAAGTTCTAAGCAACAAGGTAAAGGTGCCATGTGGTTTTTCTTGAATGCTTAAGGTGGAATTTAAGAAGATAAATTATTTAAAGTTAAGAAGAAAAGATTGTCTTAAATATGTGGAAAATTCTCGGCCTAGCTACATTGAAAAGAATGAGAAAGTACATACACAAGCGAATAGCTAGGGAGCTGCCAAGGAGATTAGTAGGAACCTCCGTGGTAATAATTATTGAGATAATGAAAGAATGGCATCCAGGTCATTTTGGAGATTATTACGACTGTCATGATTGTTAAAGAGCCAAGGGCATCAGAGCTTTGAAAGCAGAGCACTTTGAAATGGGGGACCACAGGCAAACATGGGACCTCAGAGCTTGCTGCTCAGGGTCGCCTGAAGGGTTGGCTTTTCTTGCCATCACTGCTTTCCTTAGCTGCCATAGGTTCAGCTCCCAAAAGCCTAGGTGCAGTCCTAGCTACAGCGATTATACTTCTGGAGAACACAGATAGTAAACTTTGGCACAATCTGCTTTGTTCTGTCTTTACCAACATGCAGAGTTCACAACGCCTAAAGGAGTTCAAATGATGAAACCATCTGTCGCCCTGAGGTGAGATGCAGGCAGAGAACTACAGGAGCACTCTTCTTCGCTCCACACCACTAGACTAAAGTTGCCAACTCCAGTCTGTGAGGGCTGCAATCGAGGTAGGACTATCTACAGACTTCGGATTCTACCCTACCCAACAAAGATGCAGAGGCAGATCATATACCCCAGTTGTCCAGGGCTGGGGTAGGTGCAGAGACAAGGTTAGTCTTGAGCCTTAAAGTGTGGACTTACTTGAGACTTAATATCTCTTTCTACTTTCTCCTTTCCCCCTGTTGGAATAAGAAGCTCTATCCTAGGCCTGCCTCATCACTTGTTTTGGAAGCGAAGAACATATTTGATTTCATGGGTTCCTGCCTGGAGTGCAACTTGTGTCAGGGTAAATCTTACCCCAAATCTTACCTATATATTATTTAGAAGATATTTAAATGAGACTTTGGGCCTTAGACTTCTCAGTTAATGCTGAAAATTAAGGTTTTACCGGCTACTGGAGTTGGATGAGTGTGTTAGGCAAGAAGGACATAAATTTGAGTGGGGAGGGGCTGAGGGCACTGCTGTGCTTGGAATAGTTGTCTTCCGGGGAAAAGTTGAGCCTTCATTCTTTCATAACATGCCAACACCTCAAATACCATTTAACCACACAAACGTACGAAGTGTAGGCCTCTCCCAACATCTCCATTCAATAATAGAGTAAATAAAGCAGTAGTTGTCTAGTCAATACTGGACTTTCACTCTACATTGGTGTTATTGGAGCCCTGCAGAGCACAAACTTCCACATCTACATAGAGGTAATGAGAACGTGTGAGCTTTTATGAAACCAAGATAGGTGGCTCTGTGATATCTCAACCTACTTCTGTGTTAGCTAGTCTGAATGGGAGCCAAACTTCCACCTGTTCAGTATCGAGGAGACTGAATGATAGATTACACATAAAATAGGGCTATCAGTAGCCTCCAGCCAGCCACCTTGTGTAAAGATTATGTATACATCTGGATTAACAGGGCACAATAAGGTGATAGGAAGTGGGGATACTTGGAATAAATAATCGTGTTTTTGGACTAATATTTCCTGCTGTGGCTTAATAAATAGCAATTGATAACAAGTAGAAATTGGCAAAAGAGTACCATTGTAGAAAATTCTAAAATATGTGGCCTTGATTTTGTAACTAAGTGGCAGGTAGAGATTACCCTTGAGAGGTCAGGAGAGTATCAGGGAGTATCGTAACAGGGAAAGCAGGAAATATCCCTTAAAAACTATCAGTAGATGTGGAATTTGCATGAAGATTGCTAGACACGCTCTGTGGTGTCTTCTAGCTACTTATTACATGATGTAGGAAGAAAGAGAGAAATGAAATATTTAGTCATCAAGACGGATTGACTGAAACCACAGGGCTCCTGAGGTTCTCTCTAGTCAATTACAATCCCTCAGAGAAATAGCTGGGGGCCAATAACACCGAAAGGATTTTATCTGGATGTGATGAAGATAAAGCCATGGCATGTGACATCCTTTATGAAGTCCACAGAAACACTTACGTCAACACCTCAAATACCATTTAACTACACAAAAAGTGTATGCCTCACTCAACATCTCCATTAAATAATAGAGTGTCTAAGAGTCTAGAAGACCCAGGGAGAGAAACACTTAATTTTGAAATGATTTATAGATATGGATTTGTCTAATTGTGAAGATTATAAATTGAGACGCAAGAATCACATAAAGTTATTTAAAAGAATTACAACAGCTTGGACAGAAAAGGACAGAGATAATACAAATTTAAAAAGTGGCCTCTGGGCTGTTGAACATTTATGAGTAAGAGGCAGGCTAAGAAATTACTCAACTGCAAACGTAAGTTATTTCTGTAAAGTGAAAAATGGACCAGAGGGCAAATTCAAGAGCCCAGATGATAGATTCGTTCCTAGAAAATATTTCTTGTCCCTCATCAAGGAACTGAGGGGATGTGCCTTGCTCCTCTCTGAAGTTTCGTACCAGTTCTTACATAGGTTCTACCTGCTCTATTTAAGAACAGGGATGCCTATATAGTCATTTCATTCTGTGACACCATTGTATATTTGGGGTGTTTGAAGAAATCTTAACTTTTTTGTTTGCAGTTTTTAATATCAAAATGAATTGCATCTATATATCTGAGGAACTTCACCACATGTGAGCCTGATTTAGATGACAAGATCTTGGACCTCTAGCCTGATAGTGGTTTCAGAATTTGGTCTTTTCAAGGAAAGAGTCATGGGAGGAATGTGAAAAATTTTTTGATGATAGGTACATAAATTAACGACATTTTTTCCACTGAATGGTAGGGCTTGTGTTTCCTCTTTTTAAATATAAGCTCACTCGTGAGGTTGACTTTTTGTTATGGTGGCAGTGATACTGTGAAACACTTAGAGAAGTTGAAATGACTGGCCCTGGAAATCCACAGCTCATTTCAGAAAGATGTAAGTGACCAGAAAGCAACAATAGGGAGACCAAACACGTCTTTCTTCTCCTACTATGTAATTCTGGGGCTAGATACAGACTATTGTCTCTGCATTAACCACTAGGGAGGCCAAGAAATATTAGCTGTTTGCTCCAGAATATACTCACACTTAGAAGTAAGATTATTGCCTGATAAAGAGTTTACTTATCAAATCTAACAACGAACTCCCAGAGACTCACTTCACTCTTGTCTGTGTTTGTCTACCTAGAGCAATTATGATAATTATTCCCGATCTCAACAAATTCTTCATGCTCTGGTTTGTTGCTTAAAAATGGGGCCTTTGGGAATCAGTTCTGTCATGGCGGTTCTACCCTTATGAGTGAGATTAGTGCCCTCAATAAAGGCCCCAAAAAGTTGCTTTTCCCTTAAACATCATGTGAAGAATGCTGTGAAAAGTCAGGCCCTCACCACACATGGAATCTGTTAGCACCTTGTTCTTGAATTTCTCACCTGTGAGAACTGTGAGAAATAAATTTCTGTTGTTTGTCAGCCACCTGGTTTATGGTAGCTTGTTATAGCAGCCTGAATGGACTGAGACAATTCACCTTTTAAGACTTGCTTTAAAATTGCTCCACTCAGGTACCAAACCATCATAAATTCCTTCCCTTGGTACCCCCTTCTGAGATGCTATTAAGACTCTGTCAAGGCAATGATTTGCTTTACTATAATAAACTACTAGTCTTTTTGTGAAGCAGGGAGAGTCTGCAGTCAACCTTATCTGGTCAAGAATAACCATCTCCACACAGTGGCTTACCCTGGGAGGTGTTGACGTATATTTATCCAGGGATATATTGGTTATGGATGAGCTGAATCTCCTAAAATACTTCACAAGGATAATTTTAGGTGCAGAGTGAATGGTTTTTTTTCCCCTAAAATAACACAGCAGCTTTATATGGCATACTTTGTGTGTTTTTGTTCCATACCACATTTGTACACCTACAATTATAACCATAGCTGATATGATTGCAATAATTTTTTCCCATTCTAAACCATGATTCATAGGATATGCCTGGAAGCAGAATCTATATTTTGTAACAATATAACATAAAAATACTCCACTCTTGCAACTTATAGATTCACAAAAACAATAATCGCTTATAGATAAGGTGAGTTTTCTACTTGTAATTGAGCATTGCATCCAAGGCCACAGTCCCTAAAAATATTCCCATAACATAGGTAAGTTAAGTTAAAGCTCACATACATATAAACACACTCATACATCTGACTTTTAAATTGTACCCAGGAAGACTTTGTGGCTTGCATTGATGGAATATTTTGAATATTTTGCTAACTCGGCTTTCAGAGATGATTTTTTTTTTTTTTTTTTTTGGTAAGGTAAGGCTGTTTCAAAAGTGAGAATAAATGAAAGGTAGGACTGTGTCAACCTAAAAGTTTCAAGGTCTTTCAAGTTATATAAGAAGAGACCTGTAACATTTAAGTGTTCTCAGAATGGTGAGTTGAAGCTATAATTGGATATGAAATCAGTTGTAAAAAGTGTTCAGTAGCCGTCACTTAGGTTCAGCTCTAGTAGTCAGATATGCAGAGAAGCTTCGGGACACACAGCCTGCTGGCCTTGTCTCCTATTCTGACATAGTCCGATCAGGTATGAATTTCCTAAAAGGTTGCCAACTTGGCAGAGAGAAATTGGTGCCACGTGTTCTGCTTCTGAATTCTGCTTACAGTCTTATAAGAGATGTTCATATATTATTCCAACTCATGACATCATATCTTTATGATGCTGTCCCTCCTCATTAGGATGTAGCATGGTAGAAGTTAGGTGCTATTATTGGTAAAGCATGCGGATTCTCTGAAGGACATTTTTTTTTCATCTTCTAATGGTTTCTGCAATTAAATAATTTTTTTCCACTTAGGACTGCATATGCCACTTGCTGCCAGCAAGGGTGCTGGCAGAAGTTTCCAGGTCCAGTTAGATCAATTCCAGTTCCAAGGTTCATACCTGCACCAGCTCAGGCACTGACTCTGAGGTTCAGAGACTCAATGGGTGTATACCCAGGATAGCTTTTTACCTTCTTTTCTTCCTTCTTTCCTTCCTTCCTTCCTTCCTTCCTTCCTTCCTTCCTTCCTTCCTTCCTTCTTTCTTTCTTTTTCTTCTACTCTCTCTCTTCCTTTCTTTTTTTTCTTTTAGTTTTTTTTTTTTTTTTGAGGCAAGATGTTACTAGTTCAGGTTGGTCTTGATCTCACAGTGTAGCCCAGACTGCCAGCATACTTTCTTCCATAAAATCTCAGCATCTCTGATATTATTTTGAAAAAAATACTCTACAAAACCCCCACCAAAACCCAATAAACATTCTTTATTGAAATTATTACAATGATTTGCTGTCATTTAGCTAGATTTGTCTAATTTATTCATATCAATTAATTAGATCATGGGTCACAAGCAGTCTTCATGTTTTATAGAACCATTATCTTCATTTCCTAAATTACTTCAAGCAGCAATACATAGGTAAACATTTTCTTAAATATTAAGAAGTATATTTATTTTCAGTACACGTAATTTTTTTACTACAATTCCCATCTTAAAATACACAAGACAGTGTTGTGAAATCTGTTTACATTTTTTTCTCTCTCAATCTTATAATCTTACCATGCACTGTGGTTTGGATATGGAGTGTCCCTCAAAAACTTCATGTATGTGGATGCTATGGATTATTTATGAGTTTTGTGAGCTTCCAAAAGGTGGGAGCTGGTCAGGAGGGGTGGATTACAGAGGTGTGGTGGGGTTGTGCGCCCATGGAGGGTGGTAGATCCTGGGTATGTGACATGTCACTGGGAGTGTGGCACATCAGGGGTGCATGGCCTGGGAAGATATGAACTCATGCCCTGGCCTTTCCTAAGGGCCTCAGATCCTTTCTCTTCAAATGTCCTGGTCTCCACTAGAGCCAGAATGGACTGAAGAGCTGTTCCTCACTAGACTCTGAATGGACTGAGGCCACACGAACCTGTGAGCTAAAATGAACCTTTGGGAGTATCAAGTAATGCCTTAAAAGCCTTCTCTGATTTTCATACCATTCATCACATTCTAAATGTTCTAGGACTTGCCCAGTCATTTTACCACTCAGAACTCAATCCCCGAATGCTGGACGCTACCTTGTTTAAGTTTTCCTCTCTTACACGCTGCTTCAGACTAGTCTCACTGCCTGAATCACTTTTCAGCATGTTTTCTCCCAACCCATGGGTGGTGGCCTACCTAGTTTTCAGTCCATTCCCCGTTTTTCTTAGTTGCAGTCCCAGATTCCCAGTGACTGTCATCATCAGTGTGTCCATTCCTCCCTTTTGTGAAACCTCATGAGGCCCTCAGATTCATTTTTGAATAAAAAGACACATGAGTGTTCTATAGAAGTGAACAGCCTCTATCAGCAATATCCTCCGACAAATAGCAATGGGAACATCTAGTTTTTATTTTGGGGGAAATCCCTTTGTTATCAAAGCTCAGATGTTTTCAGGTCAGCACCTTGAGGAGGAAGTAGTCCATTGAATCTCAGAAAGCTGTGAGAGGTGGAGGGATTTCAAGAGAAAGATTATCTTTTCAAGGCCCTGACCATCCAGGACTTCATATCTCAGTTGTCTCAAAGATATTCTGTATGTTTCTTGATCCAGAGACAATTTAATAGCTAGTTGCTAAGTATCAGAATTCTGTGACAGAAATGAATACACTTTACAGCTAGAGTTAGTGCTACTCAAGGCCCCACCTTTCATTTACTAAAATTTTAAAAAGAAAACATCATAGAAAGAAGGGGCACAAAATTGCCATCTCAAGTAACTCATGGTTTTAGATTTGGTGGTATATACATAAGTGAAAGGACATAGGTTGACAATCCCTTTGATACTTTTTTCAGTAAGTCTTCATTTAGATTAAAAAAATACTTTTTGAGGAATGATCACATGACTAAAACTGGGGATTTAATAATAAACAAAATATATGTGATCTGTACTCACCAAGTTAAAGTGGATCATAGGAGATAAACATCCAACAAACTCTCAAATATATGACTACTAAATTCTAGTTAATTGGGATAAAGACGAAGGAATGCTTTGGAAGTTTGCAGATTTTATATTTTGAAGGAATGTTTTCCACATTCCTTTATTTCAATAGTATATTTTATACAGTTCAACTTGATCTGTAGTAGCCTTCAAGATGATGCAATAAAGGCCACGCTGTTAAAGACTGATCGCTGGGCAAAATGAATTCAAGAAGAGCATGCCAAAAAGCATTTCAAGAATGAAAAAGAAGCGTCGGTTACGATTGCTGGCATGTGGTGAGGTGAGTAGTTTTTGTGGCCACATGCTCCCTAAAAATGCCATTTGGAGTTAGTTCCCTGACAGGCCCAAAACAGTTATCCACCTGATCTTGAATAAGAATCTCCAAGACTGGGATCCAAAAAAAACCTTTTTAGTTTATAGATTGTTTTAAGTATTTAATTGTAGCAATGGAAAACTGATTAACACAGTAGGACTGTATGTTCTGCTTGCCTCTGAATTTCTACATGATTATTGGTATGGAGGCAACTCAACAGCTGAATGTCTGCCGACGATCAGAGCCCCGTGGGTGAAGTGACTCCATCTTACTTACAACTGAAGTTAGTGGTACCCAAGGCTGCATCTTTCATTTGCCAGATCTTGATGTTAGTTATAAGAGAAGACTTCATAGAAAGAAGAACCGCATCACTGAGCCAACTCATTCACTCACGAATTTGGAGACTTTAGAATTGGTGTTTACAAATGAAAAGATGTTTAACAGTACCTGATTGTATCTCGCACTGGACAATTAGGTACAACTTATAGAACCTTTTAGGGGCTGTCTTGTTCTGCTAAAACCTTGAAGACTGAATAAGATTGTTGATTGATCTTTAATAATAATTATTGCAAAATAATCCTATTGTACAGTAATATATGAGACAATTCATCTTAAAGTCAGTCTCCTTCCTTTTTTCTCTTCTTTCTGCTTCCCACCTCTGCTCGGCTTATGTGTCACATCCTTGTTCTCTGCACACCTGAATTCCATCTTTTATACTTTGTCTCATCATTACTTCTAAAAATGGAAAACTTGTGAACAGCACTTGCATCAAAATTGTTAAATAATACTCATTTTTATTCAAATAAGCGATTAGCCAACTGGAGAAGGAAATGTAACTGTGGGCAAGCCTGTCTATTTATAGGAGTTTGTTCCTTAAAATAATTTGTTTCTTGAAGAATCAAAGTTAGATGAAAGGTCACTTTCTCTATCAGATCAGTTTTTCAGGTCATACTACATTTAGCTTTCATTTGTATTTAGAAACTTTTTTTTTTTTTTGCTAAAGTCTTTTCCCCCTCTGGAATTTCTAATCATCTCTCTTTGTTGTTGGTAAAAGAAGCATGTACTTTCTTATATTATCTTAATCTTGCAGTCTTTCAAACATAGTGTAACTGAATAGAATTCGTTGTATTCTCTGTAGGAATATTATGATCCAAGGTCATTGTCCTGCTCTGATTTGACCTTCTGCCTTCTGAGTGAGGTAGTTGTACGGACTTCCCCCTGGAGTTGCATTTTAAAGTTCTTCTGGATTTTTTCCCATGATTGGCTTACTTTTTACCCTGCACTCTGTCCCTATGATTTCATCTTTATTTTTTATTTAGCTACTGTCCCTATTCAGGTAAGATTTAAGAAGAAACAGAAACAAATAGTTTATTTATTTATTGGAGTAGCTTACAAGCTTTGACTTTTACACCACCTTCCTGTAGTTTTGACAGTTGGGGTGAGAATGTATTCTCAATTCAAAAATAATTAATTTCCACAACAGAGAAGACCCTTTCTTATCATTGCTGATATCAGAGAAAATATCATCTTTGTTTTTAAATACCCTTGTTTCCAATGTTTTCCGAGTTCCTACCCGACTGTTATTTTCATTTAATGAGATTTTCTTTTTGATCTCTGAATGTGCTTGTGTTTGTATTGGTTAACATTTTAAGAGAGACAGAGATAAAGGGACTTTGTTTGGAGGGCTTATCAGTCATTTTTGGTGAAGATCTTGAAGAGGGATACACCTGTACACACATACATTACTTATTTTTTCAGTTAGAGCAACACATACCATATTTTTTATTTTACTAAGATCTATTTCTGGAAGACAATACACATTTTTTGGTTTTAAATGTTATTTTCAATCAAATCCATGTCTTCATCTTCTGTTCTGTCACCTCTCTATCCCAGAGGGTCTATTATACATACATACTCCAATGAATTTTATGACCGTATGCTACAATTGGCAACGTGCTGCAGTCCCTTTTCTTGATATACTATATTTTTTCAGATCACTTGGAAAGATAACGATCACTTAAAATTTTCTGACATGTTTGACGAGCAACATGAGCTAAATAGAAGGAGTTGTCTTTCAGATGGAGAGGTGGTAGGTCCACTTTATTTTTATTTTTTTTTTTTGCACGTGAATGTCTTAATGAGATTTCTCTCACCCTTTGCCCCAGATCCTCACAACTTTCCTTCAGTAACGGCATGGGCATAAAGGTTCTCCTGGATCTAGCCATTTTAAGAGAATACTTACATTGTGAGACTGGAATGGCCTGAAGCAATACTTTTATTTTCTTGTCAAATCTCACAAATTGAAAAAGTATTAAAGAAATAGTGTTGAAAACTTCGAGAGAAGAGAGTCTTCTTTTTTGACTCTCTTTCTTCCATTTTTCCGGTACCATCTAGGGGCATGGGACTGCCCAAGGGCTTGGTCTTTGAACAGTCAGACAAGTAATCATCCCCTTCCAAAGACGTGCTTCAGGTTGATTCTCTGAGAGAGCACAGGGTTTCTAACTGCACAGAAGATCAGTCACTCTCCTGTCAGTAGACAGTCAGGAGGTACCATCAGTTAATAATGAATTCAGTTTTTTTCCTAAAGAAAGGAATAGGATATGTGCTAATAGCTCTCATGAGATGAGGGAAGGTCTGATACCTACACAACGATGATAATGCTACAAGACAATGATGTTCACCGACAGTAATAATACTGGCACTGACAATGGTGCTGGACTGCTGGAAGGGAGACCATGGCGATTGTAGTATATATGTACAGGAAAAAAATTGTAGTTTTGAGAAGTTGAGAGACATTACAGTCAGTAGGCTGCTAGACTTACATTCTGAAGCACTTCTGTTGTCCCTTGCAAATGCTAACTACAATTTTCTGTTTATAAAAAGTATTTGGTTTGGAATATATATATATATGCATGCAATTAAAAAAGCCATGCTAGGAACTAGAAGTCTAAACTTCCAGGTGTATCACCCTTTCATAGAAATAAAAGAAAAAAATAACTTTTCTCACAGTTACCATTGTATATCATCCAGCAATATCTACGACCTTTTGTACCTGGGATATTTAACAGAAAAAGATAGTTTTCAGCATTTAAAAATTGTTTTTCAAGTTCTGCCCTGCCCAAACATATTACATGCATTTTAATTTATTTCTATTGCATGCTGAGTTTAATTTTTATATAACATTAAAAAAATCAGTTGAGTGGCAGATTGACAATGAGAAAAATAATTTACATTTTATCTTTATAGATATTTAGTTACATTATTTTTATTTTGTTCAAGGCATTTTTAAGTTAAAATTTGTAACGAGGATGTATATTTCAGACTTAAATACGACACCTTTGATTAGCTCATAGGAATACATCTGTAGGAAAGAGATAAAATAGGGACTTTGATGAAGGGTAGAGTAAAAAGCTACAGTTAGCATCTTTTTACAGTAGCAAGAACATGTTTGGAAGTAGCTCAATGAAGATACCATCATAGCTGGGCTATTTTCGAGCAGAGTGCTGGAAAAGCCATTCAACCTCTCTGCACCTAAGCTTCTCTGCTAAAAATGAAAAGTAAATACTCAGATTTTAGAACAATAGCCATGTTTGAAACTTAGGCTTCTTTGATTCAAAAATAATAAGTGCTTATTAAGCACCTGGAATAGCTCTCATGGTGGGAGGCATGAGTGAAAGAAACTCACCAAGGGGCTTGCTGTCTTGGATCATTGAAAACATTTGTCAATGTGGTATATACACGTATGTAAGAAAAAGGCCTATGGGAAACAGTAAAGCAGTTTAAACAGGTAGAGCACATGTGCCCAACATTTCTTAGAGAAAAAAAATGCTATAAATGTTAAGCCGAGTGAGAAGCCACAATGGTACCATGACAGGAATGACAACAGGTGTCTCTAAGACTTCTTCTCATGTTTCCTGACTGCTTTAACTGCCTCTGTTATAGGTGTTTAAAGTTTAAATGGTGCAGCATCCCATTTGATGGCAAGATTCTCCTTAAGACATGTTATAAAATTGTGGTCCTCTTCTAAAGAGTCTTGTGGTATTTATACACAATGGAATGCTGTGCATCTGTAAAGTACAACAGTATGGAGGCAAATGGAAGAAACTAGAGAACATCATGCTTAGTGAAGTGAGTCAGAAGCAGAAGGTGAAACATCGAATGGTCTCTCTGATATGAGAGACCCAGATCACAACTCTTATGGAACTTGAAAAACAAAGTGAAACGGGGTCGGGCGGGGGAAGGAGGGAGGGGAGCGTAAGGGAAGGGACAAAAGGAGAGTGGGAAAGTCTTTGTCACCTTGACAAGATATGTATGTGCACAAAATGCTTAACTTCATTGTAAACCTTAAATTTTGCACTAATACAATAAAATGGGGGGAAAATTTTACATGATATAAGTTTTAATCTGTGAATTTACAGTAAATGCCAATAAAAGTTTGTAATGAAGTATTATGCAAGGCAAAAAGCCAATGCAGAAAATACCTTAAAATGACAAGAAATGATAATTTAATATACCTCTACCACACACTGAATGAGATATCACCAGTCCTCTTGTAGAGGTAGTAGTCAAAGTCGCACAGATGATACATTGGAAACAGTGAGCCACGATTCTGACCTTACCCACCATGCAGCATGGAACATTCAGCTTTCCATCTTAGCTACTTTCAAGACATATACATAGGTTTGATATAGACCTTTAAAAAATCTGAGCATCATTATGAATTTGAGTCACCTGTCTGTAAGGACAAACAGGATAAGAATCTCTCAGGAAACCCCCAAAATGCTTCTGCTAATAAATGTCTATATGAGAACTGGAGATAGATGCCTGGAAATCCATCTGCTGTTACCCAGAAATTATTTTTGATATTAGAAAAGGAATTGAGGGCTTTAAATGTTCAAAAACACTATTTATTTTAAAAAAGATAAGAGTCTTATGACAATCTTGGAATCATATGAATCATATCTAATATAATTAAAAATTTCCATTATGTTGAATTTCTTTTGAAATAGAATTATGTCTTACTTGTCCTGGGCCAAGTCTTTAAATGAGTGAAAAATAAATTTATGAACAGAATAAATAATGAATAAAATTGAATGAATTATGAAATACATTCTCTCCAGTGACTTGTAGCCTGATTTCTAAAATTAAACAATGCCTTTGCTTTTCTTCTGCATGCCCCAAAGTGTTATTAGTTACCAGAAAGCAGCACAGGCGATCAGATGCCCATATATGTAAGAGAGTTAAACCTTGATTTCCAATACTTGTTTTAGAAGTTTCACAGATTACTTACATTTATTTCATGTCCACGTTTTAATACATATTGAAATATGTCATAAAATATACTTCAAAATGTCAGCCCATTAACTCGCTGACTGAGCAGTCTAGACAATGTGTTGTTCACGGCCACACTATGTCACGGCAGTCTTGCCAATGCTTGGAGCTGGTTGCTGCAGCCCTGCTGAGATGGTGGCTCGGCCCCAGTGCGTGTGTCCTCCCTCAGCACTGTCCACCAGTGAGCACAGCGCACATGCTTCTTTTGCTGTATGACCTACTGTTCTGACATAAATTCTTTTCTGTCCTAGTGCTGCTTCTTCTTCTCTGCCGGCCTGAATACAGCATTGATGCCCACAGCAAAAGATCTCTGCAGTGTAGAGAGTTTCAGGATGACTTGCAGTTTTGAGAATTATCTGTAGAACATGTTATTAAACTCTTGTGGAGGAGAGAAGTTTCTTTCTCTCTCTACTCCTCTAGGTTCTCCAGAGAAGGGTCTGAAAACTACTTGAGAAAAGACAAATTAGTAGCAACCACAACAACAAAAGTCCAAAAATGTATTAAGACATGTACCCTTTGGGCGAACCCAATAATTTCAAGAGTGGTTAGAACTTGGGCTTTTATAACATCGTATCAAACAACAATAATTTTGTAGAAAAATAGTACAACAAAAGAAAAGAAGTGAGTTGGTCTATGCAGCAAACTGCAGGAAGTCACTATACAGTGGAACTGATGGGAGATGAAACTACTTCTTAAGGTTTTTCTCTCCAGCTTTCTCTGGGGTGACCTCAGCGTTATCTGCAGTGTTTCAAAACCATCTTGACCTCCCCGATAGAGGACAGGGAATAGCAAAGAACTTGTCCTTCCTCTGCCTTTCTAAGTTTCCTTCAGTTCGAATTATTCTTCATTTGTTAGAGGAATGTGTAGCCTCATGTAGAGCGGCACACTTTGTTGTGGCTTATCTGGATCCCCTACTGATGTAGTATTCTGACTGGGGAGTTGTGGCATTTGTTAAACTTCCAGTCAAATATTTCCTGTGGCCTCATGGAGATCAAGTGGTACTGAGGATCAAGTCTCAACGCTAAGTTAAATCCTGAGCTCTTTTTTGTTTTTGATTTTAAGACAGGGTTTCACTAAATTGCTCAGGCTGAACTGGTGATCCTCCTGTCTCAGATTTCCACAATACATGGATTACAGGCCTGTGATCCTAGGCCTGAGTTAAACTTGTTTGTTTGTTTGTTTATTTATTTATTTTTGAGGCAGGGTCTTGTTGCATAGTTCAGGCTGGTCCCGAACTCACTGTGTAGTGCCGGCTGCCCTTGGACTCATGGTAGTCCTCCTACCTCAGCCTCCCTAGCACTTGGATTACAGGCATGAGCCACCGTGCCTGGCTTTATGTGGTGCTGAGAGACTGAACTCAGGATTTTGTCCAGCGCTTTAACTACCGTACCATTCCTCCAGCCTGGAGTTAAACTCCTAACAAGATGTAATAGTGATATTTTATATTTCAAACAGTACCCAGAGTGCCTAGGACAAGGCTTGAAATAGTGGATATTTGAGAAGTAGCAGAATGTACTGTTCCTGTGGCTGAGGAGACTCAATGAAAAGGGGCAATTCGGACTTTCTCTTCAGCATCCAGTATCTAGGTCAGAGAAGTGTTAGCTTGGAGCAGTTGAGAGAGTTGTAATATCACGACCATTCCTTTGTATGTGAAGAAGCAGCCATGAGGAGCTCCTTCTATGATCAGCATCCATCAGGCCTTTATGGGAGGACTGGGTCCAATTTGAGGCCCTTTGTTTGAAGCAAGATGTAGAAAACTTGGAGAGAGCTCAAAAGAGAGTGAGTAAAAAATGATTAGTTTAGAAAGTGGGTCCTTTGAGAAAAAGCTAACGAGATTTGGGTTATTTAGCATGAAGGAAAGTATTGTGGGAAGTGGGAAGAGGGGTATGGAATGTGAACACAGTGGATTTTATTTAAATTTTGACTTAAATCATTAGGCACAAACACTTCATACTGTGGTTCTTCTGAAAAGCTTACTGCATGTTTACAACGCAGATAGATTCCATGTGTTTTTTTTCTCATTTTAAAGCAACAACAACAACAACAAAAAACTACATTACTATTGGAATTAGAAAAGAAAATGGATTTTTAAAAAGTTTACTAAAATCAATCAACATTTAGGTTTTTAAATTCTTTAGAAGGAAAGATGAATTTTCTCTCAATTTAGAAGATTTTTTTTCCTAATATACTAGAAAAACAACTACTTTCCAAAATGTCATAAAATATTTGTTTAACCAAAAATAACAAGCTTTATATTTTTGGTGCATGTTTGTTTTTGTCAGGAAAATGACATCTTTAATTACTTCTTTTTCCCCACTATTTTTATTAATATACATATGTAATACATAGTGTTTACAATGAATTTGGGTATTTTGTGCACAAATGTATCATATCAACTTTACAATCCCTTCCCATTTTTACTCCCCCAACCCCTACCTATCCCTTCCCCCAACTCCGGCTGTCACTTCATGTGGTTCTATAGAATGTCTGTGTTCTGGGTTTGCCAAGTTAGAGAGACTATACAGTACTTAACATATTTAATCTTCTGCATCTAAATCATTTCACTTAAGTCACCACTCTAACTCGGCTTCCTATTCCTCGAATGGGTCGCAGTAGTTAAATCTTGATGCCTCTTCGCTGAATCCAACCAATCCCTGTATTGGGATATTTACCAGAAGTCTTAATAAAATAAGCATCCATATCTCTTAATCACATCCATAAATCATGCTTTTTAAAAAATCATGTAAGCATCATTGCTCAGGCCAACAGAAGAAAGTTGAAACACTAAGCTGTATATTGTAGTTAGTTCCATTCAACTTTTCTTTTTAATTCCTGTCTTGGGAAGATCAAAGCCTCTTTGCATTTTTGGTTCTTAAATGTTTTCTCGATTTAGAACAAATTAGTCCAATAGAAGTAAACATTCTTCCTACACCTGTGAAATCACTTCTGTTGCTAAAAATTAGATTATTTCTTTAAAGATCCTGGGTGAATTCAGGTGTCTAAACACCTTTCCCTAGACTGTTAAACGCATTTCTTTCCAGCCGGAACAATGAATCTTGGCTTTTCGTGATTCATTCTCAGCCCTTGAGTGTACCCTTGTCGCTTTGGATGGATGGGCTGTGCCACCTCTCCCAGTGTCCTCTACTCACAGAAGGTAGGGGCGATTGAGCAAGGTGATGGCAGGAAGAGGTGGAGCTAGTTGGAGTACCTTCAGACCTATTAGAATATTTTCTTTGAAGAGTATATTTTGTGATCCCATTTCCTTTGTTTTTTTTTTTTTTTCTTAAAGAAAACTAGGTTTTGACTCAAATCGAAACTCATTTTGTAGAGGCTGATATATTTTTAGAGAACAATAAGAAACTTTAATAATACCTTGGATCATTAAATAATTTTCTTGTATACCAACATTTTAATTCATCCTGGGCTTTAGTAATGAGAAGCAATAAAATATATGATAACAATGTATGTTTTGATTTACTGATTTCCAGTTAAATAATAAAATAAACAATTAGAATCAAAAGCTTAATTAGAGCTTAGCTATAAGTCAACAAGTCATCTTTCTATACTCTTTAATTTTGTTTGAGAGAGAGAGAGGGTATCATTCTGCTTCTTAACTCACGATATAGCCCAGGCTGGCCTTGGACTCATAGCAGTCCCTTGCCTCAGCCTCCCTAGTGCTGGGATTACAGGTGTGCGCAACCACATCTGCCTTTATGTGGTGCTGGGAAATCGAATTTAGGATCTTGACCTTGCTAAGCAAGTACTTTAACCAAAGTACCCTTTCTCCAGTCAACCTGTTAATGTTTTAAATGGAAGGAAAACTCATCTAAGCAAGAGTCCAGCTAAGCTATAACTTAGCAAAGGACTCAGCCAAACAAAGTGATTTTTCTCAATGCTTTGCAGCTTGTTATGGGCAGGGAGAGTGGTTAGGAAAGTTCATAATCACTGAAACTTACCGTTACATTTTCTACCACTGAACTGGAGAAATGGTAAGTTGTGTGACAGGTATTTTATTGAATTTAAAAAAAAGATGGTCCGCTTTTATGTGTCAATGTGCAATGCCGGGAAGGAGCTCTTACAGTTGATCGACCTGGTTTCAAACAAGCTCCCTGACATTATTAACTTTAAAATGATTTGGTGGTGCTTTCTTCAAGGGACCTGGGCAAGGTCTAAGCTGGGACTGAATGTGTTGGAATTTTCCTTCACGTTCATGTCAAAGATCTGAAACTGACTTAAAAATTTTTAAGCTTTCTTGCACTTAGTGGATAAAATTTTTAAATGCTCATAACATATGATGTTATGCAAAATGATCACCATAATGTAGTTAATGTATGCATGTGTAACTGTACACAGTTATTGCTCATGTCTGTGTCTCTAGAATCCTATGATCTACTGGCTTCCCAAATTGCAAGTATATGATATAATTTATTATCATCACATACTATATACATTATGTTTCCAGAATTTTCTCATTTTCTCAATTTTGGTTAAAATATATATATATTTAGCTTGAGTATTTTGTGCACTAAAATTTTGACCAATATCTTTTACTCTCCTGCGTTGATCCCTGATAACTATCATTCAGCTTTCTGTCTAAAAGTGGCCTTGGAAAAGCAAGCCTTAACTTCTAGCAAATGCTCTACAAAGCACACTATCCGTGGAGGTAAAGAGCCCACAACCACCCAGAGGGTGTGAGCGATTGATTTAGATGTCCAAAGGAAATCACAATTTCTGATATTGGACCAGACTATAGGAGCTATTTTGAAACCATGGAAATAATAAAATTATCTTCTTGAAATAAATGCAGTAATTAAAATATGACTTGAAACCTGCTAAACCACAGAGGTGATAAACTTGTGAATCATTATATGGGGTTGACTAGAGTAAAGCATACAAAATAAATGGGAACCAGAGCTTCAATTTAGCTTGGTTTTATAGTAAGAAAACTGATGTTAAAAATAAAATTTTCTGGGAGAGAAAGTCTTATATTCTGTTTTTGTCCCAAGTATTTGCTAAAAGGTAGAGAATATTTAATGCAAGAAGAAAAACTTGAGTAAGTTCAAATATATGTATTTTTACTATCTCTTATGTCATAATATTAAGAAAAACAAGGGCATTTATTATTATGATGATTTACTATTGCTCTTATTTGAATAAGCCAAATGACTCCTTTAATTTTTGTCCTCATAAATATCAATTAAACTGTATTTAGCAAATACTTATATTTTCCCACACTTAGAAATTTTAAAGTATTCAGCATTACAGCTATAAAATATTATTAAATGTTTACCATTCTCATTTGCTTGCGACAAATAGATAGAATCTTACCATTGTTATTATGGTATTACATAGCTTTCTCAGTCTGATCTCTAACAAGCCACATGCACATAAGAGGAAAAAGATTCTAAATAGTATTTTCTTAGAAACTTTATCTTCTGTTTGTGCTAGTAAACAGGATTCTTTTAAGGTAGACTATGATAAAATATTATTTAGATTTATTTTTTAAAGTAAAAATCTCTAGGTTTTTCATTCAATTAAAAAATTTTAAAAAGATCTCCGTTTTGACACCTTTGTCTTTTTTTTTAAAAAGAATGAACAATTTTTTT
Source organism: Ctenodactylus gundi (assembly GCA_004027205.1). Classification (NCBI taxonomy): domain Eukaryota; kingdom Metazoa; phylum Chordata; class Mammalia; order Rodentia; family Ctenodactylidae; genus Ctenodactylus; species Ctenodactylus gundi. The sequence continues at coordinate 828,146 of PVKB01000125.1, forward strand.
TCATCATTGATTCTATGGTTTCAAGCCTTGAGCCATTCAAATTAATTTTTATATACAATACTCAGTTTAGTAAAATATTTAACACTTTTATAATGGTGTAAACCATTAGACTGTAATTACACTAACATAGCATGGAGACTAATGGTTCTGTTTGAATACAACAATGATACATGATGGCCTTATTAATATAATAGTCTTGAAACACTAGGAATATTAAAAAAATTAATCATTGTTACAGTCTGTATTTAGTTACAGGTCGTAAAATACTACTTATTACTCTTGTTCGCACAATCTCCTAGAGAAGCCCTGAATAATTTCAGTAAAGGTTTAGGAAATTTTAAGCACGGTTTCAGTCTACCTTGATGATCTAGCTGTGGCTTAATGAATTTTAATTCATCTATATTGTTACAGAAAGGAATCACACTGACGAGTAATTATTTAAGGTTGGTCTGTTGGTTTGATTACATAATCTCATTGTTATTAGGCGGCTTTAAAATAGATGGATTTCAGTGGGAATCAGAATTGTACCCCTTAAATTACTGACACTTCCCACTAGACTTGAGGACGCCCGGGAGCTCTTTGTAGTCTGACTAGCCTGGAGCACTTGACATATGCAGAAGGAGTAACACAAGTCCTGTCGCATGTGTGGCTGAATGAATGAATGGCGCAAATCACATCCTTCTGTCAGATCGCGCTTCCCGAGAGCGGTCCCTTTCCCTTTCCAGCGCCCTTTCTTTCTTTCCTCCTTCCGCTGATGCTCTGACGGAACCACTTTACTTTTATCCTTTTCTTGATATCTTTCTGGCCAGAGAATGAAAACGATAAGATTCTCAAACTTACATTTTTCAAAATAAAGAGAGAATGTGCTTTGGTTGTAAGAACTCTTGCTGGATTTCCCACTGCTTGAAGCTGGTGGTTCATGAATGGAGCACATTTTAATTTACTTTTCCTGTTCTCACTCTAACATCCCTCCTATATGCCCACATCTTGACCTAAAAATCACAGGAGATATGAATATAAAACACCCCCAAAGCAGCCTCTTCTAACTTTATATCTTAAGGTTCAAATCTGTCTTCCTAAATTTTCCATTGTGGATCTTGATTTAATTTATAGGATCTGTTCAAGTTAAATATCATTTATTCCTCTGATGATTGTTTAAATGCTTGACATGGTTAGAATATGACTAATATTAGTTGACCAATTTAAAATGAAGATGTTACTGTAAGCCTTTGTATGTGTCAATTTACAACAACACAGGAAGTAAATATTCTTACTGCTCTCATTTTACTGATGAGAGCACGGAATCACAAGAAAGTTGAATGAACTGCCTAGTATGGCTCCAGTTTTGAGGAGTGGAGTAAAAATTTGAAGCCAGATATATGAGTCCGTACAATTCATTTCCAACAGAAATCTCCCTGGGGTTTCTTTTGGCATGTCATTATATCCCCCATTATTCTGTTACTATTAGAGATGCTTCCACGTAATTTGAAGGGTGTGTTGATTGCTGATCCAGTTCAGTGGAACTCTCATTTCTACACATCCGGGCATACTATGTCCATCAAGTCATCTGTGTTCCATGGCATCCTCATCTTCCTGCATCTCAGTCTCTTCATTTGTTGGTGCAAGTTGCCTAGAATGAACTGTGGTTCTGAGAAACACTCTTTGGTCTAACTTTGGCCGGGCTCCTCTGAGTTTTCTTCTCTTTTGAGCCTCAATCCTCAGACTACTGTAGCTGACGTTTTATTACTTCATCTTGATAAAATTCCTGAGGAGTCAGTTTGGTAAGAATCACCATTCTTGCTTCCTGATTGTCCTTGATATTTGGTCATGTTCCTTATGCCTCTACCTTGGTGTTTCATCCCCTTGGCCTTCTTTCTTGTAGAATTCTATCAAGTTTCTGTATCCAGAGTCTTACTCTGACCCAGTGTGTTTCCTTGTTGTAATATTCTGTCCGCTCTCAGATTCAGCAGTAGATGTGAGAAAAGGATGAATTATAAATAATTTTCATTGGTACAATGAATGTTTTTTTCTTTACCAGTACTCTAGAAAATTGTCTTTGTAGCCCCTGGAAGACAGAAGAGAGGAGAACTGAAGGTGTTTCACCTTAAAGAACCGTTTATAAAAGCCCTTTCTTTCATTGTGCTTAGGTGTGGCAGGGAGAAAGAACAACAATGGGAAGGGGAAAGAATTTTTCAAATCACTATATTCCATCCTTTTGCTTGGTTACACGACACAGAGGGGAACGATAACAAGACAGCTACATACCCTCATACATCATTCCTTCTCTCTGAATTAACAGGATCGATTTGAAGTTTTAGGGGTCAGAGGAAAGATAAATTTTTACCTTTCTAGGTTCTCTCGCCAAGACATAGAAATTAAAGTAACAACAAAAAATATGTACAAGTGAAAAAGTGAGCACTTTTCTTTTCCGTTGAATTCCCCACCTACCATACATACAGACCCAAGAGGAGCTCAGTGCCGAGGGACTCCACAAGGTGGTCAGAACTTCTTGTTACCCAGCAGCCTAATAAAGAAATCGGTAGAAAAATGCCAGAACGAAGGAAAGGGCTTTGGCTTTGAAGAGTGGCAGACTAAGGAACAGTAAATCTATGGGAAAACTGAGGGAAGTGAAGGTTTTTTTCAGGCAATGTTTGTCATGCAGTTTCTTCTCGGTACTCATCTCTGGTGATTAAGAGTTCAAAGTTGTCATCCTCTTCTGGGCACAAGACAGGAAACTTTATAGTTGAAATTTATGCCCTGCTGATCGTCAGTTAGAGGAAGGGCAGGGCGCTTTCATCTGCATTTGCTATTTTTCCCTTCTCTAGGCTCAGTTCAAAATAATCTTTGTGCCAGAGTGGTATGCTTTGGGGTGGTATTCCTTAATCCCTTGCAGAGTCCAGATAATGATTCTTGAAATTATTTTTTGCTTCAGTGACGTTGAAGATACGTTCTAATAACATCAATGAAAGGGTGAATTATTTAATAATTATGGAAAGTCATACATGAAAAGAGATTTTAAAAAGAGGAACACAGAAATTGTCTGTAGTGATTTTTATTTCAAAAGATTTTGAGGGGAGATTTCACAGATTTTATAGAAGAACTGGTACTGTTTTAAAAGTATATCATGATTTAATTACCAATCTATTTTTATTAGATTTTCTCTTTCTATTAGATGTTACCTTTCCTCCAGGCTGTTTTGGTGCTGCTTATGTTTCCGCCTCTCAAAGAGGATAAACTCACATTCAACATCAAAAAAGTGAATTGTTTCATTCAACAAGCTTAAGACTTTATCAATTTGCTACATTAAATGGAATTAAATCTCTATCACATAAGTATGCTACAGTTAAAGCAATAGATAAATAGCTATGCTCAGTTATTTCAGATTTTTTCACTTTCATACATTGATTACTCATATTTCACTAATAATTAACATTTTGCCCTATTTGGTTTTCCCTTTTACCTATCAGTTTTTTTTAAATTTCCCCCTTTAAATTAAAAGATAATTTTACTGGATATAGCAGTTTTAGTTGGCATTTATGTTCTTTTAGTGCTTGGATGACATTGCTCCATAATCTCCTGGCTTTTAGATTCTGGGTTGAGAAGTCTGAAGTTATCCTGATGGTCTTATCTTTGTAGGTCACCTTCTGTTTTTCTCTTACCACTTTTAATATTTTATTTTTGTATTGGGTTTCTAGTATTTTAATTATGATGTGTTGTGATGAGGGTCTCTTCTGAGCAAAGTTGTTTGGTGTTCTATATGTCTGTAATACTTCCATGTTCATTTCTGTTCTTAGATTTGGGATAGAATAATTACTAATTAATAATGCAACATGGGATATTGATTTAAAATCTCTTGATAATATAAATACATGAATATATGGTTAGATAGACAGATAAAGTTATAAACCAAATCTAGCAGAATATTAGTAATCAGTGAAATATGAGTAAATAAGTTATTAAGGTTAAAAAACTCTGAAATAACTAAATTTGGCTTCATATCTGTTAAAGTATATTTATGTGGTATAGATTTAAGTTCATTTAATGTAGCAATATGAGATAGTTTTAACTTTACTTTATTGTAGCAATTCACTTATTAGGTCACCGATGAAAATTTACCCTAAGAAAACTGATAGATGTAAAAATAATAGCTCTGTGAATGTACAAGTATGTGCCTTCTAGTATTCAGCTAAGGCATTTGAAATTTAACTTTTTTTTTTTTTAGTTCTTCTTTCCCAAATTTACTAGTCTTTTGAACTACTTGCTTGTAGTTATTTTCTAATGTGAACTGGTGGGTAAGGCCAGGTTTAAGAATAGCAATAAAGATACAGCAAAATATAGGGAAAAAAAAAAACTTTTGGTAAATATCCCAATAAAGGGATTGGTTGGATTCAGAGAAGAAGCATCAAGATTTAACTACAGTGACCCATTCGAGGAATAGGAAGCCGAGTTAGAGTGGTTACTTAAGTGAAATGATTTAGATGTGGAAGGCTAATATGTTAAGTACTGTATAGTCTCTCTGACTTGGCAAACCCAGAACACAGACATTCTATAGAACCACATGATGTGATAGCCGGAGTTGGGGGAAGGGATAGGGAGGGGGTGGGAGGGTCAAAAATGGGAAGGGATTGTGAAGTTGATATGATACATATGTGCACAAAATACCCAAATTTATTACAAACACTATGCATTACATATGTACATTAATAAAAATAGTGGGAAAAATAAGCATAAATTAGTGATGAACTCAGTCAAGGTGAAACATTTTTTTTTTCTTTCACTCTTAAAATCCCGTGTGCGGCACATTCTGTAGTAATGATGAGGCAGAAGGGGCCTTGGGGGAGACCAGCTTTTTATCGATGTTAGGAGCAGGGAGAGATCACAAGTTCTGTGAAGGAAGAAACTGCTACCTCCTCCTCCCCTCTCCTTCCCCTCTTCCTCCTTATTCCACACATTTATTGAGCACCGCGGTGCACTTGAACTTTGCAAACTACATGAGTACTTCACTGCAAACTGAGGAGGGGAGTGACAGCCGGAGTTGGGGGAAAGGATGGAGGAGTGGGGGTGGGAGGGTCAAATACCGGAAGGAATTGTAAAGTTGACAGGATACATATGTGCACGAAATATCCAAATTCATTGTAAACACTACGTATTACATATGTATATTAATAAAAATAGTGGGGGAAAGATTTGAATTTCATATTATTTTATAGGAGAAAAATTTTCATTTCTGGGTTTTTATACACTCTGGAGATAGTGTTATTTTCATGTGTTGATCCAAGGTATGTTTAAATATACTTCATTTTTCTAATGGCAGTTTAAAAATCAGAGGTCTAAGCTTTACAAACTTTGCCTTAGAAAGTTCCAAAATGTGTTTTAAATACAAAAGATCCTCTTTTAAGCTATGATTAACTGCATACAACACCTTTGGATGAAGCTAGGATCCTGATCAATATTTAATAATGATTTCATGGTAGGCGGGTGGGCATGCTCATTAGAAAAGTGAGAAAAGGGTCCATTTTAATGGAGAATTAACAATTGGAGCTGGAGGTCAAGAGATATTTGCTTTAGAGATTTGTTGTAATTTAAAATAAACTGTCTTAAATATAGCATTCTATGCATTTCTTTTAAATGAAAAATTGTGCCTTACATCTAAAATGTTACCATTATTATGATGGATAGGATTTAAAATGGGATCTGAACAGCTTAAATAAATTAACATTCCAAAAACATGGCTCAAAACAATTTGGAATGACTTCAGCTTTTAATTCCTTTAGACACAAGATATATTTCCTATGTTCTTAAATTCAGTAGGGTAAGTTAAAAATACAGAATGTTAGAAAAAAAGCTTTTGGTAAGTCTGTCTCTTCAAGAAGTAAAATTTAGCGTAAGATCTTTCTTGCAAATTTAAACTAAAATAAAACTTCTCAGATTTAAAAGGCATTTCCATTCACCAAATAAAAAATATTACTTATTGTGAAGCTATGACAAACTGTAAAAGAAAATTTGACCCGTCATTACCAAACAGCACCAGATCCTATTTTGGTAAAACAACAGTTGATTCAGAAACAGAAAATTCATATTCTAAGTACAATCACAAAGGGAATGGGTAACAATTTTTTAGAAAAGTGAGCTTAAATTCTACTAAATGATTTGTTGTCAAGTTATAATAATTGCATTTTATATCTTACTTTTAATGGGAATTTTATATTTCCCATTTCTCTTCTTGTATGTTTTTAATCATAATAACCATAACTTCTGCACTTCAGTGGGATTAGCATTCCCACATGAACAAGAACTATTAAACTCTTAATAGTCTCTCTGTTCCATATTTCTGCTTGACTTGTTATGATGCTAATAATTTCATCAGAATTTAGGTACTCTGAAATGTTAAAATTTATATTGCTGACCCCCCCCACCCCCAAATATATTGCATCAGTAAAGAAAAAAGTTTCAAAGTGGATGAAATGTTAAATAAGCTAATACTACAGGAAAGGAACCCAAATTATTTTATAATATTACGATTTGTCTTCTACATTTTTATTTGCCTTATCTTTTTATTATTTAGAAATCATAAAGATTATTTCTGGATTCTTATATTTTCACGTGACCAACTTTTTGTTACCGTAATAAGTAATTACATTACACATTGAATATGATTGAAATCTATATATAAACCGTGTACATTTTAGCTTTGATTTTTCAGTAATGATAGTTTATGTCTGGAGGACAAAAAGCACTGGAATTTTGCAGTGCCAGTCTTCTGGAAGCTCTACTTTTACTATAAACCATGGGTAGGAAGCACGTTTTCTTCCTCCAGGGCTCTACTCCTTGGCATCTCTGCTTCCACACTGGATAGTGTAGATCATTTGTCTTCCTTGACTGGATAGCTCACTGGTAGATGGAATTTACCTATCTATGTCCCTTTTACACAGCTCTGATGAAAATGATAAGAAACGGTGAATAAACATCAACACTTTGAATTTTTCCCACATTTTTTTCCATCTTGCTACATCTTGAAGATATGGTCTGCACCTATGTTTTTTATTTTATCATCAACAATATAATCTTTTCTAGCCATTGATTTCTGAAATCTTACGATGACTTTATACTTCAGTGTTCATTATAGGAAATATCCTATTAAATAAGCCAATTTATATTTGGTAGAGTGTAGCTTTGGCAGGAAAACAAAGATCCAAAATCATAACGGTGTGGACCACAGGGAAGTATGCAACATATCCTTTATAAAGGCCAATGTTGAAATAGCAGCTGGATTCCCCAAATGTATACAAGGATTTACATTTTTCTCATCTTCTTTTTCCATCGGTCCCACACTCTTTTCTCACAATCAGTCTTTCAAGTATCAGACTTAAAACCTATGTCAGAAAGTACTAGAAGTTGCAGAGAGAATATCTTCTATACTTACAGACACAAAGGGAAAATTTTACACGTCCCTGACACACCCATTTTGAGATTAGTCAAGTGACCACAATTTAAGTGGAAAAGAGGCAAAGATGTTATTGCTGAATCTCAGAAAGTGTGCCCGAAATTAAAAATATTGTCACTAGGTAAAAAGAAGGTTATCGTAGCAGAGCTCTGACAGTCTTAACATCCCATCGCCTACTGGGATGGGGTTCAGTTACACAGAAGTATGTAGTATACACTGTCACAAGTTTATGACTTGTAACTACGTACTGGAAAATGTGAGAGAACTAGAAGGGTGGATGGACATGTATATCCTCACATGGAATCTGTCCTAATGAATACTTTATTGAATATTAGTTGATGAGCAATAAATTGCACATGATTAAAGCATAAAACTAAATAAGTTTGAGTGTACCAAACACACATGTGAATATATGTAATATATATGAAACTATCATCTCACATCAAGGTAATGAATAGATTCATCAACCTTAAAGATTTTCTTATGACCCTTTCTGACAATTTTCCCTTTCATTATCTACCCACTCTAGCCAGGAGCACACTAATCTGTTTATGTCACTATGGAGAACATTTTATTTCCTAGAGTTTATATAAATGAAATAATGTAATACATATTTTGTGTATGTTAGCTTTTATCATTCATCATGTTTTACAGATTCATGTGTATTGCTTCTTATAGCTAGACAATTTCTTTTTATAAAATAGCACTTAGTGCAATGTGTTTATCTATTCCCCTGTTGCTCAGAATTTGAATTATTTCATTATTAGCTATTGCAAATAAAGATACTATGAACATGAATTAACAAATCTTTGTATAAACTTCCTTATCTTGTAAATAAATACCTTGGAATAGAAAGAATCTATATATGTTAGTTTGCATAGGTATAGGAAAGTGCCAAAGTAATTTCAGAATATTTGCACCATTTTGCTTTTTCACTAGGAATGTATAAGAGTTCTAGTTAATGGCCTTACCAGGAGTTGATGTGCTTAGCCTTTTTAATTTTAGCTATTCTAATATGTATGCAGTTGTATCTTCTTGTGGTTTGAATTTGTATTTCCTTATTGACTAATGATGTACTTAATTGTTATTCATAGATTTTTCTTATCAAAATGCTTATTTACTTTGCCAATTCCTCTTCCAGTGGTTGTTTCACTTCTTATTGAGTTTCAAGAGGGTTTGTTTGTTTGTTTGTTTGTTTTTCATCTTCTGGATTCAAGGTCTTTATCAAATACAATAGTTAACATGTTCTCCAACATCATGACAATTCTCTTCAAGTTATTGATTTTTGATCAGCTTCCCTATTACTTTCTTTTTATATCCTGAGTTTTCCTTTTTGTTATTTTTCTAGTTCTTTAAAGTAGAACTGAGTTCATAGATTTTAGACTTTTTCCCAAAGTTAAGCATTTATGTTACAAAAATCCCTGTTAATACTACTTTAGCTGCATCCTGCAATTCTAACATGCTGCTTTAAAGCTTTTATCCAATTCCAAATCAGATGCATTCAAAATCAATGTTTTGTGTATGGCTTGATATATGGGTAAATATTCAAGAAGTTATGAAGTTAAACAATTAAAAATAAATCTCTAGTGATACTGACTTGGAGATGCAACAAAAATTACAAGGCAAATAAGAAAAGAATGGCATAGGATTCAGAATAGTGAAGCTTCGGGCTAAGAAAGGACCACCTATTTCTATATTATAGGTGTTAAAAGAAACAGTTTGCAATGAATTATTCTTTCAAATGTGCTTGTTTGAGTATGAAACAACTAAATAAAAACAACCACATATACATTAATAACAAGAAAGCATCATGAACAAAGAATATGTTTATCAAATTCTAACTAACACAGGTAGAAGAAAACAAGGACAGAAACTGTAATTTCAACTGTGTATACTAAAGAAAATTTGGCACATAAAAAGAGAATAATTATAGAAATGATAAGAGAAGCAAGATTCAAAATTACAACAAAAGAGAAATACCCTAAGTATTCATTAACAAGGTAAGAGCTGTGATGTGCCATGTTCACATAATGAAATGACTATATTAGTGAAAATGAACAAATTGCAATTAAAAACCCACAACTGTGATGTTTCGTAAAAACTGACATGTACAATGTCAGTGATCCAAATATGTTTTTATGGCAATAATATTACTTTATAATTCAAATACTTGTGAGCTATATACACCTAATTCAGGTGATTGATCATATGTGATGGAGAAAGGAAAATGAGAAAAGCAAAGGAATTCAGGATTTAACCATATTTTTAATAATTTATTCCTTAAGCATAGTGGCAATTTTTCCTATGAACAAAAAGGGCCTGGGGATTATTGCTGAAGGCGCTTTCTCTTTCTGTCACCTTCTGTTCTAACCTGCACTAGAATTTGTTTCTCTTCAAGGTGAAATCTAAAGCTAGTGCCATGACGTTTCTGGTCAAATTTCTTATTACTTCTAGTCACAAACTGCCCTTTTATTCATTGTTACAGTTAGTTCAGTGTCATCATAAAAGTTTAACTTTATGCAAAATTAATCCATCTTCTTTCCTCTCACTCAATTTCGTTTCAAGTTGGCTTGTGGGCAGCACTTGAGGGATTTCTTACCTATGCAGCTAGATGTCCTCCTTCTCGTCCCCCACACTAGGCTGTTTCTGAGGCCTCGGGGATTGCTCCCAAGTCCTTCGAGTTCTTGCTTGTCCACAGAAGAGAAGAAAAAAAGGAAATCAAAGCCTTAGTTGCTGAGGAGTGTTTGCTTTAATGTCTGAGAGTTGAAACGAGCTCTTTGGACTTGATTCATAATGGCAGGAGGATTCTCCAGAGCTCTTTTTTGTTTCATCAACGGTGAAAACCATTTAGTTTGATCTATCATCATGTTGTGTAGAGGATTTCCCGTGTTCACTGAGGATCCAGGGGAACTTGCCCACCTCTTTCGTTCCCGCCATCATTGCCTTTGCTCAGGATCTCAGGTCTCTCTTCTGCAAAAGTACGGCAGCATCTCATATGTTTTCTCCACCAACGCTTAGCCTCCCTCGGCCTTACAGTTTTCTTCTTACCTCTGTCAGTGTTAGTGCCACTGCATTTCTGAATATTTGAAGTCTGGTTCTTGTTTGAAGCAAAGACCAGCAAACAGTTAAATATTCGAAGAGGTACTCTCACCTTTTAAAGAGAATCGCAAGCATCTCAACATCCCGGGCTTCTTGATCTGATGCTGTACAAGCATCAGTGGATCAGAAAATGTAGCTCGGATCATGTCATGACTCAAAGGTACTTTTAAAAATACCTGAGCTGGCTTTGGGTGCAATGCTTACCATAGGTCCCGTTGGAGACTCTGTTGCAAACGCAGCTCCAATTCCTTAATTATTCAGCAGTTCATTTCAGCCATGCACACTCTGCACTAAATAAAGGTAAGCTCACATAATTTTTTATCAGTTCTTTAAGGTCCAATTCAAAATGCTCTTTCTTCTCTGCCATCTCCATTCCAGGAAGTTAGCTATTTCATCTTTCTGAATTATCATGGCATTTATGTACACCTCTACTACGACATGTACCCACATTGAAGTGTATATCTGTCTGCTTTCTTAAATATATTTTTGAGTCCTTTGGGGACAGGGATCATGGCTTTTTCATCTTGTGTCTCTAACAACTAACATAGAGCTTGACACATAGCAGATGCTTAGTAAATATTTGTTGAAACAAAATAAAATATTTACTAGAGTTCTTCATTGAAACTCAGAAAATTTGTACTTCCTTCCTCCCCAGACACTTAGTCATCTGTGAGAAGGAAGAGCTTGATTCAAAATAACAAATAGAAAATTTTGCCCTCCCTAGAGCTGGCCCTGAAATGAAAGACAGCTTTGGGGCTCGTACTTCTCTCACTGCTTTCGACGACTCTTGTCAAGATTGCCTGTGACCTGATTTCTAAATATAATGCTAGCGGTTCTTCAGCCCTGATCTTGCTTCTAAGTCTGCCGCATGAGCCCAGAAAATTGCTCACTCCTGTGAGTTCAGAAAGTCTTTTCTTTCCTGATTTCCATGTGGTTGCTGTGTTTCAGGTTTCTTTTCCTTCCTGAACTGCTTGCTCTTCTAGCTCTTAGTACCTGTCCTTCATTGTCTGCCATTTGTCTTCTGTCGTTTTTTATAGAGCAATCTTTCTTGATTGCATTTTTATTATTGACTATGTATTGGTCACCCCATTATCATCATGTGCAGTTGAACTGTATATTAATCCTGGAATTAGGTGATTGTCATCCATCTGGAAGACAATACAATATCTTCTCCAAGAAACACAAGCATTTTCCTTTTTCTACAGTATTTCATATCATGTCTGCTATGGCAATCCAAAATCTTGGAGGTAGAGATTAGCCATTCTTGCCTACAACAATTCTTACTTGTTGTAAACAGCGATTCTCTTGACTTTCATGTCTACCTGCTGTATGCAATATGGCAAACTCTACGTCACTCTCTTCCCAGCCAGGCTCCAAAGTCTGGCCAGACCAGTCACTGCACTGTGAACTGATCATGTCACCTTCCTGCCTGAGAACCGCCAATAGACAAGACCCAAATATTTCTGCAAACCATCAGATGCTCCTCCTGGTCCAGCCTTACTGCTAGGCCTCCTCGTGTTTTACTATAAATTATTTCCAAGAGCAAATATTTGGGGCTCCTTAAATGCAATAGTTTCCCATCTCCCACATTTTTCTGTGCTGCTTATGCCCTCGGAATATCTTTACCCAATGTGTTGCACTTGGCAAAAGTGCCTGTCTTAAGTCAATCAATTATTCATATTTATTCCACAAATATTTATTATGTACTTAAGACACTGGCTGGGTTCTCGAGTCCATGACTGAACAGAAATCCCTCCAATCTTTGTCTTACAAAGATAGATTTTAACAGAGGAGACACCAGTCAAGTTGCTAATCATACAGCCAAGTGTGTAATTTATAAGCTTGAGCAAAGGTAATAAAAGCATACTATGGTATGCTGATAAGCGACTACCCTCAGATATTCTCTCTCACAGTAATTATCACAGTGCATTAAAATTGTCAATGCTCAGCTAGGCTGTGTGCTCCTTGTGGGCAGGTAATTCTGAATTACTTCTCATTATACTTTTGAAACACAAAAAGAATTTGGACTTCAGAATGTGATGAGGGGATGTTTCTTTGATGAGCGCAACAGTTTGTCCTTGTCCGTGTGAAGGCTGGGAGGAAGCTGGCCATCCCTGGATGTGTCCTGTTATTCATATGGAATCGATAGGTAGCCTGATGCTTGTGAGTCTGAGGCCAGTGCTTCTATATTTGAGAGAAAGAGCACCAATTTGTTTCTGTGGTCTTTTTCAAATCTAAATATTATGACAGGTCAGTTAGCCATGAGGTCACATGACCTATAGAAAAAACTTGTCTTGAGTACCTACCAACACAGTGTCTACTTCTGTGTGACCGTTTGCTGGGATTATGAGAATACAAATGCTTGGGCTTGTTTTTTTGAAAAGGTTTTCATTGTTAATGTTAGAAAATTACAAAAGGCATGAAGGTAGTCTACAAAGAGATTCAGAGATGTTCTGGTTTTACAAAGTAAACAATTGCTTGGATACTCAGCAGATACTTTTTTTAATGTTTGCTTTAAATTATATAACATTTCCTTAAACCACAGACCCAAGCTGCCTAATGGGATTATAGCTTACATGATTTAAAATATTAGAGCAAGAAGGAGGCAAATTATACTTTCTGAGCGGACACTGAAGGGGGAAAGTAGGTGACATTTAATAGGCCAACGCCTTCTCTTATTTCACTGCTTGCCTCGCAGTGGAAGCAGAAGCTTTCCTTTTTGAAACTGACAAGCATTGAAAACCCTTTGTTCCAGCGTGAGCTGCCTGATCCTGTTCCAAGATTTTCTGTCTTCATGCCCACAATACTCGCCCCTCTTTTCTTTGAAAGGCGCTGAACACAATGCATTTTTGACTTGCCATGTTTGTGCATGGAAAGGGCTATTGCTTGGTGGAGGAAAAAATACTTTCCAGCGGTTTTTGTTTTAACTTGTTATGGCTGTATTTTTTCTGCTTTGACACGATGGCTAAAATGTGCGCAGCGTTTTTGTGCCATCCCCAAACATATTTTCAGCATGCCTGTTTTCACGAAGAAAGTGAAGGAAGCATCAGCTTGGCACGGCTCTAAGTGTAGGGTGTGTACGTGGGGACCATCTGTTCCCCATCCACTCTGCTCTGCTGACACGCAGAGGGAGAGCCGAATCTGTGAAATCAGAATGTAGGGCTTTGAATGTGTTAACTATAGAATAACTTGGGCAGTGGGCTCAGAGGGGCACGACTCTTGCTATTTTTTGCAACTTCTCCTCTCCACTTTGTCTCTATTTCAGTAACTCATGATCAGATGACTATTTATTAAGCCATTATTTTACATGACAAAAACTATGTTATCATTCTTGTGTTTGGGGCAGAAGAGGAAGAGGCACAGAGTGCTAGTTAGTAGCGCATTTCAGCCAGCACAAATGCATCAGTTAGCCATGGTTAGAGAGAGATAGGTGCCTTTTCTATATTCATGCACACACTGGATAACCAGAAAACTTTATAATGGGGACTCTGAAATCTGTGTTGATATAGAACCATTTTTATTAGCTTCTGTTTGGGAACTGAAATTCTGAGGACTTTTTCCAGATGTCCCCAGAGTGATTATAACTTCTCACTAATCTCTTTTTGTAGAAAATCTATGTTCATCCCATGGAGCTATAATATCCATCTGAACTAAGATAATGAAGACTCCTGATCAGAAGGTACTTCCTCATCAACAGGAAGCACTGTAAGGAGATCACATCAACTTTTCTTGAAATTGGTTACTCCAAACACAGACTTAGCATCAGTTCACCAAACTCAATGTATTGGATTAAATAGAAATCCTCATTTTCCTGGGATAATTCTTGATATGAATAAATAGAACTGATGCTCAATGAGAATGAGTGAGGAGAGGGAGAGAAACAGAGAGAGGTTCAGAGAGGGAGAGAGAGAAAGAGAGACGGACAGAGAGAGAGAGAGAGAGAGAGAGAGAGAGAGAGAGAGAGAGATGCACCTCCCAGGAGGATCTTGTTTAAAATGAGCAGAAACATGAGTAGAACTTTTTACCTGTTGTTTTTCACAACAGGGAAACATTTGTAAAGGCACAATGCAAATGTGATTCTTACTAATCAAATGGCTACCAGGTTGCTTCAGTTACTGTGTTAGGAAATCTGTGTCCAGGAGATAGAACTGACTGATTCAAATGATCCCAGGCTGCGTCCCCGTGCTCAGGGTGTCCTCTGTAGTCAGGGCCATGGCTCCGGACTCTGAGGCACCTGGGAGAATTCCGTCAGTTGTCATGATGCTTGTACACTGCACCTTTGTTTCAATTGGCACTTAATCCTTCCACAAGAACTAAAATTTTGGTGCATGTGAATCTAGCCCATGGGACCTTTCTGAGGAAAAATATAACTTAAACATAGAGAGACAAGTAAGTTAGAGTCTATTCCTTACAACCCTCGTCTAGAAAGTAATACTGAACTGTTTTCAAAATCTATTTCTATCATATTAACACAGATGAAACAGCAATTTACCAATTTAACATCATGGGTGAAGAATGGATTCTTTCAATTGAATTTAATCAATCATTATTGTTTCTTCATCAAAAAAAGAACTAGGTACATAAGTGGCATAATAAGGAAAAAGGTAACACCTAGTTCACTGAAAACTAGAAGTTTTGGGTACCTAAAATATACTTGCTCTTCATGATGAGAGAAAAATGAAGAATACAAAGGTTCATTCTTTAAGTTGCTTGTGGTCTTTTAAAAGGTGGTCTAGTAAACTGATCTGTAAATTTGCTCTGGTCAATACACGAGGTAGTAAAGGAGCAGAAAGGGGAACACTGAAGCCTGTTTTGCACTGAGTAAGTTTCTAGGAGAAGAGAAAGGTAGGGCTTTTCAGACTGTGGTGTGGCTACGTGGAGACAGAGAGCAGGGGTTACTCTGGGGCCACTAGTATCCCAACAAGAGGAGACAAGTGGAGTTCCGATAAAGATGAAGTTGGGTCTTCTGGAATGCTGAGGGCCAATGATAGCAAGACAGATGAAGCTGACCAGAGCTATTTGTCTGGTGGCCAGGTCCTATTAGGCCATAAGGGCATATCACTTTGGGGAAGTTCTGGCTTGCTGATTGATTGTGTGCTCTTTGAGACTTGTAGCTGTTTTCTGCATTCAGAGAGTTGGGATTGGTGTATAATGAAAGGAAGAGCTATTCTCTGTATAATGAAAGGAAGAGCTATTCTCTGACCCCTGCTTGTCCTCTTTTGACTGTCCCCACCTTGGGAACTAATCCTAAATGGCATTCGATGACTGTTTTGTAAATAGAGCTTCAGTGTACAGCCGCGATGACTGTGCAGAAGGCCGGGAGCACTCTTCAGAGGAAAACAACTTACGGATTTGAATCTGCAGAAAGGGACCTCTTGGAAGAAACAAATCTGAGGTCTTGCCCTAGGAAAAGCGCAACAGTAACCGTTTTCCACCATCAAGTAGAAAGACCTGAAACAGTGTATTCCTGCTCTAATCCTAATATTCCCTTCCTCTTACATAAGATCGGGATTTTTGGAAATGGCACAAATCACAGACAAGGTAAGACAAGTCCTTATCAGTCTGCCCTTGAGGATGTAGATCAAGTTAGAACGAGAGACAAGAGTTCTCTCCTTTTTCCCTCTTCCCTCTTTATCATCATGCAATCCTATTCTCTTTAAAGGAAAAGACTTCTGCTGAAAGGTGCTCATCTGTATTTTCTCGCAAATTAATCAAAAGCAAGCGACCCCTGCATCGGGCCCACCTGATGGGAGGTTGGTTCCACAATGCGCTAACCCACCCTTGGCAGTGGGGAGGCTGCCCGCTGCCCTGTGTCCTGTGTTCTGTTTCCAATGTTACTTTCTTTTCGCCGTCAATGCCTTCGTTTTGGCTCTGTTTGTCTATTTCAGCTGCTGCTCTTCCTGTATAATTTAACACATTATATTTTTAATGAAAGGAAGATCTTTGCTGGGATGTATTTAGTTTTTATTTCACAACAAAGTGAAAGTTGGCTTCATTGCCTACTTCATTTTATAAATTGAAAGTAATTCCAGAACTAACTTGTTTGGCATAATCTAGTCAAATCATATATTTTAATTTCTTTATCAGAATTTGAGTGTCATGATGGAATGCAACAAAAAAATTCAGATATGTCCAAAAAGACTTAGGCTTCAAATTCAAATGAAAACCTTTGGTGCCAGTCAAGTTTATGTGATATAGGTAATTTAAATTTTTGGCTATTTCACTGACTTAGAGAAAAGAAATTGAGAAGAAAGTGAGTTTCTACTGATTTATTTCTTGGGTGAGGTTTATAACCTACATAACCGCATCATACATGTTTCTATCGTGAAGTGAAAGGACATGACTTGAAAATTTGAACAAAAACACTGGATCCAAAATGTGGAATTTTTCAGTAGGTTTCAATAGGGACAGACTATTTCCAGAGTTTCACAAAGTTTCACATCATTTCTCTTGATATTTCAGGTGGGGTTTATCATGTGTTAATATTCAATGAAAATTCACTAGTGGAAAGAAATCTTTACTAATTAATGACTAAGCGAACGATTTCCTAATCTCGATTACAAGTACAAGGAAACCTTGGAAGGAGGGCACGATTAGGCTCACGAGAGCCTCTGATACTCTGAAGACAAGTTAATTGTGTCTTACAGTGTGCCTAAGTTTTACTGACTATTTCATATTGATGTTTTGAGCTTTTGATATATGAGTAACCTTTCCAAAATCAGTTCATCTGTAATCACTTCTCTTTTGCTCATTTGCTAAGAATACAGACATTGATCTGAAAGCGTCTTTTGTTTCTTTGAATATGGTAAAAACTTTAGAAATTAATCTATTTAATTCAACTTTTATTTTTGCCAACTAGACTAATAATCCTAACATAGGAATTCGGTGCTATGTTGTAGGCATTGTATTTTAACTTCCTGTAAATGCGAAAGAAAGGCTTACATGTGCTGAGGTATTTGAGGTAAATTGAGGAGGGGGGCGATGTTTTAATGTATATTCAGGAGCCTGGAGCTCATAGAGCTGGCAGCTTCCTTTCAGCTGCCATCTTTGTTTATTCCTGGCCTTTTTTTTTTTTTTTTTTTTTTGAGGCAGGGTCTCACTCTGTAGTCCAGGCTGGTTCTGAACTCACTATGTAGTCTAGGCTGGCCTTGGGCTCAGCACAATCCACCTGCCTCTGCCTCCCGAATGCTGGGATTACAGGTGTAAACCACTACCATGCCCAGTTTAGGTAGTGCTGGAGAATTGAACTTGGGTAGTTAGCACTTGCATAGTGCTTGCTAGACAAGTGCTTTAACCACTGAGCTATTACTCCAGTCCTTCCTGGCCTTTTCTTCATGTGTGAACTCACGGTCATAAAAGTGGCATTTGCACCTTTGTCCCTTCTGAATGTGTTTGTGCTCTGTGCAGAATGTGTAAGCGTGCATAAGGGATGTGCCACCGGAGTCACCTTAATTAATGTTTACCTTAGATGTAGTTCACAGAAATATAGATATTTTGTTAGTCAGAACTGGGTCTCTAGGACATTCCTAGAACAATAGCTGAAGCTGCAGTTGGGGACGAGGACAGGGCATCAACGACATCTGCCGAAGAATGTGTGATTTTTGATTCTCATTTAAAAATTGTCTTAAATAGGAGTTTTGTGATTGATGAAGGGAATGAGAACCATTTTGCTACTTTTTAAAGGTATTTTTTGCATTATTTCCTCTCTGTCAGAAATTTCTGGGATGATGTTTTGGTATTTAGAATTTAAGTACATACTTAATAAATGTTAAGTGTGGAAATTAACACAAGTTACGCTACATGGTACAGTGTCATGTGATGTGTTGTGACTCATAAGTCAATTACTGCTGTGTATAAAATAAGTACTACATCAAAACCTCTCAAATTCAGTAGAACAATAATCACTTATTGTTAGAGACCTGTGAGCAGCAGACTCGTCTGGGCTACCTGAAGGACTCTGCGGTACTCTGCCCGTCCGTCCTCCTGCTGGGACCAGCAAGCAAGCCCAGGCACATTCTGCCCAGGTGAAGGCTGGGGTGCAAGGCGCAGGCTCCCCACACCTGCACTTTCCAAGCCTTTGCTTGCATCGTGTCTAATAACAGGCCAAAGCTCACCCTGTGGCCGAGTGCCCACCAGGAAGGGTGAGCAATAAACTCACTCACAGTGTGAAGATTTTAAAAGACAAACATAATCTGCACAACTGTCCTGGCAGCTTTAGAGAACTAAAAACATAGTGATTGCTCTGGCGTATCTAGAATAACGTAGTGTTATTTTCACTATGTGTCTGAAAAACTATGATCTAAAAATTGTTCCATATTCTAATCAGATATATATTTCATATATATGTGTATACAAGCACACACACACAGAGGGTGGGTCGGGAGAGAGAAAGAGAGAGAGGGGGGGGGGAGAGAATCCCAGCTTGCCCTTCCGCTTAGACAGTGTAGTACTGCAGTGGGAACTTCCTTGAATCTCTGAGCTGCCTGCATCGGAAGCTGGAGAGCCCAGACCTTGTAGGTCAAGAACCCTTGAGTTGCCACTTTTAAGGCACAAATGTATTTCAAAATTCTTCTGCAAGAAGATATTGGTGTAAAACTAAGGTCAATGCTATATGTAAGTGTAGGTGACATTAGCATTTTTTCTTTTGCAGGGGCAGGGCACATGCCAAAGGGCAGGATGACCCTAAAGCCTTGTTCCTGCTTTGCTGATAGGATTTCTGATATGTCGTATCCTGTGAGATATCCTCTGCCAGGAGCTCTGTATTTGTACTTTAAAATTACTACTCTCCTGTAATTATCAGCCTTTCGCACAGTACGTTATCCATTCTTGCAGATACACTGACCCTGGGCACCTGGTGTAGACCCTCTTTATTGTTTCTTCCTGCAGAGTAGGTCTGGTGTGCTTGCACCTATCTCAGGTCTCCCAGCAACTGAGTAGCAATAGTAAGAATGAGTGTGAACATTCCCCAACACTTAGAGCAGTTTACTACATGGGGTAAATGGTGTTGTTTGTCCCTCGTCATAGCCAAGGAAGTATCTAGCTGCTTTGAACACTGAAACAATTATTCTGAGATCACACCGTGGATTTATTTACTTAAAAACTAAAAATGAGCCGATTTTTAAGTTCAAGGCAGGACAAAGTGGTAGTTAATGCACCTGAGTGTGTGTTAAACAAAATTAGCATTAAGGATGATGGATATGCCCATGATTACAATAAGAATTGATTTGCTATACTTTTATATACAAATCACCTACAAAAAAGGAAAAAAAAAAATCATTGAACTGGTTGTGCTCAGGAAATGGAAATGACATGAAAGAGGCCCCAGTATGATGTTTTGAGACAATGACTACTTTTTAGGAAGAAAACGGAGCCCAGAAATACTTTCAAAACTAAATGATGCAAATTCATCTGTGGGTCAAGCACTCGCTTGAGAAGGAGACAGTTTCTGAAAGGTGATGGGACTGGCCTGTTGAGTTAGGATAGAAAGAGTTCATAATATTAAACTACTTTCGCAAGTGAAGAAGAGACAGAAGTCTGTTTTCTGCAGAATTGATGTGCACAACGAGCCGAATATCATCTAGGAAGTCAAGAGGAGCTGCGCTGGTTGAACGGATCGGGCACATATTAAATTGATAGTGATTAATTAGTTTTATGTCACTTTGATGCTTTTAGACTTGTTCATGGTGTGGTTTTCAATTATTTTAGTATTATTGGAAGAGCCAAGACGAGGCCATAGTTATTAGAATTAGATGAGTTACCTTATTTGCACAGTAGGATAACCTTTGCTATTTTCCTTGCACGTGATCAGTGCCATTTGCGAAGGAAGGAAAACGAGAGCGCATGAGCACACACAGAGGCTTAGCAGAAGGCTGGGATTTTTAAAGCAGGATCCAATAAACCGTATGCTCAAGACTCAGAAAGGGATTTGAGTGGATTGTTTCCATTCTTATTGTCACTTGCTGTCATTTTAAAGATAGCCATATTAAGGTGCAAGAGGATGAGAGGGAAAGAGACTTCTACGCTTCTGAGAAACAAACAGAAAATTAAAACACACCACAATCTTTACATGAAGTTCAGAAAAATCTCCCTGCGATGTCATACAATAGAATGTGCTTGAATGCCTGCAGATTAAAAAGAGAAAGAGAAAGGGGGCGGAGAACAGAGGGGAAGGGGAAGAGGAGGTGTCTGGGAAGTGGCTAGTATCTTAGAACCGTTTGCTTCATGTAAACCTCAAGTAAGGTGCTGTGTAACTTTTTGACATGACTTCCACTTCCTCTCACGTCTGTACTCCCATTCCCTTTGGGGGTCTATTTCCTTCCATATATTTAAACTATTTTTGCCTTACTTTATAAATGAAGACTAATTTTTTCTGTTTTAAAGAGAAAACAACAAAAGGGCTGCCATTGTTTTGATGACTCTTATCTCCCTTCTTTCCAGAGCCCCTTGAGGAAAGGGTATTATGCGCTTCCAGGTTTTTATCCTCTGAGATCTATTCGTTCTGGTGAAGACCATCACGGACTGGAAACTACAACATTCATCTTTTAGCATTCTATATAATTTTCTTGCTTCCAATGTGTCTAAGCTCCAAGAGAGTGTGTATCTTTGTCTCTTTTGCTAAGTGACAGATTCCCAGGTTTCAGAATGGTGTGCTGCACAGAGCTGAGGTGACATTTGTCAAGCAGGCGAATAAGTAGCTGAGAAGGAGAGTGGGGGCTGGGTTGCCGGTGCTGTTTGTGTTTCTCGTCCCCTCTCAGGTCCACACAGCCAACTGCTGGCTGCTTTCCTTACGGGATGCTTTTTGCTGGTCCTTCATGATCCTATTACTAGAGAACTATACTTACTCACCACCCCGGGGTGTGGATGACACATTTTCTGGTGAATTGGGCAAAGTTGTGTCATGACAGCAGTAGTCTGGGTTCCTTTTAAACACAGAAATTCATAATCTCTTGCCTCTTCCTCATTCCATTCTAAAGGGAAGAAATAATTTCTGCTAATTGAAGATTATACAGGAGAAACAACTGGTGCCCAGTGAGAACTTTGAAGTTAGAAGAAGTTAGAAGTTAGAATGAGTTTTTCTTCTTGATATTGAACTTTGTGATCTATGAGTCAATCAGGGTAGACATAATCAGAGCAAATTAAAGAGATATGACTTACTCATAAGACAGTATTAACCTATTTAAAAAATAAGCTAAATAATGATAGGAAGGGAAACAGTGGAAGAGCCACCTGCTGAATCTGGCGCTGTTCATTGGGAGTGGGCAATTATATCTTCCGCTTGGTTAATGAACATTTTCCCCTGAAAATTCTACCTTTGAAATAAGAAAAAAGCAATTATTTTTTAGCAAGTCAGAGGGCTTGATAGAGACAATTCCATTAACATTGGAAACAAAGCAAGGAGAAGTTGTGTAGCAGGTCAAAGAAAGTGAATAGAAATCTCTTGTGCCATCTCAGGTCTTAAAGTCCTTTTTATTGTTTTCTTTTGATTTTCTGTTCCTCTGCCTCATCTGCCTTCACAAAACAGGACTCAGATACCGAAGAAGCCAAGAAGTTACAGTGGTGCGGCATGCTGTGAGAGAAAGGCATCCACAGGCAATCCCAGCATTTCCTTGTGTCAAAATGATACCTTGATAACTTAACTGCATTTGGGGGATTTTTTTCTTAAAGCCATGAGCTAGCTGGGACAAAGAAATTCTTCCTCTGAAGTGATGTACTAATGCAACAAGAGCCCTGAGATTTGTGACATTTACTCAGCACAAGGCAGGAAAGAAAGAACAAAAATGTTCGAGAGATGACGAATCATACTTCACAATAACAAAACATCAATAGTAGGCTCATGTACCTATGTAGAAAGTTTGAAGGCAGATCTTGTACATACTTATCCTGAGACTCTAGACAAGATTTTTCAGCAGAAGCCTAAGTGATGTTTTGAGGGTGATAATGTGTGGCAGGGCTTGTCCTGTGTATGGTAGGATGCTTAGCAGCATCTCTGATTTTATCCAACAGCTGTGGATCATACCATCCAGTCACAATTGCCCCTACTAAGAACTACTAGAAAAAGTGATTGAAGCAGTAAGACTGTTTGTTTACACAGGCTAGTACCCGCTGCCTTTAGTGATCTTTAAAATAAAGGAACCAACTCAAGTAAAAAATAAAAAAATAATAAAAAAACTGACTGGCTTATGAGCAGAAACAGGAGATAACAGAGGGACTATACATTTGGAAGCTCCAAGGTTGGAAAAGGTGACTTATTCTTAGACCTCAGAGAGTTAGAGATAAGTTTGAAAAATACTTTGAGCATCAAAGGCTCAGTAAAACTTCTCAGAGAACAAAGAGATTTAGCCCCACAAAAGAGATCAGATAAAGAATGTGATCTTTCCACCTCTTGTTTCAGATGGCCTAAAGGTATTCATCATTTTACTAAAAGAGAGGGGCAGGAAAGCTAGAAGAAAATAAATCAATTTCCCCTTAAAAACTATGACTAAGAATGAGCTTTGGGTGTGCTTGCTGGCATTTGAAATTGACTAGAAGCTAATAGATTAGAAAATTGGGATTTTTAATTGAATTATATTGCCAGAAAAAAAAAAATAAAACAAAACATGGTGATGAGCCTGGACTAAAACAAATATTTACTTCCCAAGTTTGCCCAGAAGAAAGCAGGAAATACAAGTTATTCCGTCCTAAGGCAGGGTGTTCAGTTAGGATGTAACCAAGAAGGATGGAAGACAGGGGAAGTTAGAGCCAGAATCCATGGAGAATACTGGCTAGTGTCAAAAAAAAAAAAAAAAAAAAAAAATCAGCGTTTGATTGAAGAGCTATTTGTTTGCTCAATTTTATATAAAAATTTCATTTTATGTAAAATAAATGTATATGAAACACACATACAGACATGCACTCACATACTTCTTTACCTGTGCTTTCTGGGTTGTGTGTGATGCTGATGGTTGAACCTTTGAACCTTTGTCCTTCATGCTGAGCTATATCTCTAACCCATACTTCCACTTTTATTTTGAGACAGGGTATCACTAAGTTGCTAAGTGGCCCAGCCTAGGCTCGAACTTCTTATCATCAGGATCATAGTCCTTCCTCAGCCTCCCAGAATACTGGGATTAGGGACCTGAGTCACCAAGCCCAGCCGCTATGCATTTTAAATCGAGCAACTTTCAAAGTAAGATAAGGTTTCTTCTTAGGTATTTACGTTTTTGTTGCTATTGTGAATGGGGTTAATTTCTTGATTTCCTTCTTATTGGGTCTGTTATCAGTGCACAGGAGTGCCATTGATTTGGAGGTGGTGATTTTTTGACATATTACTTTGTTGAGTTTTTTCCTCAGTTCTAAGACACTTTTGATGGAGTTTTCTTTTTTTTTTTTTTTTGTATCTGCAAAATAGGGATATCTTAATTTTATCCCTTCTAATTCATATTCCTTTTATTTTTATTGCTTTTTTCTCTAATCTGATTGCTGTGACCAATGTTCTGAGTACTGTGTTGAACAGGAAGAGTGACAATGAACCTCATCCTGTTCCTGATTTTAGCACAAGTGTTTTCAGTCTTTCCCCATTTAGAAGATGTTGGTAGAGGGGTTGTTGTAGATGGCTTAGATAAAATTGTGGCAAGGTACTTTTATTCCTGTTTTCTTCAGAGTTTCTATCATAAATGGTTGTTGAATTTTGTCAAAGGTCTTTTCTGCATTTATTGAGATAATCATATAATTTTGATCTCTGCTTCTGTCAATGTGATGTATTACTTTTATCGATATGCATATATTGAATAGTCTCTGCCACCCTGGGATGGAGCCCACTTAGTCATGACGTATAATCATTTTACAATTTGCTGCATTCTGTTTGGATCTTGTTGAGTATTTTTGCATCTGTGTTCATTAGGGAAATTGGCTTGTAGTTTTCTTTTTTATTGGGTCCTTAATTTTGGTATTAAGGTTATGCTGACTTGGAGGAATGAATTTGGCAACCTTCCTTCCTTTTGGGTTTCTTGAAAGAGTTTAATAAGTATTGACATTAAATCTTTCCTGAATTTCTGGTAGAAGTCTGCCAGGAATCCTTTGGATGCTGGGCCTTTTTTTTTTTTAAGCTGGAAATGTTACTTTCTTGATTTAATAGCTGGTTATTGGTCTATTCAGATGTTTTACTTCTTTCTCTTTCAGTTTTAGAAGTGATACCTACTTCTTCTAAATTCTTAAATTCTTAAATTTGCTAGAATATAGATTTTAAAAGTATCTTCTTATAATCCTTTGGATTTTAGTGCTGTCTGTTATAATTTCAACTTTTCCATTACTAATTGAATTGGTATAGGTTTTCTCTTTCCTTTTTATGAGTTTAACTAGGGGTTTATCAATCTTGTTTATCCATTCAGGCTTTTTGTTTCATTGATCATTTGTAATATTTTTTGGTTTTAATTTTGTTAATTTCTGTTCTGCTCTTTATAATATCTTTCCTTCTCACTATCTTGAAGTTGGTTTGTTCTTGCTCTTCCAGTGTACTGAGCTCCATCATCAGATTGTTTGTGTTTGCTCATTTCTTTTCATGGGTGCATTTACGGCAAAGACTTATTACCTTCATTGTTCCAAAGGTTTCCATTGTCACCTGTCCCAGGAGCTTTATGATTGCATCACTAATTTTTTCTGTGACACAATGCTTGTTGATTAGTGTACTATTCAGTTTCTATTTGGTCGTGTAATATCTGTGATTTCTATTATTGTTGATTTCTAGCTCCTTCCCACTATGACCTGGTAATGTACATGGAATAATTTCTGTCTTTTTTTTTTCTTTTTCATATTTGTTTCAACATGTTTTGTGGCCTAGAATAGATTTCATTTCAGAGAATGTCTATGGACTGTGAATGTGTATTTTGTTATTGCTAGATGGACTATTCTAGATATGTCCTAAGTCTATTTTTTCCATGGTGTTATTCAGATCTGCCATGCCTTTGTCGACTTTTTTTTTTTTTTTGACTAATTCACCTGTCTTACTGGAGGAATGGATTGCCCTCCACTGTATTTGTGCTGGAATCTGCTCTTTTTATGTCCAGTAGTTTTTCTTTTATAAAATTGAGGGTGACATTGTTTGGTGCATAAATATTTACTATTGTTAGTCCTTCCTGCTGAATTACTCCCGTTAGGAGGTTGAAATGAACTTTTTTGGGTCTCTTTTGACTAGTTTTGGCTTCAAGTCTTTGTCAGTGAAAAGCATAGCTAATCTTCCTTGTTTTTGTCCTCCTGATGAATGGAATATGATATTTCATCCTTTCACTTTCACATTATGCTTTTCTTTATGGATAAGATTGGTCTCTTGAAGCAACTTCTTGTTGGATTATGTTTTTAATCCAGTTTGCCAATCCATGTCTTTTGATTGGCAAATTGAGACTATTGACATTAAGATAAAATCGACCTGTAAGTATTGGTTTCTGATATTGTCTTGAATATTGGATCTTGTTTTTTTTCTGATTTCCTGTGTGTTTAGATGTTGTCTCCACTGAATTAATAACTACCTCTGCTTTTTTTGGTGTGCTAATTTTCCCTGTCTCTATCCAGAAGACCAATAAGAATATTTTATAGTGCTAGTTTGTCATAATTTTTTTTACCTTTTCCTTGTTATTAAAAGTTTTTATTTCATCACCAATGTTGAAGAATAATATTGTAAGATCTAGGATTTTTGTGATGTTTCCTTTTAGGGCTTTGCAGACTTTACTCCAAGATCTTCTGGCTTTTAGAGTTTGTGTTGAGAAATCTGCCATTACCCTGGGAGATTTGCTTTGTAAAGTTACTTGCTGCTTTTTACTGACAGCTTTTAAGATTTTTCTCTTTGTACTGAACATCTGCAACATTTATTATGATATATCTTGGGGGACTTCTGCTTTGGTTATATCTGGTTGGTATACTATATGTCTGTAACTTGTAGGTCCATCTCTTTTTCTATATACGAAAGTTTTCTCTTATGATTTCAGAGAACTCATTTCTTATTCCTTTAGCTTAGACTTCTATTTTTTTATTGTGATTTCATAATTCTGAAGCTAGGTTTCTTTTAGTCGTTTAACATCTGCTGGTAACCATTTCTGCATTGACATAATGTTATTTGAACATCCTCAAGGTTTGGTCCTTGGCTCCTATTCTGTCCTCATTTTGGGACATTCCACTTAGTACTCTCCCCAACATCGTTATCATCTCCTGATTCTCTGCCAATATTTTGCGTATTTTCTGAACTTTTTAGTGAATTTGTCATTCATTTCTTGAATTGATTTCTGGAGTTCAGCTAATCTCGAGGTTTCTTCCTCATTCATTTGGTTGGGTGCTTGGTTACTTCGGAACTCTTATCCTTGAACTCTTTAGTTATGTCTTTTTTAAAAAAATCACTAATTCTAAGGAGATTGTTATTTGACTTTGACTTATATTCCTCCAATAATTTGAGCAGATTATTCGTTGATTCTGTTTTTAGCTCCTACAATAACTGTAGGAGGTTACTGCTTGGTTCTGTTTTGCAGCCCTCCCACAGTTTAATTATTCTGATCTTGAAGTTTCAGAGGTTTGACTCCTGTTCCCATTTAGATCTCCTTCGGTGATCTAAGGATCTCCAGGGTACTTTGTGGCTAAACTTTCTCATCTCATTGACTTTTTTTTTTGGAAGACTTAAGAGTTAGCTGGGGTAGATAACTTTTGTTAGATTCTAAAAAGATCTGGCCTCTTATCTGAGTCTCATGGCCCTAAGAAGCTATGTTAAAACCTGTCTCTGTCTCCTGCTGGTGGTTAGGTACTTGGGATAGGCAATGCTGGGTGCAGGGCTTTTATCAATGCACAAAAGCCGAGATGTCCGGGTGCCAAGTCTCTCTGTTCAGCTGATTGTAAACTGTGTCTTCTGTGGGGACTTCTGCCCAGCCTGTCCCACCTGCGTCATGTCTTGGATCTCCTTTGCTGCCTACTGACTCCATCGTACCTTCCTTGCAGTTGAATTGAGTCTGTATGGAGTGAGAATCTTCCCAAACAGTAACTACCAACTTCACAGCCTCTCCAGCAGAGGGAAGGAGCTGGGCTAGACAGCCCCGACTTGGGTTTGCTAGGGGAAGAATCTGGGGCAGGTTTGCCTGTGCTGTGGATATAAATCCCATGTGTTTCAGCCCTATTATGAGTGTGCTCTTTGTGCTGTACATAGTCAGTGGAGAATAGAGTACTACTCTGCCATAGAGACAGATTCAAGTCATTTATAGGTAAGTGGACACAACTTCAGTCCATTGAAAATGAACAGATTTGAACAGACACTGTGCAAGGTAAGTATGGCCATCAGGCTCAGATTAAATATTTCATGGCATCTCTAAGATGAGAAACCCAGAGTATAAATAAATAGCAGTGAACTGGGGGAAATGTTGGGAGTCAAGAGGGAGGAGTGGGATTGAAGAGAGGGGAGAGAGAGAGAGAGAGAGAGAGAGAGAGAGAGAGAGAGAGAGAGTATCAGAGAGATTTCTGGTGTGTTTTTGCTGGGTTCTGTTTTGCCTTGCTGTTTTTGCATATGTGACTTAACAATTGGTATTTGGCTGTGCCCTGTGCCCTTCATGGTCAGCTCCCTCTCTCGGGTTTGGCTTGTGAGAGAACCTTGAGGCGGAGAGAGGTCGACTTGTGCCCCTTTGCTTCTGTCTTAATCGAGGTCTCTCTGCACTGCTGCCTTTACTGCACTCCTCCCCCTCACAGGACTGGGTGGCCGTGGCTCCCTGCTGCTGTCTGCCCTGTGGCCTCACACCCTCTGCCCACACAGTCTCTGCTCCCTGTTCCTTCCTCCCCTATTGTCTGCAACAGAGTCATCACGTTCATGCTTGCCTTTCTGCCTTAGTCTGCTTTTTTTTCAAATTTTACCATTTTTTTCTGGAAATATTTTAAGTAGTACATAATGAATTATTATAACTTTATCTGACTTCTTAACTTTTTATTGGAATTTAGTCTATTCGCATTTCTCGTACTTTATTAGGGTATGATCTGTGATCAATAAATACACAGGATAGACATATAATATTCCAAAAATTTAAACATCCATTTAATAACGATCATAATCACGACCAAAACATTTCCTCTGCCACCAAGAAAAGAGCTTTTTCTTTTTTTCTTGTCAGTCTCAAGCCTTAACCCAGATCTTAACCCAGGAGATTCTGACCTGCTTTTTATGGGTTCATATTAGATATATCTTCCCTAGAATTTTAGATAAACAAAAATCACAAGTTGAACTCATCTGTCTGTGACTCATTTTGTTCAGCACAATACCTTTATGAGGTAGTCATTTTTAAAGGATATCAATAGTTCATTTGTTTATGGTCTGTAGAATTTCACTTAGATACACGATTTATTTTTCGTTTCAGTTTTTAACCAAAGATTTTCACTTTTTCCTTTTTTGCTAGTATCAACATGACTCTTATAAATATTCTTGTGCAGATGTTTATTGGATATGTATTCTCGTTATCTATTATTTATTTATTTATTTTACTCAGGTTAATGCCCAGGAGAAGTGCTATATTATATGTTGAGTATATATTTAACTCCACAAGTGCCAGTTTTTAAAAGTAACACGAGTTCAAATATCCACCAACCTTGTATGAGTCAGCCAGTTGTCTCCTACATTCACTAGCTTCAGTAACATCCATCTTTTAAATTTTACCCATTCAGTTTTTGCATGTTATTAGCCTGATGATCAATGAAGCTGACCGTGTTTTCTTGGCTTTTCATACTTACCTCACATGGTGTCTGCTCAAATCTGTTCAGTTGCAATTTGACAAACTTTAATTATGAATTGTAATAATTACATTCTTAGATCCAAGATCTTTGTGAGATATGTGTATTCCATGTATATTCCTCCCAGATTGATCCTTCTCTTTTTATTTTCATTTCTCTTCCAAATTATGCTTTTTATCAGTATTGTTTGCAATACACAAGAATTGCATTTAGTGATATCCACATCATATCCTGGTCGTGTGTGCTTCTCACCCCCTGGTTCTCACCTCCCGACAGCTCCTTTCTCCTCCTTCCCAGATCTATCTCCCTGTCTCCGACCATCCTTCTTTGCTCCTTTTTTTTTTTTTTTTGCTTGTAATTTGGGTTTCTCATGTTAGGGAAGCATGTGATTCTTAGCTTTTTGTGTTTGATTTGTTGCTCTTTGCTCAAGGCACGTTCAAGTGAATGTGCCTATCAGTGTTTGCAGTCTGTCTGTCTGATGGCAGAGTCATACTCCACAGTGTATACGCGCCACATTTTACTTATCTGTTCATTTGTTGATGGATATTTAGGCTGCTTAGAAGGTTTGGCTATGACAAGTTGTGCTGCTATACACACAGGTATGTGTAAGTCACTGTTACGTCTTTAACTTTAAAAAAAATCAGAATCTGGTCAAATGGAATGTCTATTTTTATTTATTGAAGACTCTCTTCCTGATTTCCATGATAATTGTATCAGTTTACAATTCCACCAACAGTGCAACAAAGTTCCCTTTTCCCTTCAATTTCACCAACTTATTGGTTTTTTGAGTTCTTGATCATAGCTATATTTACTGGAGTGATAAGAAACCTCAGTGTTGTTTGATTTGAATTGTCTGATAGTTAAGATAGTGAAAAAATTTTAAAAATCTATTTATTGTCCTTTTGTACTTTTTCTGAGAATTGTCTGTTCATTTTAATTGGCCAAATTTTTATTGGGAATCTTAACATTTTCTTAATGAAGTTTTCTATTTATTATTTATATACTCTCCCATGCATTTACTTACTTATATTTTTCTATTTAATTTTTATACATAGTGCATAGTTGAGTCCTAGAGCTTGACAATCTCTGCCTTTTAATTACAGCTTTTACAGAACCTCTAATTACTTGACTTTCCAATGAGGGGAGGTTTAATTCAACTAGAATCTCCATTCACTGTTCTTACACAAGAGTTTCTTTTCTGTCTCTTCTTTAGTTTATCTGTGCATTATTAGAATTCCATCTTACTTCCAACTTTAAATTCTTATACACACTTCTTTGGTGTCTTTTTAAGGATTGCTTTACCATTTATGATATACATCTTTAATTTTTGACAGGCTACCTTAAAATGATGATTGTCACTTTCAAATTATGTCTTACCTTGTTCCCACATAATGGAAATTGTAACACATTTCTGTTTCCTCCCTTCCTGTTTGCTAGTGTTATTTCTCACTCTACTACTACATATCTTACCAATCACAAATACTTTTATTTTTATTCTTGTTTTAAATGTCAGCTATCTCTTCATGTGATGAAAACCTGAGGCACTTGGGAATTACTCCTTTGAGGAACACTGTAACCAATATAGTTAGCCGGAAGTCATTTCAGATTACAAAGGAAGCATTACTTCAGGTTCCCAACTCTTACGAGTCCAAACAGTCATCACGTATTCACAACAGAGAAAATTGTTCTCCTGCTATTCAATGCCGGAGCTTAATGGAAGCAGCAGCCCTTCAGTCCCGGGCGGGTGTATGCTTTTCTGCCTCATTACCCTACACATCTTCTGTCGGATTCGTCACCTTGGCGGTGGCCTGGCTTTGGCTCTCCTCTCTCCGATGCCCCACATCTGAGAACATTGGTGCTTATCTCACTTTGCTTGGCAAACAGCCACGATTGTACTTTTGGCCTCGATGCTCCTCACTTACTTTCCAGCTCATGAATAAACTTCATAAAAATAGTTTGTCTGCTTTTTACTTTGGATTTTTAGTATTTTAATGGAATTCATTTTATTCTCTTATCGAATTAATATTAGTGCTGAAAATAGTAATTAAATATAATATCTCTAATTTCAAAGACAGACTCGTCACAACGATGGAATCAGAAGAATGTAGGCGCATCATCCCTGGCTCTTATGGTGCTGAATTATAAAAGGGAAGCTTTATTTTCTAAAATCAAGTGAAGCCATTTTTCAGTACCCAAAATCTGGAAGGATGTCTGTCAGAGGTAGTGAATGCTGCACTGGAACACACAAGGGACCGTGACACCTTCCCCTAGTTATGACTTTCAGGTAATTAGAAAAAGAAGTTTGGTTTTTGCTTTTGAGTGAGGGATTCTAACGTAAAGGTTTAAGTCTAGCCTTGAATCCACTATCTTGAGAAATTTGAGCAAGATGTATCTCTATTTTTCTCAACTGTAACAAGTGGATAATAATATTGACTTAATAAATTTATTGGAAGGATAAAGTAAAATGATGTTTTTTTTAAAAGCATCTAGTGTAGGTTTTGGTATATTACGATTATAGAAAAATGTTTGCTATCATTCATAATTTTAACACACCATGAAAGTCAGCCACATTAATTTATAAAAATGAGTGTTGGATACATGGGTATGGATGCCTTCTGCTACAAGGCAACGGAGAAGAAAGAGTGTGTAGCACAGAAATTGTTTTAAGCAGTCTTTGTTGTTGTTGTTTACAGAAAATTGATAGGGAAGTGTACAATGAATTGATATATAACCCCTTCACTCCTGACACATTTTTCCTTATTAGTAAGGTATTCATTTAGTACTTTGTTTGCAATTTATGATCCAGTACTTACACAGTATTATTGTTATTATTGACTAAAATCTGTAAAATGTCTTTCTTGCTTTGTGCATTGGCTAGTATGTTCTGCATACGTCCATCATTACCATATGCAGTTTCACTTCCCTAAATTTTTTTCTGTGTTCCCTGTCTATTCACTCCTCCCTCCTTCTCCTGCAGCCCCATGTAACTACTGCTTTTCTATTGTCTTCTTAATTTGTTTTCCATGTTGTCACACAGTTGGAGTCATACAATAGGAAACTTTCTTGGTTTATTGGTTAATTTCTCTTAGTAATATGCACATCAGATTCTTTCATGTATTTTCATGGCTTCTCAGCACATTTTTTAAAACATTGAACAAAATTCTATTGTTCGGTTTGTTTAGCCATTCATTCGTTGACAGACATCTTGTTCATTCCAAAACTTTCTGTGAAAATTCTTGTGCAGGTTTTTATGAATGTAACATAACAACTCCATTGGAGTAAATACTAAGGCGGACAGCTCCCAGACCATACGAAATAGCAGGTTAGTTTGTATGACGCGATCCACGTACCCTACAAACCGAGGTGCGCCGTTTCACTTTTGCACTAGCCAGAAGTGAGAGTCGCTCTCGTTCCACACCCTCATCGGCATTAGGTGTTGCCTGAGAAATGGAAATAAAACGTTCTGACCGGTGTGCAGTTCTAGGTAACTCTTGTTTCAATTTGCAATAATTTAATGGCACGCTGACCCTGAATATATGCTTAGTAGTCTTTTGTAATTTTGATGAGTTGTTTAGATCTTTCATTCATTTTTTTAAACTGGGGATTTTGTGTCCTTTCTGTATTGATGAATATTAAGAATTCTTTGAAGGCTTTGCATGCTA